>JAWWTY010000448.1:0-11181 GCA_035222235.1 Margarornis squamiger | reverse complement strand
GCAGTCTGAGGTCTGCATTGCAGCCTCTCCCTTCATCAGGTCCATCTTAGTGGAAGCATTGGCCACCACTGGGGTAGATGGTGCAGACCCCACAGCCAGAGCTGCAGCCTTTACTTTCAGAGTGCCCACCATTCTGCTTTGAGGGTCAGGTAGAATGAGTGCCCTTGACCTGTGGAGATGGTCATAGAATGGTTGCTGGTTGCTGGGTTATGTGGACTTCAAGTCTCTCCACTTGGCCGGTGGAATGCTCCACCTTCAAAGAGATGCCCAACTCATAGGTCGAGGCAACGCAGTTTGTTAAAGCAAAAGCTAAAGGTTGCGCACACACAACAAAAAGGTAAAAAACCCCACACAAATATTTTATTGTCTACTTCCCATCAGCAAGTGATGTCTGGCCACTGCCTGAGAAGCAGGGCTTCAGCACATGTAGCAGTTGCTCTGGAAGGCAAACACTGCAAAATAACGACTGCCCTCCCCTTCCTCCTCTTTCCCTTAGCTTTTATATCTCAGCTGACATCATATGGTATGGAATATCCCTCTGGTTGCTTTGGGTCAGCTAGCCTGGTTGTGTCCCCTCTCAAGACCTTGCCCACCCCCAGCCTACTGATGGAAGGTGGAATGTTGGAGAGACAGTGCTGATGCTGTGCCAGCTCTGCCCAGCACTAGCCAAAACTGGTGTGTTATCAACACCTTTCTAGCTACCAATGCAAAGCACAGCATTGCAAGGGGAAAATTGACTCCATCTTGGGCAGACCCAATACAACCTTGAGACTCAACAGAAAGGTCTCTCTGATAATCCTTATCTGAAACTTCCATTTGGTCTGCAACAGATGGTTAGGAAAACTGATTAAGATAGCATTAAAGTACATTTTGTTTGGATTATTAACTTTGGTGATTGTGTTTGCATTGGTTCAGCTATCCTTTTGTTGTAGCAAATTGCTATGGTCAAGGATAGAAAGAGGCATTACTGAAACAGGAGCTAGAACAATAATGCTAAATATAAGAAAGAAGACAAGGGAGAAGCTCTTGAAATTGTGACTATAAATAATTATAAAATCCAGAGGCAACAACAGATGATGGGACAGCATGGTCCAGAAGTCGTGAGCAGGGTATCTGTAGCTGTCTTACCATACTCTAGATTTTTAAGAGAAAAATGCTGTGAGACTATAAGTCTGAAAAAGTCTCATAAGTCTTTGCAGGTCTCGGTAGTTAAAAAAAAAAAAAGCATTTGCAGCTAATGGTCTTGCCAGTCAGCACAATTTACTCCTTTGTAAGAGGATGTACTGTCTAGAGCCTCCCTATCTGAAGATACCTGGAAATGGTCTATTATCAAATTAAAAAGGGAGCAAAGGAAATAACCTGAAGTAAAGCAAAAAAAGTTTTTGGAAATGAGAAGAAGCATAAAGAGTGTCCTAGTTACAGGGGCTGGGAAGAGTTTATCACTATGTGGGTATAACCAAAACTGTGTATTCTATACCATCTATGTAATTTCTGATGGACTGATAATAATGGATCATTTGCAGCAGCTGCCCAGGGCACACCTGACCCCTCAGGCTACAAGCTGGGTGTTAAAGAACCCTGTGAGATAGGGGAGTGTTTCTGTCTTCACACCAATGACTCAGCAGTGATAACTCTCCTCCGGGGAGGCATCAGCACCTTCACACCCAGCCTGAGGGATCATGTCTGCTAATGGGCCATTAGGGACTGGCATAATAGGCAGCTGCAAGAACCTAGACCATTAGAGATTCCAAAAATATCCCATGACTCACAAAGTTAAATCACCCACTGTGAAACTCCTTGCCCTGGGAGAGGTACTGGGCATTACCATCTGAACATGAGCATATATAATCTTTGGGTTTTGGGACTTCTGGTACCACTCGTAGGATCCAGAGGAGGGCCAGGACCTCAACAGGACTGTGACTGCCACTCTTGACAAGACTGCGATCATTACTTGTACAGAACTGCGACCATCATCCTCACCAACAGGTTTCTTTTCCTTTTACTTTGCACTCAGGGGGACCACGTGGGGCTCAGCACAAGGGCTAACAAACACCATTCTGGGTGCTGGGTTATACATCTGGGTTTTTTGTGGGTTAAAACCAGTTTTTCTCTGTATCATTGTATTTATTATAATCTTTTTAGTAAATTGCAACTCTGACTTGTAATCTCTCTTGAATTGGGTTCGTTTTTCTCCCACTGGTTTACCTTTAACCAGTACACTGTATTTCCTTCTTTCCACCTTTGGAAAGAACAAGAAGCCCCTTTGAAAGACATGGGGCGGAGACAAGAACAAGCATGCCAACAGTGAGAAGAACCAGTCCACGTGTTGTACCGGAGTAGTATTCAGAGTCAGCTTGTGGAGGTCTGCTTATTAATTGCTGCATTAGAAGCTTTACTTGCAGGATTGTTTTGGGGAAGAAGAGGGCAAAGTGAAAGACTCTCTGTCCCTGTGCTTTGGGTTTCTTCCAGGCTTGCAGCCTGTGGCGGGTATTGTTACATTCTGTGCCCTGACTTGGCTCTGGGGCTTTGAGGGCCACTGTTGTATTGGTGCAGGAAAAGACCAGTGGTTGTCACCTGTATATTTTTGTCCTCAACGTGAACTAACAATCTGCTATCAGAACATGATTGTTTGCAGCAAGCAGACCGGACTTGAAGGATGTCACTGGAAAACCTAGGCTGGGAGTAATATATTGATGGAAACAGCTTTATGCAAGATGGTAAACAAATGACAGAACATACCTTTACAACTATAAATGAGGCAATCAAGACAAGGGCCTTATCATCTGATACACCAAGACAGAAAGTTTTGGACTCTGATAGGAATTCCTGAGATCTCAGGTCAAAGAAGTAAACAGGACTTGGAGGAGAAAAGCAAAGCAGTAAGCTCACTGCCAATAAGATTGAATTGAATCAGAAATTAATAATATTGAATGATTTATCCTTCGTGTTTGCACCTGGATCAGTCAATCATCCTAAGCAGGGCCTTGGTTATAATAGCAAAATGTGGCTCCAAATACTTAGGGGAAAGTAAAAAGAAGGACAAGTTTGTGGGAAGGCTCCTGTCATGGTTAAGAACTATTGTGAAACAAAATTACCAGTCCTCCAGAGGCTCTAGATCAGCTTGTGGCTTCCTAAAGGTGGTGTATATACAAGGATCAGACTTTGAATCTGAATCCAAATTGGGGTAAAAAATTAAAACACCCTAACAGCATGTGCAGATCTGACAAAGATCATTGTATCCACACTGAAAAGACTCCAAAGGGATGGATGGCTAATCTAATTTGAATACTGTCAAAACACCAGACAGTACAGTGATTACTGTATTTCTGTTGTCTTTTCTCTTTTATTGTCTTCTAGGCTTCTTTTACTGTTAGCTTGATTATTAGATTGTTTAGCCTATTTTAAACAGGTCTAAGTAGGACTGAGTTTTCTCCTTTTACAGGTGGTTCATGAGAAAGATGATATGGCAATAGAATTGAAAACTCGCATTGGTTTTGTTACATTGATTGTTTAGGTAATTTGCAATGTTCATATTTGTACATGTTTTGTCCCAATAGTTTTGCGGCATTTTGTGAGCCTAGTTTTGAAATATCCGTGTCTCCTCTCTGATTGCTGCAGCTTGTGAAAGAGATTCTTCCCTGGATTTGGTTTGGGAGTCCACACAGGATTTCATTTGATTTTGGGGTCAAATTTGTCTACCTTAAATTTGTCTCTGAAATGTTTTGTCATTTGGTGTCATTTAACAGTGTATGAGGTACTGAGCTTCACAGAAGAGGAGTCCTGTGTTAGAAGGCAAGGGGGGCAAGAAGGTGGCTGGTTGATCTGCAACACTGCAAATGAGAGACTGGTTTTGTGGACCCTCCCATGGGCCCTGGCTCACATTTCACCTGCATTCTTTGAGATAAACTGGTAACATCATGAATTAGATGATTCATTTAAGTTGTTTAAATTATTTGTTTAGCTTGTACCTAGCTGCAATGAATACCCTGGTTTACTTTAATGTGATACCCAGTTATTGTGATTCAGCTGTTTTGTTGATGTTCATTATAGACACCAATAAGTGAAGATGCCACAGTCAGTAGCCAATTTGATACTGACTGTTTTTTGCCATGATAACATACATATATGGACTTTGGTATTGATGAAGATGCTTTTATAGCATGGAGGCAAGAGGCACCTGTACTGCTACTCCATGAGATGGAGTGGATTGACTGCAGTCAGGGGCAGACTGTGACAGGATGGCCTGCCCCCAGTCAGGCCTGCAATCTGTGCAGAGAATCCAAATTCTCTGTGAGGATCAATTGGTGGTGCCAGGATGTCGTTTGGTGTTGCAGACACACCCTGTCTTTGGGAAGCTCCTAACTGGCCCATGAATTTGTGACTGGCAGTCACTTTATACTATTGAAAGCAGAGCAAGGCTTAAAAGAGTTAACTGAGTAAAGGTACCTTGCTCTGTTAGAAGAAATTCATCAATGCTTGTTCTGCCTGGCACTAGCTGATAACTTGTCCTGTTCTGCTTACTGGACCAAAAGCCTAGAAGAATGCTAGGAATGATATACAATAAACCGCTAAGTCATAAATTAGATAAACTGGACATTTGAATTAGATAGGAAAGGCCTTGAGCCAAGGTTTTGCAAGCTTGAGAGATCTAGGTCACTTGACAAAGAAAGGTGAGAAGTTCAACAGAGAGGAAGATGAAGAATGACCACCTGAGACATGAAGTCAGAGGAAGAGGCCACCTAAAGATGATGCCAAGAGAAGAATCTAGAAAACTCTGCACGAGTTCTGTCTAACTATGAATAATGCATGTTAAGTTGATATAACCATGTACCTGAAATGTATAAAATATCCTGTTTTGCACCAATGATTTGGAGCAAGTTTGACCAGTGCTAACTGGCTTGCTCCCCAACATTGTCAATAAACACCTTGCTGCTTAAAGATACATTTGTCTCTAAGCAGTTTCTCTTTTATTCCAAGGTTTTTTGGCTTCATTTTGCAACTGCAATTGGCAGGACATCTCCACCCAGCTGCAGAATCCCCTGGGGTTTGGGACCCCCTGGGCGCCCTCAGGTAAGTTTACCCAGTGGGGCTTCCTTCTCTGAGTGGCTTCTTGCAGGGGTGGACAAGGACTTGCTGCATATTGATACAAAGGGTATTTATATTTTACTTGGTTCTTGCTTGGTCTTGGAAGTTCCCATAAGATGGTGAAGGATGTTTCCCACAGGGGTACCGCAGGTGGAACTCCTTGTACATAAAGGTACTTGCTTGAGCTTGTGAAATTCGAATTCCTTGTTTTCCTTGTCTTGGTTTTTGAGGACTTAGTCCCCTTGTGTTTATACCCTATGAACTGGGGTTTGGGTGCCTTTATTGTACTGCTAGTTTTGTGTATAATTGTCATTTTGTGTTGTCTTGTTTGTTTTTGGACAGGTTACTGTATGTCTGAGATGTTTTGTTTGACTTGAAACAGTCAAAATATATTGTTGGAAATATTGTCATGCTATATGGGAGGTAATGCTGAACGATTAACTGTAAACATAACTGTGGTGTATTCAATGTGGATTCAATCAAAAATTAGAAGAAACTAAGTGGGTAAGATATTATTGTGTCAGAACAAATTGATCAGTATTTGCACAGATTCACTCAAGTTTGTTGTAGAGCCTTAATATATTCTGTGGTGGAGGGTGACATTTAGTGGGTCCTATGAGATTCTTTCAGAGATTCCGAAGAAACTTACAACTTCAGAATTACAGGGAGATAGATGAAATAATTAAAGAAATTGAAAAGTTCAGAGACCAGTTAGTGTGAAAATTAGAGAAATGGGGGCTTGATTGGCAAATCATATCTGATCTTGAGAATTGGATGCCAGTTTGGGTATATGATAATTGTTGTGGGGCCGTCAGTGGTTTGTATATTGCTGATCGTCTAACACCCAGACCCTGGAAATAGGGGGAAAACTTAGCAAAGAAATAAATGTTAAAACTCCTCTGGGATGTATATTAAAGCATTGGAAAGATCTTGGAGGCATGCCAGGGGGAAATCTAAATAAGAAAACATTAATCAAGTACAGCACACAGTGGTGGTCTCTATATACTTTAGATGAAGGAGAAAAATGGCCAGAAAATGGCTCCCTAAATTATAGTACAATGTTACAGTTAATGTTGTTTCTTAGACAAGAAATGGGATGAAGTAATGTATGCTGATGTTTTTCACCTTACAAAACAAGCCAGAATGGCAAAGAGATTGTGGCATCAATATCCCCCCTCAGGATCCCTTTTTTTGGCTTTAGAAGAGCAGAAAAACAGTAAACCGATAAAGCGCTACTGCTCTGCTTGCACAATTGGCCAGCACTTCTTAAAATTAGGAATGAGAGTGATGAAGAAAGTATTATTGATGTCCACGAACTACAGTCATCAGGCTTTAGAAGGAGACCAGAGCTTAGAAGCCTGGAGGGATCTGGACCAGAGGTCAGGAGCCCGGATAAATCCGGAGAAATAACAGATTCTGAAAGCGTAGCTGAAAGCGTTGTAGAAAGTATAGACTATCCAGAAGAAGGTACAAGCAAAAGAATGAACACATATGCCACCTGTAGCTGAATTACAGGAAACAAGGCAAGCAGTAAAACTGAAGTAAAAGCAAAAGCTAAAACAGGATCTGGGCATTTGGTTGCTCCTTTGCGAGAAGTGGTAGGACCCTCAGGAGACCTGATAAGAGTCAAGGTTACTTTTTCATGAGGGGATTTGAACAACTGGAGAGAAGTAAAAAATTTCAGGGAAGACCCCAGTAAAGTAGCTAAAAGATTCGTGTTGATTGTGAAAAATCAAAATCCAGATTGAAATGACATAGACCTGATGCTCTCAGAATTGACAGAGACAGAAAAAGAACTTGTAATAAAAACAGCAAGAGCCCATGTACAGGGACAAATTGCCACAGGCACTTTGCAGGGAACAGTAGACACACATTTTCTACTTGCGAACCCTTAATGGAATCCAAATGATCCAGGAGACTATGGATTGTTAACTAGATATAGGCTTCTGGTACAATTAGGATTAGAAAATGCCATACCTAAAGCAGTAAATTGGGCAGCTTTGTATAATGTTAAACAGGGATTAAATGAAAATCCTACTGGATTCCTGGATAGGCTTAGATCAGCCATGAGAAAATATACAACCTTAGACCCATCCTCAGAATCAGGGAAACAACAGCTGGTGGGTCTAATGATGAAACAGTCCAACACTGATATTAGAAAAAGGTTACAGGAAATTAAAGAACCTGATAACAAAGATCTAGAGACATTAATGGAAGAAGGTTGGAGAGTGTACAATAATCAAGAGAAGAGAGAAGATAAGAGACTGACAAAAGTTGTAGTGGCAGTTCTAACACAAAATTCAAGTGGACAAAGGCAAAATGTTTGGGGCCATGGCCGGGGTCAAGGAATTCAGGGAAGAGGAGGCTTACCTCCCCAACAAACAAGGCTGGGTCAGAACCAGTGTGCATATTGTAAGAAAGAGGGACACTGGAAGCAAGAATGCCCTGAGTTGGTGGGCAAAAATACAAATATAGGAGGGGCTGTTGTTGCTTACAAGAATACCATTTGAGGGGGACACGCAGGCCTGCCCCTAGGTGACCGCTGGTAAAAATTAAGCTAGGGGAAGACAAAGAAGAATTAGACTTTTTAATTGATACTGGAGCTACAATTTCTGTTTTAAATCAAGAATTGATACCTAAAAGTGATAAATTTGTTCAAGTCGTGGGTGCAACTGGTCAATCAGAAAAAGCCTTTTTGAAACCCCTCAAGTTCAAAACTGGAAAACAAATTGGAGTGCATCAGTTTTTATATTTACCATATTCGGCCAAACCCCTATTGGGCAGAGATTTACTAGAAAATCTAGGAGCTGTAATAGAATTTAAAGAAGGTAAAATTGAATTTAAGGTGAAAAAGGAGCAATTAATAACAGCTTTGAGTCTAGCAATAAGCTGTGCAGAACCGAACCAAAACAATCAGGATGTCAATCAAATTTTGGATCAGGTACATCCTGGAGTTTGGGCTACTGAAACACCAGGCAGCTCCCATTCAGATAGAATTACAGCCAGGAGCAGTAATTAGGAAACAATATCCACTGAGACTGGAAAATAGAAAAGGAATTGACCCAATAATAGATAACTTTTTGAAGTTAGGACTTTTGGTAGAATGTGAATCAGATTTAAACACCCCAGTTTTACCAGTCAAGAAGCCAAATGGAACTTATAGTTTTGTTCAAGATTTAAGGGCAGTAAATGACATAGTCAAAAATATACACCCAGTTGTTGCAAAACCATATACCCTCTTAACAAAATTAAAAGAAAACTTAATCTGGTTGACAGTACTAGATTTAAAAGATGCTTTCTTCTGCCTTCCTTTAGCACAGGAAAGTCAAAAGATATTTGCCTTCAAATGGGAGAACCATAGTACAGGAAGAAAAACCCAGCTTACCTGGACAGTGTTGCCTCAAGGGTTCAAAAATAGTCCCACAATTTTTGGGAACCAATTGGCTAAAGAATTGGAACAATGACAGTCACTGCCGGGAGATGGCATACTTCTACAATATGTAGATGATTTGCTGATAGCTACTGAAATACATGAAGAATGTACCCAGTGGACAGTGAGCCTTTTGAACTTTTTGGTTTTAAGTGGTTACGGAGTCTCTCGACAGAAAGCACAGTTGGTGCAGAAACAAGTAGTGTACCTGGGATATGAGGTGTCTGGCAGACAATGTTCTCTGGGAACAACAAGAAAGGAAGCCATCTGCCAGACACCTAAACCACAGATGGTGAGAGATCTTTGACCCTTCCTATGAATGACAGGTTGCTGTCGCTTATGGATATATCAGTACGGACTAATTGCAAAGCCATTGTATGACCTGCTGAAAATAACTAAAGGTGACATAGTTTGGACCCCTGAGGCAAATAGGGTGGTTAGGCAGCTGAAGAGAGAACTCATGAGGGCTCCGGCATTAGGGTTACCTGACGCGATGAAGCCCTTTTGGCTCTTTTGGCATGAGCAACGAGGAATGGCCCTAGGCATCCTGGCCCAACAGCTGGGGCCATACGAAAGAGCGATGGCCTACTTCTCCAAGCAATTGGATGAAGTAAGCAAGGGATGGCCCGGTTGTCTGAGGGCAATAGCAGCAGTGATCATAAACATAGAAGAAGCCAGGAAATTTACACTGGGACAGAAAATGACTGTATTAGTGTCCCACACAGTGCCAGCTGTATTAGAACAGAAAGGAAATCACTGGCTGTCACCCTCTCGATTCCTGAAGTATTGGGCAATCTTGGCTGAATCAGACAACATAAGTATTCAAGTGACTAATGTTGTCAACCCAGCTTCGTTCCTAGAAGGGAGAACCTCAGCTGAACCTGTTGTACATGACTGTCTGGAAACAATGGAAGCGGTGTATTCCAGCCATCCAGACCTCAAAGAAGAACCACTCCTGGAAGCAGAATACTGGTTTGTTGATGGCAGCAGTTTTGTGAAACAAGGTGTGAGGATGGCTGAGTATGCTGCAACCACCACTACTGAGGTAATTGAATCAAATCTTCTACCCACAGGAACCTCAGCTCAGAAAGCAGAACTGATAGCTCTCATTCGAGCTTTAGAACTGGCCAAAGGAAAACAAATTAACATTTGGACTGACTATAAATATGCCTTTGCTATTGTACATACTCATGGAGCAATCTGGAAAGAGCAAGGACTATTAACTGCTCAAGGAAAAGCTGTAAAGTATGCTGAAGCAATTCTACAATTGCTAGAAGCCTTCCAACTCCCATCACAAGTGGCTATAATGCACTGCAGGGGACACCTGAAAGGTAACACTGTTCCAGAAATAGGTAACAGAAAAGCTGATGCTGAAGCTAAGCTAGCTGCTGCAAGGAGCAAAGAGCTACCAGTGGCAGCCTTAGTACCAGAAGAACTAGATACAGACAACAGGTAGAGTACTAAGAGTCAGACTACAAATGGATACATGAAAACGGAGGCAAGCTGCTAGATAGTGGATGAGGCCAATTAAAAACAGGTCAATTAGTGTTACCAGAAAAGCTAGTATGGCATTTTGTGAAATCAGAACACAATAAAACTCACTGGGGATTGGATAGTCTGTATCAGCATTTGAGAACTAGGGTAGCAGGACCAAAACACAGACCAAAAATATTAGCATCTAATTCAGCCTGGATACACATGCGCTGCAGGGGACACCTGAAAGGTAACACTGTTCTGGAGGTAGATAACAGAAAAGCTGACAATGAAGCCAGGCGAGTTGCCAAAAAGAGAACTACCAGTAGCAGCCCTAGTGCCAGAAGAACTAGACACACAAGCAAGTAGAATACCACAAATTGCATTCAATTAAAAACAGGTCAGTTAGTGTTACCAGAAAAACTAGTATGGCATTCTGTGAAAGCAGAACATGATAAAACTCACTGGGGATTGGATAGTCTGTATCAGCATTTGAGAACTAGGGTAGCAGGACCAAATTTGTTTACCAGAATAAAACAAGTCACATCACAATGTGAACTTTGTTTGAAAAATAACCCAAACACTGAAACTAAAGCACACCAAGGAGCAATAACCAAAGGGCACTTCCCAGGTGAAATTTGGCAAATCGATTTTTCTGAACATCCAAGAAAGGGGGGTTACCACTATCTTTTGGTTTTAACAGACACATTTTCTGGATGGCCTGAAGCATACCCATGCCAAACAAATAAATCAAGAGAAGTGGTTAAAATCTTGTTGAATGAGATTATACCACGGTTTAGGGTACCCAAGAGCATCTCCTCAGATAGAGGATTGGACTTTTGTGCACAGGTTGTACAAGCAATAAGTAAAACACAGAAAATCAATTGGCAATTGCATGCCCCATACAGACTCCAGGCAAGTGGGCAAGTGGAAAAGATGAATCATCTTATCAAACAACAAATAGCTAAAATATGCTAAGAGACAAATTTGCATTGGTATCCAGCTTTACCTATTGCTTTAATTCGAATAATGGTCAAACCAAGGTCAAAAGAAAAATTAAGTGCATTTGAATTTTGATATGGAAGACCCTATGCAATGAGTACAGTTAACATTGAAGCCTGAGACCAGCTAGGCAATCAGTATGTTTATTATGTTATAACTGTGGGAAAACAATTGGATAAAAATGCTACTGT
>JAWWTY010000447.1:0-11182 GCA_035222235.1 Margarornis squamiger | reverse complement strand
TGTATTAGGATTTCATGCCCTGTACCTGACAGCATATCCTCAACAATTCCCCCTTTTTCTTTTTGCACAATCCAGGCTTGTGCCTCTACTTTTTCTAATGCTTCCTGTATGCAACCAATTAAACATCCAAATATAGTTAACATTATCACAACAGCAATTAAGATAACAAGGCCTTGCTTTACCAATTCACCTATCTATCCCGTCAGGCCTAAAGATGCAAACCAGTTACTAAGAGGTGATGTACCATAAGTGATATGAGTTAACCGTTCTCGTAAAGTTGACAATTGCTTGTGAATACTTTATGAATGATCAGAGAGATTCATACAACACATGCCTCCAAATTCCTGACAACCATGTCCTTGTGCTAAAAGCAAAAACTCAATTGCTGCTCTATTTTGCAGAACTGCGTGGCGTACATAATTTACATCGGTTAGAAACTGAGATATAATATTGGATGTTGTGTTAAATTGGTTAAGGCTCCAACAAGCTAAATACTTAAGTTTGTTCCAACTGCTGGCTGCTGCTGCGCCTGGTACAAAAAAGCATAAAGCTACTGTTTGTGGTACTGTTCCAAAATTAACATTATCATCACAGTCAGGTCCAAAATTCTTAAGCTCTCTTTTTTGCCTAACAGTAGTCATAGCATTCCAAAAATCTCTAATACATGGGGTGAACATAGTTAATTTACCTACATAGCATGGTCCTCCTGTGGGATGACAAGGAATACCTCCCCAAGCACAACCACCACAAATGAGAAAATATCCTGGAGGTAACAGTTTCTCTCCTGTAGTGGTAACTAAGTCTGTGCCTGTGGTTTTTACAGAAAAAATCCAGTACACAGAAGTACTGCTCACATTCAGGTACTCTAGATTATTCCCTTTTGTCAATCCACGGTACGACCAGTTTTTCCCTGTATGTGCAAGATAGGCATCTAGCCCTCCAAGGTATACCACACCTGTACCTTTCCATGGTAGCCAAGTAAAACCACTACAATTGGTATATGTACTGACATTTTCCCACTGCGCAGGTGCAATGGAACCTAGCAGGTCTAATTCCTGCAAAGGGAGTGGACTAGTCTTGTTCAAAGTGCTCAATAATCCATCGCTGTAAAAAGGCACTAGTTTGCACAGAAGCTTCATTGCTCCACATACAGTCACCCCTTTTTCTGGCTCTGGCCTTTTCCTTTTCATAGGTTCTCCTCCAGTTCACAAAAGTCTCATCAATGAATCCATTAAAATCATCAAACTCAAAAACTGGATAACCAATGAGACATGCGCGAAAAGGATCTCCAGGTGCTGCCATAGATAGAAAAAAGTCTTCCTGTCCTGTCTGATTAGCCCAGGTGACCCATATGTTTTCTCTTGGGTCTATGCGATAGGGCAAGCTGTTTATCTCTAGCTCAAAACAGCAAAGCAAGAGGATTTGTGTCCATATTGGTCACAATGATGCTGCTTTAGCCATCTCTTTTCCTATTGCAGATTTGTCATCTCAACACTGGGGAAAATATAATTTTTTTCCACATCAAACTTGTATTACAGTACTAGCCTTAGCTAACTGATGTTCTAACACTTTTTTTTGTAACTGATTTACACAAAAACAAGAAACAACTGTTGATGATCTGGTTAGGCTCCCATCTCCACACTGAGCTGAGGACATCTTATGTAGTTGCGTCTACTGGCTCCTCTTTGTCGTCATCAGGAGAGCTGAGAGGTTGCTTTATTACTGCTGGTCGAGTCCACTTACTCGGCACCCAAAATGGCCCATTACCTGTGGAAACACAACTGTAACCTCTACCAGTAAACAACAATGGATCTGGGCCCTCCCATTGCCCTGCTTGTGGATTTTTGTACCGAATCTTAATCTCTGGGGTTGCTTGCATTTTTGTTCCGCTGTTGTGGATGACAACAGGAGGTTGCTCTGTGTCTGCAGCCAGGCTTAGAAAATTCAAGGTAAACAACACCTTGCTTAACCTATTAACTGGATCTACAGTGTTTGGATCCTTCTGTTTTTCCAAATATTCTTTAAGAGTTCTGTTAGCTCTTTCTACTATTGCTTGCCCTGTGGATCCATGTGGTATCCCAGTAGTATGCTTAACCCCCCATTTCTGCAGAAACCTTGCAACCTTGTTGCTCACATAGGCAGGCCCATTGTCTTTTTTTACAGTTTTTGGAACTCCCATGGCTGCAAAACACACTGTTAAATGTCTAATTACATGCAATGCTTTTTCTCCTGTTTGAACTGTAGCCCACACAAATTTTGAAAAAGTATCAATGGTTATATGCACATATTTCTGTCTCCCAAATTCAGGCACATGAGTGACATCCATTTGCCACAGTTCACAGGCCTGTAATCCCCTGGGATTTACCCCCAGTCCCAGACTTGTTCCATGCTGGCTGCATTGTGAACACGCTTTGACAATTCCCTGAGCATCTGCCCAGGAAATATCAAACTGTCTACGTAACACTTTTGCAGCTTGGTGAAACATTGAGTGACTTTCTCTGGCCATAGCAAAAGAGTCAACAGGTTCTGCCATGGTAACGCTGACTAGGGAATCTGCTACAGCATTCCCTTCTGCTAGTCCCAGTTCCATTTGGTGACTCCTGATGTGAATGATGCAGCAAACTTCTGTCCTCAGCTGGAGCGATTGTCAAACTCGCAGAAACAGTTCCTCCAATCTCGGGTGTTTTGGTGGTTTAATCAATGCCTCTTCAATTCTTTGCACCACTCCCACAGCATATTGTGAATCTGAAACCACATTGAGAGGACTGTCTTTCCAGGTAATTAAAGCGCAAGCAATGGCAGCAAGCTCCAAAGTCTGTAGGCTATCATTTGCCTGTCCCTGGATCAGGTGCTTTTGCCATTGATTGTCTTTTTGCCAAACACACACAGCAGTCTTACTGCGCTTTCCAGCGTCTGTGACGGCTGTAATCCCTTTTACAGGATGCGATGTTACCTTTGGACGCGTCAGCCACGTCTGTCTCCAGATCACCTGCAGTCGTGGATCGTTCGGTACGTCGCTCCTGATGATACCTGGAAATTCTAGCAAAGCTGTTTGAAGGGGAAGAGAATTCTGTAACAGCCAGTCCAAATCCTCCCCTTTAATGGGTAAACAGACATGTGCTGGTTCTTTTCCACTAACATCCTTACAGCGCTGATGACCTTTCCGAATTAAATGTCTGATTACTTCTGGTCGTTGCCAGACACTTTTAGGTGCTGTGCAAGGAGGAAACAACCACTCAAGGATTGTTACATTTTTCTTACTCCCTTTCCCTGTGTCGACCTGCTTTACCTGCTTGGCACATTGACTGTTCACTGATTGGACTGTTTGGGGTACTTCTCCCCCTTTTTCTTTTAGCCAAGCAGGGCATTGCAGGATGAGGGCAAAAGGAGAAACAGTATGATTACAAATAGCAACACTGAGCGGGATGTCTTCAAGATGTCGATCAGCAGTTGTGCATGCAATCTTGTTACTGAGATATTGCAAGCATTGCTGATGCTCTGGCTGCCAGTCTACAGCTGCAGTAGGATCAGTGCTTTTTAACAGTCCCATAAGTGGCTGTAGATCAGCATCAGGAATGCCAACAATATTTCTGACCCATTGCAGATCACCAACAAGCTTTTGCACATCATTTAGCATTTTTACACTGGAGGTAATAGTGAGTTTCTGAGGTGAAACGGTGGCCGAATGTACTAGCCATCCGAGATACCTCCAGGGAGCTGTTTGCTGAACCTTTTCAGGGGCAATGATAAGACCTTTTTGTGCAAGCTGTTCACTGACACTGACCACAATGTTTGAGGCAAATGATTCCTTTTGACACAGTAGGATATCACCCATGTAGTGGTAAATGATCGTGTCTTTCATGTGTGCACGGAGAGGTGCTAACGCCCATGCCACATACAATTGACACATGGTGGGTGAATTTTTCATACCTTGTGGTAGTACAACCCACTCATACTGCTCTGCAGGTGCTGTCTTGTTGATGGAAGGCACTGTGAAAGCGAAACGAACAGTATCTTCTGGCTGCAGAGGGATAGTGAAAAAACAGTCTTTGAGGTCAATAACAATGACATTCCAGTCTTTAGGCAACATTGTGGGTAGTGGCATTCTAGGCTGTAAAGCACCCATTGACTACATCTGGTCATTTACCTTCCTGATATCATGCAACAGTCGCCATTTACCAGACTTTTTAGGTATGACAAAAATAGGAGTGTTCCATGGGCTGATGGATGGTTTGATGTGCTTTGCTTTCAGCTGTTCTTGCACTAGCTGATGGGCAACCTGAAGCTGCTCAGTGGTCAGCGGCCACTGCTCAACCCACACAGGTTCATCAGTTTTCCACTGAATTTTTGGGGTTGGCGGCTCATCAGCAGTGACCTCAACTAAAAAACCTGATCTGGAAGAGGTACATGCAAGGTTGCTCTTATCTGGGTTAGCACATCTTGTCCTACTAGCCCTCCTAGATCTCCTGGCAGTGGCAGGACATATGGTCTGGTATTGACTGTCTGCCCTTCAGGAAACTGAATTTGAATTACTTTTGTGCTTTGCAAAGGGGTAGATCCTCCTCGTACACCTTGTACGGCATCAATAGCAGATGTTAGAGGCCAATTCTTTGGCCAGTGCTTTTTGCTGAATATTGTTGCATCTGCTCCAGTGTCCATCATTGCTTGAATACAGCACTGACCATGTTCACAGCTTAACTGCAGAACCACTAGGGCTCGCTGTTGCATGGGTTGCACTAGGTTAACTAAA
Organism: Margarornis squamiger; assembly: GCA_035222235.1. NCBI lineage: Eukaryota > Metazoa > Chordata > Aves > Passeriformes > Furnariidae > Margarornis > Margarornis squamiger. The sequence continues at coordinate 6,432 of JAWWTY010000447.1, read as the reverse complement.
GTGCTTTCTATAGCCCCAAACTCTTGGTTTTCTCTAGCAGGGACCCTTAGGTGATCAGTTTTTACCGCAGAATGTCTTTCAAAAATGACTAGCTGAGCCAGCCGTGTCCCTTTTGTGATAACAAGTGGTGGAGACAGGGTAAAGGCAGCAATAAGGATTTCTCCGGTGTAATCAGCATCAATAACACCTGGTAATACAATAAGTCCCGCAGTCCCAGCAGAGGAGCGCCCAATCGACAGAGCTCCTACTGCACTTTCAGTGTCATAGACAGGTCCTTTTGTCCCAGTTGGGATCTCGTGGACTGCAGTTGTTTTTATAGTGACATCTACTGCAGCTGCCAGATCGACCCCCAGGCTGCCTCTTGTTGCTGGGGGTCGGGGTTGCTGGATAACATTGGGCCGGCAATTTGTGTCTTTGCGCGGGGGTTCCTCGCGCTTGGCCTCCCGTTTTTTGCCGATTTGCAGACACGAGTTGCATGATTGTCTTTTTGACAGTTGTCACACCACACTACTACTTGGCAGGTTTTACGAAAGTGTCCTTTCCCCCCACAACGATAACAAACTTTTGTTTGTACTTTTTTCTTGCCTTGGTGGGATCTTAGCTTTTGTACAGCAGCAGCTAAAAGGCCAGTTGTCGACTGAATTGCTGCAGTAACAGCATTTATCACAGCCTGATTTTGCTGAGTCTGTACAGCTCGACTAACCATTTCAATCATGTCTCCCATCCCAGCATCTCTTGGCAGAGTGGCTAGTACTGCTTTTGTTTTTTCATTAGCATTTTCAAATGCTAATACTTTAAGCATTGTTTGTCTAGTTTCCTCTGGTATTTCTGGATGTGCTGCAAGGGCTTGTGACAAACGATCAATAAAATGATTACAGTCCTCTGTTAGCCCCTGACAAACACTTATAAAGGAAGGTGAAGGATTAGAGTCTGGCACAGCATAAAATGCATGCCTGGCTAGCCGTGCAGCTAAATGGTGGGCAGCTAAAGGATACTGCACTTGAATAAGTACATCAGAATAAAGACCCTTCCCTGTAATTGCTTCACCTGTGATACCATACAGGGGATCTTGCTGGGCTCTGGGTCGAGTTACTTCTAGGTCTGCTAAGCACTGCCATTCTCGATCCCACACAATGTATTGTGAGGAAGTGAGAATAAACCTTGCCAAATTTTGACAATCTCTTGGGCATTGAACATATGCTGTAAAAAGCCAATCTAAAACTGATCTTGCAGCTTCTGAATTTATTCCATTCTCTTGAACTATCTTTTTTGTCTGCTGCAAGATTTTCCAATCAAGCTGTTCATATTGTGGTGCAGCCCCTGGTTGTATGACTATGGAACATGCAATATTTCCAGCAGTTTGCCAATCCCCTTCTAGGATGGCATCTCTTATAACACGTGACCATCTGTTAGTTATGGCTTTTGCCTTAGCTTCGTGAGCTGCCTGATCTACTGACAAGTTATAAGGTGGAGGTGGTGTTTCCAAAGTAGAAGCAAACGGTTGCAATGAATGCTGACAGTCTAAGCAAGATTTTGATAATAATTCTTGAAATGACCTTGCAGGCAAATACTTTTTAACATCATCTTGGCTTTTATATGTTTCATCTAGAAACGACATCGACTTTTGCATTCGGTTTTCTAATTTACTCGTTATACTTTGCATTTGCTGCTGTGATTGCTTAAGGTCACTCTTTTCAGTGACTTTAATTTGTTCTTTTTCTATGCTTGAGGAGGTTAACAGGTCCTCATCATTAGACTGTATAGCTTCCTCAGCCTCTTTATCTGGGAGGGGTATATTCTCTGGCTTGCTTCCTGCTCCCGGTGGGGACGGGTACAACTTAGGGCAACAACTCGATTCTTCCTTAAATTCTATTCCCTGTATCTGCACTGGTTCTTTTTCTGCATTCTTTTGCAGTTCACCCTGTGTAGCTGCTGAAGTCAGTTCTCCCTCCTCCACAACATTCACGCTGCTAGCCTTGGTTAGCAACTCCCTTATCGAATTACGCTGCTTTCCAGTCATGCCTTTTATTAACCCAAGCTTAGTTTCAAACAGACCATTTGGCTTTTTATACTGTTGTGACAGTGACATACCTGCTGTCAGCGCTTGTACGGCCGCAGCAGCTACCTTTGACTCTGCTTTCATGTTAGTTAGAGCGTTACTGACTGTACGCCAAGTAGAACCAAAGGAGAGACAACTTTTTTCTTTAGTTGTTATTACTGAATCCCATAACTTATCCCCTACCTCCCGCCACTCCTCTTGTGAAAAGAGCAGAGAAGGTGCTTTAAAATGTTCATTATTTACAGCCCAAGTAATGAGCTTATCTAATTCTTTTTTGGAAACTGCTATTCCTCTCTTAGCAAGGATACCATAAAGCAGATTTTTCGCTGCAGCAAACTCTGCATCCATGCCCACAGCAGGTGACAGGGGGAAGGTTGATCAGTCCTTCCTACGTCGGTCAGAGCCTACTGGCCTCTGCCGTGTCTCACCACAATGCTGAGCTTTCCTGTCCAGCTCCTTCAGGCTCTCCGGCTCTTCCTCCGTGTCTCTCCACCAGAAGAGTTAATGAGCCATCCACATCAAGCAGGCATCCAGGCAGGTCCCAGGTGTCCAGCGTCCAGGCAGGCTGCAGGCAGGCGATGAAAGCAGGCTGCAGGCAGGTACCAGGTGTCCAGGCAGGCTGCAGGGCATCCGGGCAGGTTTCAGGCTGCAGGCGTTGCTGGTATCACGTCAGGGTCACCAAAATGTAGATAAGCAAGGAGCTTCCAGAGTCAAAGACACAGTCTTCATAGAAGTATGGTCAATGCTCACCATTCATTTATTAATTACACAGTTTATATAAGGTTTTACAAAGTCCACGTATAACAATTTTCTACAACTTAGTGGCTAAAAGTTACTCACTTATTACATTTCTATAGCTTATTGGCTAAAACCTGTCCGCTTCGTGTATCTACTGTCTGTCTTTCAGCTAACCTTGCAATAAGCAGTTCTACTGCCTTTCCCATACGCTTTCTTGGTTTCTCATCCGTCTTCTTATTTCACTTGTTACCATCTTCTACATGTCCATTGCTTATGGATACATCACCTCTGCTTCCCAGCACGTAGGCTAAGTCACTGTCCTTGTTTTCCAGCACATAGGCTGGATTGTGCAAGCAGGCCTCTATTAGGATTTCATGCCCTGTACCTGAGAGCATATCCTCAACAGATAATTATTACGTATACCACACCAACACTCTCCCCATTGGTGACTTTGTCTAACAAAGCTTTATTTTTCATGAGAGCTCAATAATTTGCAACATAGTAATTAGTAGCAATCTACATCCTCCACCATGAACACAGTCAGCATTGTAAAGCCACACGTCTCGTCTTAGTGTATTTCTAACTTCTCAAATCCTGTTCATCAATAACCTGTTACATGACTTCCTTGCTCTCACGGATTCCAACTCAATTGTTCAAGAACAGTGTACTCTGTCATGGAATTCATGGGGTCTGCAGACCCACCGCTTCTCTCCATAATGCTGCCCGAGGAGCTGACATTGCTGGTCCCACTCATTAGTTGTGTCCTTGGAAAATGCAGCTCCATGGCCACAGAAATGAAGGAGAAGCCCGGCTGGCAGCAGTCCCTGAAGGTTCTTGTCCAACATCACCACATAAAGCAGTGCTGACCTACAAGTTCCACCCAGCTCCAAAGTTACGCCTTGTTGTACGAGTTCTTATTCAGGGAAGTCCTAAAGAAATCCATGGCTGGAGTTCCATGTGCAGAGATTGTTCCTCTGCTGGACCAAACCCCAGAGCTTTGGGTACAGGAAAAACAGATATTTTTTTAATGTTTCAGAGGTTTTTTGGTTGCCCTGAACATGCTTAAGGGTGCCAGGTTTGTGTTACCTGTGCTGTTCAGGGGGGGAGAATAAACCAACAAAAAGGGAATTAGCATATGTTTTAAGGTCAGAAGAATTTTTAAATGTAAGAAAGATCAACAGCAGAGTCCTTGAACTCCAATGACTGTAAATGCCTTTGGATCTTTATTAAAAATCCATATATGGAGGTGCTACTGAGCCACAGGAGGGAAGGAAGGACTTTAGTAAGAAGAATCAGGAACAGACCTTTACAGTTTAAAGAGTGACTCAATGAATGGCACAGTGGTGATTTGTTTACATATGTGTCAACCCCTCTGCCTATCATCTTTCTTGATATTCTTTGCTCTATGGAACCTGAAATATATATAAAAGATATATAAAAAAGCTGATGAAAGAGGCTGTATACTGCAAACTGCTTCGTTGTTTTAAATCCTGTTTTGGTAAGCCTTGGTATCAAAACAGGCTATGTTAAAACCTGAAACAGGAGGAGGAAAACTGGCAGTTGGAACTCTGTAAAAACGGAAATTTTGCAGAGACGACAAACTCTGACTTTAAAAGCAAAGGTGAAAAATCTTATGCAGCCTGTCCTGGAATGCTTGGATGGCATGGCCATCCCCAGAGAAGGGAGAACAGGGAGACTCTCACCCAGGACTGGCCACCAACCCCCAGGTCCTCCAAATCCCAGCACTGCACAGGGAAAGGGTGAGGGGAGGAGGTGATATCCAGCTGCAGGCAGTCCGTGCTGACTGGCCCCACCACTCTCCTGCTCGCAGGAGAACTTGGACAGGCATCAGGAGCAGGAAGAGACACGTGGCCACGGACACATCATGCAGAGCCACACTGAGGGTTGTACATTGAAAACAGGACATGGTACTTTTTGTCCATGCACCTGCTTGGGGGAACATCCCACTGTGACATCACTGGGTGGTGGATGGTGACATCCCAAGCTGCAGATCCGTCACTGGGCACGGATTGTGATGCCACGTCCCCCACTGCTCACACCAGCAGGGCTTGGCCCAGCCTGCTTCAAGCCTTGAGTCCTTACTGAGCATATAGGCGAGCGGGAGCAGCTCCTGGTCCTCAGCTCTGCCCACCCCATGTGGAGCAGGGGATGGCCACGGAGACGCAGTGGAGCTGCCCCATGTGCCAGCTCACTCAGAGGGACGTGGCTTCTGCTCTGCCCTGTCACCACCAGTTCTGCCTGGGCTGCATCCTGCGGTGGACAAGGAGAAACCCAGCGTGCCCGCTCTGCAGCAGGACAGTGCAGACTGTCAGGTTGCCTGGCCATGGAGAACACGATTACATGGAGATGGAGATCACAGCCCCCGAGGAGTCACTGGACACCAACAGCCAGGCAGGGAGAGCTCCCTTCCACCTGCCTGAAAACAGCCCCCATAGCCCTGTGGTGTCCCTTCCACCTCCTCTACAGGGAACACCGTCCCCACCTGAGCAGGGGGCTGCAAGGTCAGAGCCCGTGGGGGGCATCCTGCCCGAGCTGTGGGCAGGACTGTTCCGTCGACAACAGCATCTCCTGGACCCCGTGCAGCCCTGCCTGCACCAGAGGCTGGAGGGAATATACTGGGACCAGTGGTGGATAGTAGAGGACATAGAGAGCATCATCCTGTACAGCCTGTGCCTCTACGGGCCGAATGCAGAGACCCTGGTGGAGGTGCTGCAGCCCATCCTCAACCAGCACGCAGCACCACTGGTGCACAGCATCATCAGTGCCATCGTGGGCCGGTGCAGCGGGGAGGCACAGAGGCTGCTGGGCTCCTTTGCTGTCAGGAACGAGAACAATGGCCCCATGGCCAGCTCTAGACACAGCCCCAGCAGCTCCAGCAGCTCCCAGGAGAGGAGTGCCCCCGGCAGCCCCGCAGTGCCCAAGGGGCAGGAGGAGGAAGATGGCACATCACAGCCTGGGCTCCAGGGCAGTGCCAGCTGCCCCCAGCCTGTGCCCGACCCCACGGGGCAGGAGCAGCCCCAGGAGGTGGGCGCAGGTCCCCGTGCCCAGGGCAGCAGCCACAGCCCCTCCGCTCCCACGCCGGGCAGGAACCACTCGCCTGGAGGGTCCCAGCACCCCCCAAAGAGGAGGGTCTCCAGCCCCCAGGACTGTCCTCTGCCCAGCAAGAAGCCACCTTGCCAGCAGCGCTAGCAGAGCTGCAGAGAGACTTCAGTCAGAAAATAAAAAAAGGATACAGAATGCTTTTTTCCCCCTCACAAAGTCCCTGGGCTTCTCTCCCTGCTGGCACCTCTGCCCTTCCCTTCGTGCCCCACCATGGGTGACATCCTTGTGTCCCAGGACACCCAGGGCTGTGTTGTTGGCAGGAAATTGCTGCTGACAGACTGAACCTTTGCGGGCTGTGAAGGTGGCCCAAGGAGAAGGCGGCTGGGGGCAAGCTAATGAGAACTATCACTGCGTTGGCAGATGTCGTAGCAGGTGGATGAAAAAAAGGACAGCAAAAGATCTGAGAAAAATGGGAACATGAACCACCCTGCTCCATCCCGCAGCCCTGATTCCCCAGACAAACACCAAAGCCTGCTGGAAAAGCAGTCCAGGATGCTCCCAGTTCCAGCCAG
>JAWWTY010000446.1:0-11196 GCA_035222235.1 Margarornis squamiger | reverse complement strand
TTTCTTCAGGTGTTTATTGTGCCAGACTCTTTTATGGAGTTTTCTGAAAGCTCTGTATGCCTTTGCTAACCTGTTGTGCATCTCTTTGTCAGTCTTACCATCTGAAGAAATGATGCTTCCCAGATAGCTGAACTGCCGGACTGACTTAAGCTCTGATTCACCTATGGTGATGTGGGGATGATGGTGTGGAATACTTCCTTAGTTATGACCCTGTTACCAGGGAAGGCCTAGACCAAAACCAAGAAAACTAAACCTCCACAATCCCCCAGAAGGAGTGGCTCCAAACCCTGCCCAGGCTGCTGTGAGGAGGAAAAACCCACCCTGTGCTGGGAAGGCAGTCAGAGCTTCAGCCAGAGCTCTGACCTCGTGGTGCAGCAGCAGCTTCAGAGCAGGGACAAGCGGTACAAGTGCTTGGAATGTGGGAAGAGCTTCAGCCTGAGCTCCAACCTGATCTGCCACCAGCACATCCACACTGGGGAATGGCCCTACAAGTGTAGGGAGTGTGGGAAGAGCTTCAGCTACAGCTCTGCCCTGCTCTGTCACCACCAGATCCACACTGGGGAATGGCCCTATGAGTGTGCTGAGTGTGAGAAGAGCTTTAGGACCAGCTCAGATCTCCTCAAGCATCAGAGGACACACACGGGAGAGGCCCTTCTGCTGCACTGAGCACAGGAAGAGCTTCAACCACAGCTCCAATCTTATCACCCATCGGTGCATCTGTATCAGGCAGATGCCCTACTATTGTGGGGAGTGTGGGAAGAGCTTCTCCAGGAGCTCTGCCTTGACCAAACACCAATGGACTCACCAGTAAGGGAAGCCCTACGAGTTCTTCGACTACAGGAAGAGCTTTGTCTGCTGCTCCAACTCCATCACCCATTGGAGGACCCACATTGGATGATCCACAGCGACCCACACTGGGCACAAACCTGGTGACCCACATTGGGAAGACACCTGGCTGGTGGTCTCCACATCCTCCTCGTTCCCTGCAGGCACCGGGGGGAATGCAGGGCAGAAACATCCATTGGGACACAGAGCAAGCTCAGAAATTTATTGGGAAGAGGAGATTTTTTACTTTGGACCCCAAAAACTCTCACCTGCTCCATCCAATCATTTCTTCCCATGGCATCAAGCAACACTGTGTGATCTTCAGGTCTCTTCCAACATTAATGTTTCCATGATTCTAATTCTCTCTGGCCCACAGAAGTCTTCCACAGGGAAACGGGGATGGACTGGGGCAAATATTAAGATTTTGGAGAACCCTCCAGAAAAGGCTCTTCCAACAACCCAACCCAAACCCACACATACTCCCACAATGCCAACACATAAATCCTTTTCTTTTGGCCTTGATTTTCTTTTGATGCATCTTCATCCCTTCAAAACCCTGAGACTAGGGTAAAAATAAAGAAATTGAACAAAGACAAGTAAAAACCCTACTATTTTACTGGCATATTGGGGGGGAATTTGGGGTTCAGGGGGGACATCCAGGAGAATTTGCGGGTTCTGGGGGGATTTTGTGGAGTTTTCTCTATTGCTTTGCTCCCCAAAAGCTGAGAGGGATTGATGCGTGTCCTCAAAATGACTCAATCCCACCCCAAAGTGGCTCAATCCCACCCCAGAATGACTTGATCCCACCCCAAGTGTAGTTGATCTCACAATCCTCCAAAGCTCCCAGGAGGGGTGGATGGGGATTCAGAGGGATGGGATGTGAACTGAGAGGGGTGGGATGGGGTTGGAATGAGGACTGGGAAAGGTTGAATGGGGTTAGGTGGGGTGGAATGGGGTCTGGAATGAGACAGCCCAAGGTTTGGGCTGAAGAGTCTGGGGGTAATCTGGGAAAGGAGGGAATGGTGGGAAACTGTGGGAGCAGAAGGAGGAAAAGGTGGGGTGGGACCCCCAAAGTGCGAGGGCCAGTAGGACCCCAGAAAATAAGAAGCTGGGGATTGGGGGGACAATGGGAAAGTGGATGGAGAGGGGGGGGAAGTGGAGGCTGGGACTTCCAAACGGAGAAGGAAGTTGAGACCACAAAACTGTGTGAAAGAGGAGTTGGAAGCCCCAAATTTGATGGTAGGGGAGTGACAGCCCCGAATCAAGCACTGGGGGAGCTGAAGGCTGGGGCTGTGATTAAAAAGAGGTGACAGAGTGGGGGAAAGGGGGAGCTTTGGAGCCCCAAACTGAGCAGGAAGGGGCTGAGATCCCAAAAGTGGGACTGGCAGAATGGACATACCCCCAAAACTGAGCTGTGGGGGGAACTGAGGGTTTTTGGAACTGGGAAAAGGTGTGTAAGAATGAGGAAAAGAGGGGTGGGAGAGCAGGCAGGGGTGTCCCATGGGCGTCCTGCAGCAGGATCGTCTGCCTGGAATGGGGTAAAACAACTCCAACAAGGCCCTGTTTGCAAGGACCCCAGCAGGAAATGAAGAAGGAGGGTCATGCTGCTTTTGGGTTAAACAAAGCTGAAAGCAGCCTGAGTCATCAGTGCCAAAGTGAAACATCCTGAGAGGGAGGGGAAGATGTGGCAGAGCTGGGTGAATCCTTGGATAAAGGAACAAACAAGTGACACCACTGAGAACATCTCCAAAACTGCTGAGCTGGCACAGCCTGGACACACCTGAATGACATTCCAACACCTTCTACTATAAAAGCCCAAGTTCTGTATGATCCTTCCTGGACACAGACCTGGTGACCCACATTCCCAGTAATCCATGCTGGGCAGACCTGGCGACCCACGTTCCAGGTGATCCATGCTGGACACAGACCTGGTGACCCACGTTACAGGTGATCCATGCTGGCCAGTGCATTGGGTTTGCATGGCCAGGTTTTGGAAGCAGGGGAGGCTCCAGGGCTGGGTTCTGTGAGCAGCTGCCAGAACCTTCCCCCGTGTCCAGCAGAGCCAATTCCAGTTGGTGCCAGGATGGACCCTCCGCTGGCCAAGGCCGAGCCCAGCAGAGATGGCAGTGGCACCTCTGGAAGAATGTATTTAAGGAGGAAAATGCTCTTGTTCAGATGGAATTGGTGCAGAGAAGAGCAGAGGGAGAATATGGGAGAGGAACAGCTCTGCAGAGCCCAGGGCAGTGCAGGAGGAGGGGCAGGAGCTGCTCCAGGCACCAGAGCTGAGATTGCCCTGCAGCCCAAGGAGGAGCCCATGCTGGAGCAGGGGATGCCCAAAAAGAAGGATGTGAGCCTGTGGGAAGCCCGTGCTGGAGCAGAGTCCCTGCAGCTGCTGCAGCCCCGCAGAGCTCAAAGGATCTCCCTCAGCACCACTGGTTGTGGGGCCCACACAGAGGGGGCTTTAGGCACAGTGTTGAGGATATGCTCTCAGATACAGGGCATGAAATCCTAATACAGGCAGGTTTGCACAATCCAGCCTATGTGCTGGGAAAAAAGGACAGTGATTTAGCCTACATGCTGGGAAGCAGAGGTGATGTATCCATAAGCAATAGACATGTAAAAGATGGTAACAAGTAAAGTAAGAAGATGGATGAGAAACCAAGAAAGCGTATGGGAAAGGCAGTAGAACTGCTTATTGCCAGGTTAGCTGAAAGATAGACAGTAGATACATTAAGTGGACAGGTTTTAGCCAATAAGCTATAGTAATGTAATAAGTGAGTAACTTTTAACCAATAAGTTGTAGAGAATTGTTATATGTAAACTCTGTAAAACCTTATATAAACTGTGTAATTAATAAATGAATAAGGAGCATTGACCATACTTCTATGAAGACTGTGTCTTTGACTCTGGAAGCTCCATTACCTGCTTTCTTTCTACAATTGGTGACCCTGACGTGATCCCTGCAACGCCTGCAGGCGATGTGATGCTCGCCTGCTTCGCAGCCTGAAACTGCCCGGACGCCTGGGACCTGCCTGCCACCTGCTTTCATCGCCTGCCTGCAACCTGCCTGGACGTCGCACGCCTGGGACCTGCCTAGAAGCCTGCTTGACATGGTCACTCAGCTCACGGAGAGACGCGGACGTGGAAAGACGCAGATGGCTTGTTAACTCGTCTGGCGGAGAGACGCGGAGGAAGAACCAGAGAGCCAGAAGGAGATGCACAGGAGAGCTCGGTATTGCGGTGAGACGTGGTGGAAGCCTTTAGGCTCCGACTGAGGGAGGACTGATCAACCTTCCCCCTGTTACTTGCTGTGGGCATGGATACAGAGTTTGCCACAGCGAAAAAACTGCTTTATGGTATTCTTGCTAAGCGAGGAGTAAAAGTTTCCAAAAAGGAATTAGATAAGCTCGTTACTTGGGCTGTGAATCATGAACATTTTAAAACACCTCCTCTGCTCTTTTCACTAGAAGAGTGGCGGGAGATAGGGGATAAGTTATAGGATTCAGCAATAACTAAAGAAAAAAGTTGTCTCTCCTTTGGTTCTACTTGGCGTACAGTCAGTAACACTCTAACTAACATGAAAGCAGAGTCAAAGGTAGCTGCTGCGGCCGTACAAGTGCTGACAGCAGATAGGTCATTGTCACAACAGTATAAAAAGCCAAATGATCTATTTGAAACTAAGCTTGGGTTAATAAAAGGAATGACTGGAAAGCAGTGTAATTTGATAAGGGAGTTGCTAACCAAGGCTAGCAGCGAGAATGTTGTGGAGGAGGGAGAACTGACTTCAGCAGCTACACAGGGTGAACTGCAAAAGAATGCAGAAACAGAACCAAAGCAGATACAGGGAACAAAATTTAAGGAAGAATCAAGTTGTCACCTTAAGTTGTACCCGTCCCTACCGAGATCAGGGAACGAGCCAGAGAATATACCCCTCTCAGATAAGGAGGCTTAGGAAGCTATGCAGTCTAATGATGAGGACCTGTTAACCTCCTCAACCATAGAAAAAGAGCAAATTAAAGTCACTGAAAAGAGTGACCTTAAGCAATCACAGCAGCAAATGCAAAAGTCGTTATCGTTTCTAGATGAAACATATAAAAGCCAAGATAATGTTAAAAAGTATTCGCCTGCAAGGTCATTTCAAGAATTATTGTCAAAATCCTACTTAGACTCTCAGCATTCATTGCAACCGTTTGCTTCTACTATGGAAGCACCACCTCCACCTTATAACTTGCCAGTAGATCAGACAGCTCATGAAGCTAAGGCAAAAGCCATAACTAACAGATGGTCGGGGGTTATAAAAGATGCCATCTTAGAAGGAAATTGGCAACCTGTTGGAAATGTTGCATGCCCTATAGTCATACAACCAGAGGCTGCACCACAATATGAACAGCATGATTGGAAAATCTTGCAGCAGACAAAAAAGATAGTTCAAGAGAATGGAATAAATTCAGAAGCTGCAAGATCAGTTTTAGATTGGCTTTTTACAGCAGATATTCAATGCCCAAGCGACTGTCAAAGTTTGGCAAGGTTTATTCTCACTTCCTCACAATACATTGTGTGGGATCAAGAATGGCAGCACTTAGCAGACCTAGAGGTAACTCGACCCAGAGGCCAGCAAGATCCCCTGTATGGTATCACAGGTGATGCAATTACAGGAAAGGGTCGTTATTCTGACATACTTATCCAAGTGCAGTATCCTTTAGCTGCCCATCATTTAGCTGCACAGCTAGCAAGACAAGCATTTTATGCTGTGCCAGACTCTAATCCTTCACCTTCCTTTACAAGTGTTCATCAAGGGCTAACAGAGGACTATAATCATTTTATCGATCGTTTATCACAAGCCCTTGCAGCACATCCAGAAATACCAGAAGAAACTAGACAAGCAATGCTTAAAGTATTAGCATTTGAAAATGCTAATGAAAAAACAAAAGCAGTACTAGCCACTCTGCCAAAAAATGCTGGGGTGGGAGACATGATTGAAATGACTAGTCGAGCTGTACAGACTCAGCAAAATCAGGCTATGGCTGGCCTTTTAGCTGCTGCTGTACAAAAGCTAGGATCTCATAAAAGCAAGAAAAAAGTACAGACAGAAACTTGTCATTGTTGTGGGGGGAAAGGACACTTTCGTAAAACCTGCTGAGTAGCAGTATGGTGTGACAACTGTCAAAAAGACAATCATGCAACTTGTGTCTGCCGAATGGCAAAAAACCAGAGGTGAAGTGCGGAGGACCCCCGCGCAAAGACACAAATTGCCGGCCCAATGTTATCCAGCAACCCCCACCCTCAGCAACAAGAGGTAGCCTGGGGATCGATCTGGCAGCCGCAGCAGACGTCACTATAAAAACAACTGTGCAGTCCACAAGATCCCAACTGGGACAAAAAGACCTGTCTATAACACTGAAAGTGCAGTAGGAGCTCTGTTGATTGGGCACTCCTCTGCTGGCACTGCGGGACTTATTGTATTACCAAGTGTTATTGATGCTGATTACACCAGAGAAATTCTTATTGCTGCCTATACTCTGTCTCCACCACTTGTTATCACAAAAGGGACACGACTAGCTCAGCTAGTCATTTTTGAAAGACATTCTGCCATAAAAACTGATCACCTAAGGGTCCCTGCTAGAGAAAACCAAGGGTTTGGGTCCACAGAAAACATAGTTAACCTAGTGCAATGTATGCAACAGCGACCCCTAGTGGTTTTGCAGTTAAGCTGTGAACGTGGTCAGTGCTGTATTCAAGCAATGATGGACACTGGAGCAGATGTAACAATATTCAGCAAAAAGCATTGGCCAAAGAATTGGCCTCTAATATCTGCTATTGATGCTGTACAAGGTGTAGGAGGAGGATCTACTCCTTTGCAAAGCACAAAAGTCATTCAAATTCAGTTTCCTGAAGGGCAGACAGTCAATACCAGACCATATGTCATGCCATTGCCAGGAGATCTAGGAAAGCTAGTAGGACGAGATGTGCTAACCCAGATAAGAGCAACCTTGCACGTACCTCTTCCAGATCAAGTTTTTTATCTGAGGCCACTGCTGATAAGCTGCCAACCCCAAAGATTCAGTGGAAAACTGATGAACCTGTGTGGGTTGAGCAGTGGCCGCTGACCACTGAGCGGCTTCAGATTGCCCATCAGCTAGTGCAAGAACAGCTGAAAGCAAAGCACATCAAACCGTCCATCAGCCCATGGAACACTCCTATTTTTGACATACCTAAAAAGTCTGGTAAATGGCGACTGTTGCATCATCTCAGGAAAGTAAATGACCAGATGTCATCAATGGGTGCTTTACAGCCTGGAATGCCACTACCCACAATGTTGCCTAAAGATTGGAATGTCATTGTTATTGAACTCAAAGACTGTTTTTTCACTATCCCTCTGCAGCCAGAAGATACTGTTCATTTTGCTTTCACAGTGCCTTCCATCAACAAGGCAGCACCTGCAGAGCGGTATGAGTGGGTTGTACTACCACAAGGTATGAAAAATTCACCCACCATGTGTCAACTGGATGTGGCATGGATATTAGCTCCCCTCTGTGCACACATGAAAGACACTATCATTTACCACTACATGGATGATATCCTACTGTGTCAAAAGGAATCATTCTCCTCAAACACTGTGGTCAGTGTTAGTGAACAGCTTGCACAAAAGGGTCTCATCATTGCCCCTGAAAAGGTTCAGCAGACAGCTCCCTGGAGGTATCTTGGATGGCTAGTACATTCAGCCACTGTTTCACCTCAGAAATTCACTATTACCTCCAGTGTAAAAACGCTGAATGATGTGCAAAAGCTTGTTGGTGACCTGCAATGGGTCAGTAATATTGTTGGCATTTCTAATGCTGATCTACAGCCACTTATGGGACCATTAAAAGGCACTGATCCTACTGCAGCTGTAGACTGGCGGCCAGAGCATCAGCAATGCTTGCAATATCTCAGTAACAAGATTGCATGCACAACTGCTGATAGATGTCTTGAAGGCGTCCCGCTCAGTGTTGCCATTTGTAATCATACTGTTTCTCCTTTTGCCCTCATCCTGCAATGCCCTGCTCGGCAAAAAGAAAAAGGGGAGAAGTACCCCAAACATTCCAATCAGTGAACAATCAATGTGCCAAGCAGGTAAAGCAGGCCGACACAGACACAGGGAAAGGGAGTAAGAAAAAGGTAACAATCCTTGAGTGGTTGTTTCCTCCTTGCACAGCACCTAAAAGTATCTGGCAATGATCAGAAGTAATTGGACATTTAATCCGGAAAGGTCATCAACGCTGTAAGGATGTTAGTGGAAAAGAACCAGCACATGTTTGTTTACCCATTAAGGGGGAGGATTTGGACTAGTTGTTGCAGAATTCTCTTCCCCTTCAAACAGCTTTGCTAGAATTTCCAGGTATCATCAGGAGCGACATACCGAACAATCCACGACTACAGGTGATCTGGAGACAGACGTGGCTGACGCATCCAAAGGTAACATCGCATCCTGTAAAAGGGATTACAGCTTTCACAGACACTGGAAAGTGCAGTAAGACAGCTGTGTGTGTCTGGCAAAAAGACAATCAATGGCAAAAGCACCTGATCCAGGGACAGGCAAATGACAGCCTACAGACTTTGGAGCTTGCTGCCATTGCTTGGGCTTTAATTACCTGGAAAGACAGTCCTCTTAATGTGGTTTCAGATTCACAATATGCTGTAGGAGTGGTGCAAAGGATTGAAGAGGCATTGATTAAACCACCAAAAAACCCGAGATTGGAGGAACTGTTTCTGCAAGTTCGACAATCGCTCCAGCTGAGGACAGAAGTTTGCTGCATCATTCACATCAGGAGTCACCAGACTGAACTAGGACTGGCAGAAGGAAATGCTATAGCAGATTCCCTAATCAGCGTTACCATGGCAAAACCTGTTGACTCTTTAGCTATGGCCAGAAAAAGTCATTTAATGTTTCATCAAGCTGCAAAAGTGTTACGTAGACAGTTTGATATTTGCTGGGCAGATGCTCAAGGAATTGTCAAAGCGTGTTCACAATGGAGCCAGCATGGAACAAGTCTGGGACTGGGAGTAAATCCTAGGGGATTACAGGCCTGTGAACTGTGGCAAATGGATGTCACACATGTGCCTGAATTTGGGAGACAGAAATATGTGCATGTAACCATTGATACTTTTTCAAAATTTGTGTGGGCTACAGCTCAAACAGGAGAAAAAGAATTGCATGTAATTAGATATTTAACAGTGTGTTTTGCAGTCATGGGAGTTCCAAAAACTGTAAAAACAGACAATGGGCCTGCCTATGTGAGCAAAAAGGTTGCAAGGTTTCTGCAGAAATGGGGGGTTAAGCATACTACTGGAATACCACATGGATCCACAGGACAAGCAATAGTAGAAAGAGCTAACAGAACTCTTAAAGAATACTTGGAAAAACAGAAAGATCCAGACATTGTAGATCCAGTTACTAGGTTAAACAAGGTGTTGTTTACCTTGACTTTTCTTAGCCTAGCTGCAGACACAGAGCAACCTCCTGTTGTCATCCACAACAGTGGAACAAAAATGCAAGCAACCCCAGAGATTAAGATTCGGTACAAAAATCCACAAACAGGGCAATGGGAGGGCCCAGATCCATTGTTGTTTACTGGTAGAGGTTACAGTTGTGTTTCCATAGGTAACGGACCGTTATGGGTGCCGAGTAAGTGGACTCGACCAGCAGTAATAAAGCAACCTCTCAGCTCTCCTGATGACGACGAAGTGGAGCCAGTAGATGCAACTACATAAGACGTCGTCAGGAGCTTAACCCTGATCCGGAAATTGTCAACAGTTGTTTTTTAATTTTTGTGTAAGTTAGTTACAAAAGAAAATGTTAGAACGTTAGTTAGCTAAGACTAGTATTGTAATTTGTAATAGCAACAGAAATGGCTAAAGTAGCATCATTGTGGCCAATGTGGACACAGATCCTCTTGCTTTGCTGTTTTGAGCTAGAGGTAAATAGCTTGCCCTATCGCATAGACACAAGAGAAAACATATGGGTCACCTGGGCTAATCAGACAGGACAGGAAGACTTTTGTCTATCTACGGCAACACCTGGAGATCCTTTTCGCACATGTCTCATTGGCTATCCAATTTTTGAGTTTGATGATTTTAATGGATTCATTGATGAGACTTTTGCGAACTGGAACAGAACCTATGAAAAGGAAAAGGCCAGAGCCAGAAAAAGGGGTGACTGTATGTGGAGCAATGAAGCTTCTGTGCAAACTAGTGCCTTTTTATAGCGATGGATTATTGAGCACTTGAACAAAACTAGTTCACTCCCTTTGCAATAATTAGACCTGTCAGGTTCCATTGCACCTGCGCGGTGGGAAAATGTCAGTACATATACCAGTTGTAGTGGTTTTACTTGGCTACCATGGAAAGGTACAGGTGTGGTATACCTTGGAGGGCTAGATGCCTATTTTGCACATACAGGGAAAAACTGGTCGTACCATGGATCAACAAAAGGGAACAATCTAAAGTACCTGAATGTGAGCAGTACTTCTGTGTACTGGAATTTTTCTATTAAAACCACAGGCATAGACTTAGTTACCACTACAGGAGGGAAAGTATTACCTCCAGGATATTTTCTCATTTGTGGTGATCGTGCTTGGGAAAGTATTTCTCGTCATCCTACAGGAGGACCAGGCTATATAGGTAAATTAACTATGTTCACCCCACGAATTAGAGATTTGTGGAATGCTATGAGGCAAAAAAGAGAACTTAAAAATTTTGGACCTGACTGTGATGATAATGTTAGTTTTGGAACAATACCACAAACAGTAGCTTTATCCTTTTTTGTACAAGGTGCGGCAGCAGCTTGCAATCAGAACAAACTTAAGCATTTAGCTTGTTGGAGCCTTAAGCAATTTAACACAACATCTAATATTATATTTCAGCTTCTAACCGATGTAAATGATGTACGCCATGCAGTTTTGCAAAATAGAGCAGCAATTATTTTTTGCTTTTGGCACAAGGACATGGTTGTCAGGAATTTGAAGGCATGTGTTGTATGAATCTCTCTGATCATTCACAAAGTATTCACAAGCAATTGTCAACTTTACAAGAACAGTTAACTCATATCGCTTATGGTACATCGCCTCTTAGTGACTGGTTTGCATCTTTAGGCCTGACAGGATGGATAGGTGAATTGCTAAAGCAAGGCCTTGTCATGTTAAATTGCTGTGGTAATAATGTTAACTATATTTGGATGTTTAATTGGTTGCTTATGGAAAACATTAGAAAAAGTAGTGGCACAAGCCTGGATTGTGCAAAAAGAAAAAGGGGCAATTGTTGAGGATATGCTCTCAGATACAGGGCATGAAATCCTAATACAGGCAGGTTTGCACAATCCAGCCTATGTGCTGG
>JAWWTY010000445.1:0-11215 GCA_035222235.1 Margarornis squamiger | reverse complement strand
AAGCCATTCCCTGTGTCCTGTCCCTCCATGCCTTGCCCCAAGTCCCTCTCCAGCTGTCCTGAAGCCCCTTCAAGCACTGGAAGAGCTCTAAGATCTCTCCACACCCTTCTCTTCCCCAGGTGAACCCCCCCAGCTCTCCCAGCCTCGCTCCAGCTCTCAGAGCATTTCCATGGACTCCTCTGGACTCGCTCCAGCAGCTCCACATTCTTCTTATCTTATCCTTAGGTGTCGGATGGGAGAAAATACAAAGCAAGTGCAAAGATCACCGTTCACATGCTCACAGAGATGGATGCACATGCCATGAAAAGCCACATCCATCCAAGAGGTGGAGCTGAGGTCACTTCCAGGACCTTTGATATTCCTTTCCAGAAAGGCAAATGAGCAAAACTGCAGATTTTGGGAACAGCTACTCAGGAAATGAGAATTCATTTTACCCAGAAAAGGCTTACAAAGCTGCCTAAGTAAAAGTGCTGATTCCAGCACCCTTATCTTCCTCCAAATACTCGGTGGGGAGCTGGTGGTGCTTATGGCAGGATTTCCATGGTTATCCCCCAGATCTGTAGAACTCTGAGTGCTTGGACACCAGGCCACCTGCACCAGCATCCCTGAAACACGTGGCTAATTGCTTTCAAACTGTAATTAGCACCTGTCCCCTGTTTGCAGCCATGATTTATTCCCCTATTAATCTTCCTTTGATGCCTGTTGGAAAGTTGCACCTTTCTTCAGCTGGGAAGTGGCTTTGGACAAACAGATCATTTCTGTGTGCGCTGCTCCCTCTGATGAGCCAGTGGAGTCTTCTAAAAGATTTGCTGGAGCAAAAGGTTTGAAGATTTCAGGAGGTAACAAGAAAGTGCTTTTCTCCTTTCTTTCTTTTCTCATCCCTTCAGTTTCTTTCAGTGAGAAAATCCCAAATCCATCCTGGTCTGTTCCATCCATGAGTGACTTAGACCTGCACTTCAGACAGCAGCATTTCACCCACTGGGGTGAGTCAAACTCCTTCCCAGCCCTGATTCCTTTCCATAAAGGGCTAGAGGTGATAGAGCTCATAAGACTTTTCTACATTACAATAAGTGCATGAGGACAACTTGGCTCAACCCATGGAATACGAGAGCCCTGATGGCTGGAGAAGACATGGATGTGCAGAAAACAAAGGGAATCAGAAGCACAGCCTATGTTTGGACTCTTTTCATACCCTTTCCCATGGTTCCCATGTTCCCTGGATCTGCTTCCCACTATCAGAGCTGTTGCCTCTCTCTCAGGACTGAAATTATTTCATTCTCAGAAAAACCACATTCCTCAAGGACAAGCCAACAGCTTTTAGCTCCCAACTCCCGCAGAGAAAGTAATTTCGTAATGGCTTCCCAGTGCCAGAGGGCAGGGTTAGACGGGATGTTGGGAAGAAATCCTTCCCTGTGAGGGTGATGAGAGCGTGGCACAGGGTGCCCAGAGAAGCTGTGGCTGCCCCATCCCTGGAAGTGTCCAAGGCCAGGCTGGACGGGCTTGGATCAAGCTGGGCTAGTGGAAGGTGTCCCTGCCCGTGGAACTGGACGATCTTTAAGCTCCCTTCCAACCCCAACCATTCTGTAATCCTATTATTTTGGTTTTCCACCCCAAAAGGCCTAAAATAAGTCCCTGAAGCACTTACTGGCAACAGATTGGTCATACTCATAGGGCCCAGTTATGAAGTGGGGCAGAGCCATGAGGAACCCAGCCAGGGACACGAGGATGGCACCGGAGCCGATGAACCGGGGTCGGTGCACTCGGCTCCCGAAGTAACTTACGAAGACGATCAGCAACGTGTTCCCAACCTACAGCAGGACACAGAGGGCAAGAGGTGTCACAGGGGAACGAGGGGAGCACGGGGAGAGCAGGAGAAGAAAGCTGGTTTTCACCTCGTTGAAGGAAGCGAGCAGCCCCGACGTCTGGCTGGAGAGGCCATACCGCCTCTCGATGGTGGAGATGGAGCTCTTCAGGTACCCCGAGACCAGGAGCTGGGAGAGCTGCAGAAGCCCATGGCAGGAAACAAAGAACTGGCAACACAAAAAGAGAGCATCCAGCACGGTTACTGAGAGCTGCAGCACGGCAAACTGCATCTCCAGCGAAAGGCGCAATTATTGAACACAAACCTTTGACCGCGAGCCTTTGAAATATCACCCCTGCTCTGCCATCAGTGAAGTCTTCGGAAATTAATAGAGCCATTAAATAGTGCTCTGCCAAAGATAACAACAGGGGCAGTATCTGCAAGGAGGGTGTCATTTCTTCAGCTGAAAAGTGGCTTTGAACAAACACATCGTTTCAATTGGGCTGACGCTTGTTTGTGTTGGCCTTGTCCCTGAGATCCAGCAGCAGAAGTGGGAGGTTGCACAACATCCCCATCCAGCCAGAGGCAGGCAGCCATCCCCAGTGCTGGGAGCATTTCTGGGACAGGAATGAGCCCTTCCAAACACAGCAACAAACAGCTTCTTCAGAGCAAGTCAGCAGAAGGTCAGAGAGAATAATTCAGATTGTTTTCCTTTCCTTCTTACAAAGTTCTGAATGTAAAGGGCATCTCCTTTGGAAAATGGGATGGTTCTTTTCCACTTCCAGAAGGAAACCTTGTCAGAGTCCATCATTTCCCAGAAAACAATCTGACCTCATCTCCTCCAGAGTTTGGGATGTGCAGGTACTGGGCTGCCCAGGTGAACACATGGCTCGAGCTGCCCCACTGTTCCAGAGAACAGAGTCCATCTCCTGGTCCTCTCACAGAAGCATTTCCCACATGTCAAGTGACCTGTCCAAGGAGGGGAGGGGAAGGATGGACCTCCCCTTTATACACAGCTCTGCAAAGCACTTGGCAAAGGAAAGGAACTGGCAAGTCATCTCCTCCCCCACACGGCTCTCCACGGACATCCTTCCAGTGCCCAAAGCAGTGAAAAAAACTAACCACCCCAAACATACCCCAAGGAGATGGACCACCCATCTCACTGCAGGACAGGCTGGATGCCCCTGGGGCCTTCCAGAGCTGCTGCCCTCAGCCTTGGATGATGCCCAGACCCTCTAAGCACTGCTTATTATAGAGCTTTACCCACTTGCTGACCAGAGCAGGGCACTGCTCCAGCTCTGTGTGGTCTGCAGCCAGCTACCACCACAAAGCAGCCTCACCCAGAGGAGCTGCTCAGCCTGGCCTGGAATTCTGCTATGTCTTGTTCTGATCCAGAGCTGAAGTGGGGTCACTGCCAAACTGGGCTGCTCTGTCAGCCAGAGGAGCATTTACAGCACAAAAAGGGACAGAGAGGATGGTCAAGCCCCCTTGGATCCCTGAGAACTGCACTGCTGGGGTATGGTTGCCACCACCCAAAGTGATGGGTTGGCATCACGCGAACCAGGGTACAATCCAGGACCTTCCCCCTTCCAGGCTTATGTCACCACTGAGGGGTGCAATGTGTCTGGACCACGAAAACGTCACCTAGCCAAAGGAAAGCTGCTCTAGGGTCAGCTTTGCCAAAACTCCTGTGTTTCTACAAGACACTGGCAATGTCCAGGCTCTGATTCCTGAATACAGGAGTTCAGATGGAAAGGTTGAAGCCAGATTCATTTATTCCAGGCAACCACAGTACACAGCCTGATGTGTGTCCAAATCCAGGATGTTCACGTCATGCTGGTTTACATCAGCCCAGCAGCTGCCCACCACTGCCCCATGTCCTCTTCAGCTCAGGAGGACAAAATGGGTTGGGAAGGTGGTATTTTATTCTTCCCTGTAAGGGCAGAGCAAAGCACAGAGAAAAGAGAGGGCCCTGCAAGGGACCTGCAGCGGGTTGGAGTCAGCACCAGACAAGTTTTGGCTCCAGTTTGCTGTCAGCCATCAGATCACAGCACGGCCAGTCTTCTGCCAGGGAAAGAAAGGACAGACTCCTGGACATTGGATCTGCTGGCCTGGGTGTGATGAGCTACCCCAGCTGCTGACCTGGGTCTGCAGACACCCCTTTTCCCAAGACCTGTGTCCTCACAGCAGGACAAAGCAGGAGCAGCCCCAGAGCTGGGTGCTCCCAGCAGCAAGCCCAAGCTCAGCTGTGTGGCACCTCTTTGCCATGGAAGAGCCAAGACATGCTTGTAACATCTCCCCTCTCCCTCAGCAGAAGTGAAACTCAGAGAATCCAAAGGAGCACTTCTGCAGGCTGAGGAGGAAGGAAGGGAGAGGTTATGAAATGGCTTTTCTAAATAAACATCTGTGAAGCATTATTAGAAGAGCCTGTGCTGAGGTGACACCAAACACCTAGACCAGGGACAGGGGGTGCCTGGTACCCAAAACAACCCCCTTGCAGTGCCAGGGTGCAGAGCAACCTTTCTCCTCCAGAGCTGTGCCACCACAGTGAGGGACAGATAGAGCCTGAGGCATCTTCCCAGCAGGACAGGCAGCATCCCTGCCAGGTCTTTGGTGAGGTGCCCTCACCCTCAGGCAGTGATGTCCCAACCCACTGTCCACACCCTCCACAGCCAGTTCTGGGATGAGTGCAACTCCAGTCAGCCACAAGTTCAAGGAGGAGCTTTTTCTGCAATAAATTTGCTGCTTTTCTACCTTTTTAGATAATTTTTAATATATTTTGGCAGGCTCTGCTCTGCTAAGCCTTGCATCACATTGGTGAGGTGTTGCTGCTCCCACTCCACATGTGTAAGAGAATAGAGAAACACAGTCCTATGCAGCCCGTAAATTGCAGACCTGGGGATTGAACACCAACATCTCCGCTCTTGGTGGTCCAAAAAAAAAGCTTCTTACAAAGCTTCCATGTATTTCTAGTGTTGATTGTGCAGTTTGGCAACAAATCCTCCCCGTGAGGGCTCTGAAAGCTGCACACACTGTCCTGCCCCAGCTGACACAGGGAAGTCCCTACCGCAATGGTTCCATGTGTTTGGGAGACTTTTGCTGCTATTTTAAGGAAGGGTTTTGTGCCTTTATCACATGATAAAATCCTGTGCACTGGGCTGTGCTTACATAAAAAGGGTCTGGGAGGAATCAGTCTGCTCCAGTTTAATCCAAACCAGTTTGGTTGGGTGTGTAGTTGGAAGGGACCTTAAAGATCATCCATTTCCACCAACCTTCCAGTAGCCCAGGTTGCTCCAAGCCCTGTCCAACCTGGCTTTGGACATTTCCAGGGATGGGGCAGCCACAGCTTCTCTGCCCAACCTGTGCCAGGGCCTGCCCACCCTCACAGGGAAGAATTTCTTCCTAGTATCTAATCTAAATGTTAATGCCCCTTGAAGCCAAAACAAGACAATTTTTAATTATGCCCCTCAGCTGCATTTTGACACGTGGCAACTAGTTTTGGTGACGCATTCCCTGGAGATATAAATACAACTAAAAACTGCAGTGCTGTGATTTTTGGTCCTCCAGCCACTTCAAACACATAAACCACATTGTGCAATGGTTTTGTGTTTCTGCGAGAGCCATTCAAACCCTGGACTGGAAGTTTTGTTTTCTGAAAAAGTCATTTAGAAACCGGACAGGGTGACCTAAGTTCTTGAAAAAAACCCAAGAGATCTGGGGAAAACATCCTGTGCTGAGGATAACTGTGTGAGGATAATGCATGGTCAGCTCTGTCTTGGGGGGTGAAAACAAGTCTCTCAAGAGAAATCTTAAGCCTTTAACACCAGCTGTCATCTTTCGCTCTACAAGCTGGTGAGACTCTCTAACAAGACAAGTCATTGGCTTCCAACTACACTGAATGTAGTAGTTAATTAATGTTGATGCTGTCATTACTGATAAAATGCAATTATTGAGCCGGAAGGGAACAAAGCAGATACTGCAGGACAGAGGGAGCCACCCCAGGTCCAGCCTGTAGTTCTGCAGAGCTCCTCAAACACTCACCTGGAGGACCTGGGGTTGCACCGAGTCCAGGAGGAGGTAAGACTTTGAAGAATGGCTTCCCACTGCCAGAGGGCAGGGTTAGATGGATATTAGGAAAGAATCCTTCCCTGTGAGGTTATTCCATGGATGCCCCATCCCTGGAAGTGTCCAAGGGCAGGTTGGACAGGGCTTGGAGCAACCTGGGCTAGTGGAAGGTGTCCCTGCCCATGGCAGGGGGTGGAATGAGATGAGGTTTAAGGTCCCTCCCAACCCAAACCATTCTGTGATGCTATGAAGTAGAACCTGCAGACCCTGGAAGTTAAACCTGCATTTCAACGTTGCTGTCCCACCACTCGCTCCTGGATGGAGACAGCTCCACAGCACATGGTGCTTCTGCCACGGGAAGCACACGGAGCATTTTCCAAACACACCTGGTAATCAGAAACCTCTCAATGCCTTCTGCAGAAAGCTAAACTCCTCTCTGCCACGCCAATAATCTGAGGGGGTATTACAGAAAGCAGGAAGGTATTTACCTTGATACTGAGAAATGGGCTCCTGCAGAGTGTTTTCTGGGGTGGATCCGGGTAGGGGCTCTTGGTAGCAGTGCTTGTCATCCTGCCAGGCCTGCCAAAATAATTCAGCACAATGCTCAGTTGCTCTGCTTCAATTGCCCTTGCTCAGCACAGCAAGATGTTGTCGTGCTCTGCAAACACCCACACAACAGGCACAAGAAACTACTAATTATTCCTGGCTTTCTCAGAGCATTTTGTTTCTGCACAGCAAGAAAGCAGCCGGCAAAACACTAATCACCAGGAGGCCTGAGAGGTTAAATACTGGTCCATAGAATCAAGGGCAATATTGTACAAACATTTCCTGGGATAATGTGACATCCTTATCAATGACCTGGGTGATGGGGCAGAGTGCAGATGGCAGCAGATAAAGACTGGGAGGAGCAACTGGCAAAGCTGATGGTTGTGCTGCCATCCAGAGGGACCTCAACAGGCTGGAGAAATGGGGATTGAGTGATTTCAGTGGGCTGGAGAAATGGGCAACCAGAGAGATCTCAAAGGGATGGAGAAATGGGGATTGAGTGATCTCAGTGGGCCTCAGTGGGCTGGAGAAATGGGCAACGAGAGAGATCTCAAAGGGATGGAGGAAAGGGCAGTGATGGATGCAAATGGGCTGGAGAAATGGGCACCTAAATTTAACAATGCAAAGAAATCCGTGGGGAGCCCCCACTCCCCTCCCTGCACTGCTGACCTCCTTCCCTTCTCTCTGGACCCTCAGTCTCCCCTCCCTGAGTGATCTCTGATGTCTTTATTGGGGTTTTAGTACCCAGGCTTCCTGCTCAGGAAACTGCATTGTTTGGAGGCACGTTAAACCCATTAGGCTTTAAATTCAGCACACTCTAATAGATGTTTTCATCTCTGCAAGCGCTAAGGCAAATGGGGTGAAAGGTTTTCCATTATTATTTTGTGTAATTCTATTTCCCCCATGATGAGAAGCAAAGGAGCAAGGGCTGTAGCCTCAAACAAATTAACAAATGCAGGGGGTGATGAAAATTCTAGCAGGAGGAGACTGTCTTAACTGTGGTGTTTATAAACCCTTAAGCACAGTGCACAGGAGAGGTAAATTCCAGAGGGAAACTGCTCATCCCTGAGTTACGAGCTCCACAGCATCCTCTGCAAAAAGCAATTGCTGCCCTCAGCCCCATTTCAAGAGATATTGCTGCAACAAAAAGCAGGGTGGGATCAATAAAGGAAATTCGATCGTAAATTAAAGCAGCCATGAAAAGCTCCCCTGAACCTCTGGAGGGTCCGGCAGTGCTGGAGCTGCCTGTTTCCAGAGCATGGGGTCTGATATCCTCACTGGATATCAGGATATCAGGGTCTGATGTCCTGCAGTGCTGGCATGAGTTATTTACAGCCACTGAGTTTGCTGCTGGAGCCCCTTGAAAGCTCAGGGGTGACACAGTGGGAAGAAAACAGGTGGAACCCCGCAGGGAGGAAGCCAAAAGGAGCCTAAGCCTGGATTTCTAGGGATGGGCATGTTCATGGAGCTGAAAACCACTGTAGGCTTAATGCCCTGGTTAACTATGTTAATGTTTTTGCCAGCCCTTCTCACCAAAGACCCATTTTGTCAGACCTGCAAACCACAAATCCCATGGTGTTCGGGAGGATTTTGGTCCTCCTGCCCATCCTTTCCAGGCTCTAATTTAAATGTGTGCATCCTTTAACCCTTCAGGGTGTCCGGGAAGCTGCAACACCTGCTCTTCCCTAGACAGTTTTCAGAGTCTTCTTGGGATAAGAAAATGTGCCAGTAGAAATGTTTTCACTAATCCCTGCCCAAGCAGGGGGTAAAAGCCCCTCACCCTTTGCAGGCCACCGGAATGTCCCCAGATTTCCCACATTGCTATCGAGGGACTCAGCTCCTCTTTCCCCAGGGATGTCCTTTGCATTAAGGATGACCTGCTCCATCTGGCAGCAGCCAAGGATGCAGGGCCATGTCTGGCTCCATCCCACCACCCACACCTTCATGTCACCTCCACCGAGGCGTCCTGCTTCCAGAGTTACCTGTGGAAGAGGGAATGTGGCTGAGCCCCGAGGGGAAATGCTCAGCAGGGACCTCGAATGCTGCAGAGCTTTGCCAGCAGCCCAGCGTGAGGATAAACCTGCCAGATCCCATCCATCCACAACACTCCTTGAAGAATAGGAGGAAACAAAAGTACTTTGATCCAGCACAACGGACAAGGAGCAAAACAAAGAGAAAGGCAGATAAGACTTAACTGATTTTAAATAACAATTGCACAAAGGAAGACAGCAGCACACAAAGGTCAGTCTGGTTGTTCCCTGGGATGAGCCCAGCTGTGGGAGCATCCTCCGGGGATGGCACTGGCTTGGCAAGGGCCACATTCTTCTCCATCTCTGGATGGAAAGAAGGATTATTTTCATCTAACGCGATTTCTCCCAGCTAAGTTCAACATGTCTGACCGAATCCGCTCCGCTGCAGGAAGGAGGCAGGACAGGATTCGTGCTGTAGGCTGGGCACAGCAGGGCAAGGAGGGGCAGGAGGGATGAGACAGCAAACCCCAGGAGATAACCCCATGTCAGAGGAGGGAGAGAAGAGCGAGCAGGGCCGGGGGGCCCGGGGAGGACACACCTGCTGCAGTGGGTTAGTTATCTTGGGTTCGGCCTAGGCCCTCCCTGGTAACAGGGCCAGAACTAAGGCATCATTCCACACCGTCCCTTTGTGCAATCAGCTGTATACAGGACAAGGAGGGGAGGTTCTCTTTATGCCTCCCTGCTTCGGGGTGCTTGGAGGACAGCAGGTCTCCATGTGTGGACCTGTCTCTTATCCAAATGCGCTGAGGTCTGTGTGGGGCTCCTGTCCCCGCCACGCCGAGGGGGAGGAACTGCTTCTTGAGGGAAATCGGTGGGAGTTTATCCTGTTAGTTACTTTACTGAGCTATGCCCTGAGTGTATATCAAGTGTGTATATCTGCTATGTTTTATTTTTACCCGGTTTTGCCCTTTTTTTCCCTTCCCCCTTCCCCCTTTTCCCCTTTTGGGATTCTTGTTCTGTATATTCACAGAGTTTAATTGTATACAATGTAATATATGTGAATATATATATATATTCTATATATATTTTTTTTTTGCTACATATATATACATTTTTTTGCTACATATATATACATTTTTTTGCAACAACTTTGCTTTGGTACCTTTTTGTCTCCTCCCTGGGGAGGGGGTGTCTGTGTGGCCGGTGCTGGGTTATGCAGGGAGCCCCCCAAACCTCCCCCCATGCCCCAGACCTGCAGCCCTCGGACCCTACAGCACCCACTTCCCACCCCGGACCCCAGAGCACGCCACTGCCCACCTCTGTGCCTCAGCCACCCCAGGAACACGCCAGGGAATGGACACCACCCCCATCCCCCTCTCACCAGTGTCTGGGGAGCGGTGGGGGAACCGGGCCAGGCACAGGCTCTGGGTTGGGGCACCAGGGGCTGGCTTTTCCCAAGGCTGAAGCAAAGCCTTTGTGGGCGCCACGAGGCGGGAGCTGACCTTGGTCTGCAAGCCCAGAAGGGATGGCAAAGGCACATTCCTCCCCTAACACATGCCAGGGGAGGTGCCAGAGCAGCACCTCCATTCTCCATGGACGGCAAGCAGAGACGACACAGTGGCACCTGCACCCCCTCACACCTCTCACAGAAGAGCTGAGTGCTCCCTCAGAGCATCTTCATCCCAACACTTTGCTCTCCATCCTTCTTTCCCCTTCTTGACCTCAACAGGTGAAGCCCCACAGTGACGCCACTGCCCACAGTGTTTGGGCACTGCCCCCCCATGCACAAGGCAGGGGTGTTATCCCAGCCCAGACAAACACTGCTCTCTCAGAGCTCTCAGTGGGGTCTTTTACCTTTTCTCCCCCAAATCACAGGACCATAAAGCTCATTTGTTAGGGAGACACAGACAGGGAGAGGCTGGGGCAGGGTGGGACACAGGGTGACAGGCAGGGGTGGCAGGGTCTGTGCCAGCGAGTGGTGGCACTGACTCTTGACACAAACCCCTTTGAAACCAGCATTGCACCCTGATGGAGCAGAAAATTGCTTCCTTGTACACCTGCAAGGGAGCTCTCAAGTGAAATTGCTTCTCCCACAAAACAAAGAGGGACTTTCTGTGCCCAACTAGTGTGTGTAGGAGCCTGGGGGGTGCACAGCTGGCCAGGTTTCACCAGAGGTCACCTCTGATGTTGTGAGTGCAGGGGCTTGGTGGCAGCTACCACGTACCCATGGGTTGTACTCATACACAAGGGAAGGTGATGGATGGATGGTCCTTCACGCAGCAAAGGTGCCTGATGTTGCAGATCCATCAGATGGTATTACTCCATCAGATATAGGTGAAGGATTTGTCCTCAAACCCTGTTTTCTCCCCACTTCTGTCTTGGGTCACTGCATCCTTCAGAAAGGCAGAGCCTGGCATGACAAACCCTGGGTGTAGTGGGCACAAGGAGCACAGCTTGGAGGGGCAGCAGCACAGTCCCACACCAAATGATGCCATAAAATATTGCCATTTTTTCCAGCCCTGCTTGCCTGACATCTCCTCACTGCTCCCAGGGACCGGCAAAGTGGCAGAGCAAGGAGCTACAGTCTGGGGAATAACCCTCCTCTGTACAGTGCCTGGGAACAGAATCACAGATGAGCTGGGTTGGCTGGGGAGGGACCTTAAACCTCATCACATCCCACCCCCTGCCATGAGCAGGGACACCTTCCACTAGCCCAGGGTGCTCCAACCTGACCTTGGCCACTTCCAGGGATGGGACAGCCACAGCTTCTCTGGGCACCCTGTGCCAGGGCCTGCCCACCCTCACAGGGAAGGATTCCTTCCCAATATCCCAC
>JAWWTY010000444.1:0-11230 GCA_035222235.1 Margarornis squamiger | reverse complement strand
CAGTGGGCACAGCCCCAAGGCTGCCAGAGCTCCAGGAGGGGTTGGATGGTGCTCTGGGGCACAGGGGGTGACTCTTGAGGATGGGCCTGGGCAGGGTTGAGGGTTGGACTGGATGGTCCTGGTGGGTCCTTCCAGCTCAGCATCTCCTGGCATTCTGTGATTCCTACCAAACATGCCCACCCATGGCTGTGCCAGCCCCAGCCCTGCTGCAGAACATCCCCAGAGCAGGGAGCCACATCCACAGCAGCACTGCACGGTTTCCTGAGCCAAGTGGGAAATCTGCTTCCTGCCACAGCACATTGCTGGTGTCCCTGGGAGGTGACAGCCTCGGGAGCTCCCTGTCACAGCCCAGCACTCCAAGTGTCCCACATACCCCGCAGCACTCCCAGGCACTGCAGCTTAAATACTTGTGCTGTTCTCCACGAGGCAGCTGCCAGGACAGAGCAGATCTCCAGTCTGAGACATTAAAAACAAGGGAAGAAATAGGTAATGTTCCTCAGCTGAAAAATAACAGGCAAGGATTTCAAAAAGTCACTGGAGTGGCTTAAGCTTGAACAGAAAGCCAAAAGCTGGGCTTAGAGGAACAACTAGAACCCCCTTAAAAATCTCAGCTAAATGTTACCCATTGAGAAAAATGTTTTGCCAAAAATGCAACTTGCTACGCAAACATTTTCCTACAAGGGCTTTGTTTCCCAAGTAGGAGGTGTAAAACTTTGCAATAAACTCAATAAAATCCTTTTCAACCTTTCCAGAATAGAATACCAAAAAAACTCTTCCTGCAAACATTCTACATCCTCCAGCAGGCTGGGAATCAAGCACCTGCATTAGACTGCAGGGAAATGTCTCAGTGAGCACTGCCTGGTCAGTTTGTAAGAAATTCTGCAGTTTTGTTCCAACCCAAAAGAAAGAAACCCCAGAATTTCCTTTGGATCTGAAATTCCAGCTTGCCCAGCCGTAGTTTCCAGGCAACCAAACCTCTCCTCCAAGTGGATGCTTACAGTGGGCTGTGCCTTGAATGCACCTTCCCCAGAGAAATGCAGAGGATTTAGCTCTCTCATTAAATATTTTATCATTAAATATTCCTTCTCCATTCCGTATTATATTTACTGTGAAATATTCTATTAAATACAGGACATTTGGCTACACCCATGAGGAACACCCACAACCTTCTGGAGGAAACCCAGGGATGTGGGAACAAGAGGGGCTCCTGTGCTGCCTCCAACAGAGTGTGGACAACTGGGACACTGAAAATACAGAGGGAGCTGAAAAAAATATATCGAAATGGCCCCAAACTAAGCTTAAACAATGAGGCCTGCTCATCTTTTGTGTCTCATGCCTGAATGGCATCACTTGGCAGCTGCAGGAGACAGAGG
Organism: Margarornis squamiger; assembly: GCA_035222235.1. Lineage (NCBI taxonomy): Eukaryota > Metazoa > Chordata > Aves > Passeriformes > Furnariidae > Margarornis > Margarornis squamiger. The sequence goes on along the minus strand of JAWWTY010000444.1, from coordinate 9,857 downwards.
CAGTACCAGCCACGCAGAGCCCAGGCCAAGGAAACCTTTCGGGAGGGGGAACAGCCCGTCAGAAATGGGGCTATTCAGGCTTTGGGCAATAAAGGCAGCAGAGAAAGCAGCCTTATCTAAAAGCCTTGTATTAAGCTGTCTGCATTGTAGCACAGAGCACCGAGGCTTTGGACAGCACCCCCGGGGAAAACTGCTCTCAGAAAGACTTTTAAATAACATTTCTGGGGCCAGGAACAATAATATTTGAAAGCATTTGAAGATCAGCCTCCGAGCCCTGGGCTGGTCCCCTCCGCTCTGCTCCCATTGAGCACAGAGCACATCATGCTCCTGCAACATCCCCCAGAAACTGCCTCAAAAGGAGCTGGAAAATCAAGCACTTCAAAGTCAAGAACTGCCTAAAATAAGCTGACCTTACAACCCCAATTTTACCCATTTTTGTGACCCAGTCTTTAATTATCGCTTTGGTGTGGGCTCTCTATGAGTCAGGAGTGCTCTGAAAATCAGGGGGAAAGAAAAATAAAGTCCACCAAGCACCCAAAAGGGCTGGACATCACACAAGGAAGAATTCTTCCTCAGAAATGTGGGAAGAGGAAGAATTCACCCTTCAGAATTACTCACTGCCAGACCTCCCTGTTCTGCACCAGAATGTTCAAAACTCCTCCAAAAACACTTCAGAAAAGTGGTTTTTCAGTGGTCCTCAGGAGCTGTTCTGAGAGGTATTAAACCCTGAAATTTAGGACCACACAAATCAAGAGCAAAACAAATTATCCAGGGGCCTGGGAAGAAAAAAAATCAACCAAATTGCTTCATCCAGCCAATTTATAAACAAAGTGTGTGGATATCCTGGAAATTATTCAGCTTAATTATGGATATTGATGCTGCTCTGTCTATAAAGCGGAGGGGAACAGATGCAGCATTAGAAATTCAGCCCCAGACGAGTAAGCAGCAGCTCAGTGTGACAGCAAAGCACTTCTCTTTTGAACTGAACTTTTCCTTAAGCTTTTAGGAAGGGATAAAACAAGAAACAAAACACTCCAATCAATGTGTCTGCTAGAGGTGGGAGAGTGGAGTAAATGGCTAAGGGCCTCTTTCTGCACGTACCAGCTGTATTTAAATATAAAAACCTGATTCCTGCCCATTCTCAGCTAGAAATGTCTGACCATGGTCTGAGGCACCAATATTGCCTTCCAAAGAGCCTCATGGATCCACGAGGGCTTCACTGATTTCCACTAGAAAACTCCTCAAGGCCACAATGATCGAGGTAAACCCCACTCTGGGTACCACAAATGCGTATTTGGAGCCAATAAAACCCATCTCTTTCTCAGAACATGGAACTGCTGGGGGGATGCCCAGCCTGGAGACATGGCCCAGCCCCACCAGCTGCTACCAGGGCACATGGGGTTTGCTAGGAAAGATATTCCAAAGGGCCAAAGCCTCCAGCCACTGGAAAACATTCCTCCTCCAGAGCAAACTGCTTTTTAAGGTCTAAGCTTGACTGGGAGCCTTTGAGACAGGCCAGGCTGAGCAGGACAGGAATGCTGTCCCCTCCCCGCGGGCTGTGGCAGGGCTGGCTCTGGGAGCCCCTTCCTGCTGATTCCCAAAGCACTCCCAAAGGGCCTTCTCCTGCAGAGCCACCCGTGAGGGATGAGGTGAGAGCTGGGCTGGGCTTTGCTGGGGAGCACCACCATTGCTGCACATCCAAAGCGTGGCCGGGCTTGCTCTTTCGTAACCAGGCACTGCTTATGTAACTGCAGCACTAATAATAGGGAGCTCCTCCTTCATCACCTCTCCAGAGTCTTACTCACACCTTGCACATCGTTTCTCCCCAGAGCTGGGGGGCAGGGAGCAACCCCAGACAGCCCCCAGGGCTGTGGGGCTCACCCTGCTGGGATGGGGCCATGGAGGGATCTCAGCAGTGACCAGCCCGACTCCAAAACCTCTGGCTAAAACCACCATCTGGAATGAATGTGAAGAGAATGGACAAGCAGCTCCAAGGAAGAGGTTATTCCTGCTTAAATTCCCATGCACAGCCCTAACCACCTGCCAGGAACTCACACCTACATGGAGAAGCAGTCATTATCTCTAATTATCAATGAAACTGCCAAAACATTCCTTGCAACGTGGAGAAGAGTGTGGATTTGCATTTGTGCCCCAGGTACTGCAGCTCACCCTCACACCTTGGCTTAAGCCAGGTGAGCTCTGACTCCACGTGTCCAGTGTGGAATGTTCCCATCCTGCCTTCCTGAACGTTCTTCCTCTCGCCTCCCAGTCCTTCCCTTTCTCCCCAGCCTGTTCTAGAAAACCAACTTCCCCTGCAGCCAAGGGGTGACATTTATTAGAGCACTGCAGCAATTGCCAGGTTGAATATTTACAAAGTATAAACCCATTTCTCATTACTTCACTGCTATTTTAGGCAGGAAACTTTGTATCCAAGAGAGACAATGCCATTAGTGGAACAGGATATTATTTCCTGAAAGCATCAATGGGACGAAGGCTCTATCTTAGGTATCGTGACTTTCCAAAAGGAGATGGAAAATTGGGTATAAAGTAATGTAATGGATTTCCCAGTAACTCAAACACAATTCCCAAGGTGGGCACGGCACCCGTCACTCCCAACAGGAACACCCAAAATCTGGGGGCAACGGGAAGAATTTGGGGCACATGGGGACACGGGTTAGTGGTGGCCTTGGCAGGGCTGGGGGAATGGTTGGACTTGATGGTCTTGGAGGGCTTTTCCAGCCTAAACAATTCCATGACCCAAACCACAGCAAGGCCCTGCAATCTCAGGTGACCCTGGAAACAACAGAGGGACCCCAACACTGTCCTGCACCCACAAGGTGATATTTATGTATCATTTAACCTCAAAGATGAAAAACAGGTGCATCTCTAAAGAGTATCTGAGGGAGGATTCCAGGCTGGGACACAGCTCTTACTCCATCCCTGAAAACCAGAAACTGAGTCCCCAGTTTCAGCAAGTTTAGCTGCCACTTCCACACAGCGAGTGTGAAAACTCATTACGCCACGCACAGAAATGGAATTTATCTGCCAACAATCAAGAGCCCAGTTCAGCAGAACCAATTGCACTGTTTCAGATGAACAGCTTGTTTTGTCACATTAAATAATAATTATTAAAAGGAGAAGTGATGATTAGTGGTAATTATTATCTAAAATTTCAAATGGAAGATCTAATTAAGAAAAGAGAAAGTCTAACAGGAGTGAGTGAAACTGAGCCTGCTGTCAATGAGCCTTGTTCTTCACAGGATTCAGACCTGGAAAAAGAACTAATTCCATGATCCTTAGTAGGAGAAATCCTGCTTTCCTATGGATCTTGGCTTTTTGTTCCATTTCCTCCTGGCCAACTGAGGCCTTTTCTGCAGTGGGGATATTTGGGATGTTTCCAAAGCCTGTTTGCTTTGGGGCTCCAGGTCCTTTTAACCAATATCTTTACTCAAGGCACTTAAAATTCTGGAAAAGTTTGCAAAACCAGAACCCCTCTGCAAACTCACCCAGGAGGCAGTGCTGTGTCTGCAGGTCCTTTCAGAAACCTCAGGGATTTTTACCACAGTCTGAGATCATCTTCCCAAAGCTCGTTTATGGCCCTACCAGGGTCACACCGGGAAATGAGAATCACGGTAAGTAACCTAAAAATAGGTTATCCATATTCCATATGAATCATTCCATGGGTTTATTTCCAGCAGATGTAAGCAGGGTTGCACAGCCTGAAAAAAGGCTGGGAGGGAGCAATTCCAGGCAGTCCCAGACACTGTGAGGAGGGGCTTAAGTGCCATGGGAAGGAATGTGGGATGGACCTTGGGCAGAATTCTCTGGGTGTCTCGCTGAAGCAGAAGATTCACTTCCCAGCTCTTACATGGCTGGGCCGTGTTTTCAGGAGATTTGATCCAGCAATACAAGTGTTTCATACAGTTCCAGACTGGTTTGGGTTGGAAGGGATCATTTGGATCATCTTATTCCACCGAGCCCAGCTTGCTCCAAACCCCATCCAACCTGGCCTTGGACACTCCCAGGGATCCAGGGGCAGCCACAGCTTCTCTGGGCACCCTGTGCCAGGGCCTGCCCACCCTCCCAGGGAAGGATACCTTCCCAATATCCCATCTATCCCTGCCCTCTGGCAGTGGAAAGCCATTCCTGCTCATCCTGTCCCTCCAGGCCCTTGGAAATAGTCCCTCTCCATCTTTCCTGTTCCTTCAGGTCCTGGAATGACAATTAAGTCACCTCTTCTCCAGCTCAACAATCCCAAATCTCTTCAGTAGGAAAACCCTCCACAATTAACTCTTCACAGTCCACATTCCATTTTTTCCAGCTGGTGCCCAGCACTCACACAAGGTACAAAAAGAAATAAAGACTTCCTTAAACCCTGGAGTCACTGCCTGTAAGGGCAGCTCAACATAAACATAAACCCACTGCTGGCTGAATGAAGTGATACAGCACAGAAACCAGACTACAAATATATGGATTAAACAGAGACTATAAAGATATAGATGACATGCCAGGGCTGGGATATCTTGGAGAATTAAATGGAGCTTTTCTCCCTGTTGTATCTTGCCACAGAATCTCTGTGGGAAGGGAATGTGAGGGACAGCTACACAAGGAACCTCCCATTCCCAGGTTAGTGCCTCTGGATTTATCCATTGGCCATATTTCTGGAATAACTAAGGTGAAGTTGCCCAAATAGCAGGTCAGGATAAATTTTATGCACAATCCTATAAACAAAACAACGTGGACACCTTTAAGGAAAAACTTCCAATGTCTCTGAAAGCCCCACAGTTACTTTGAAGAACTAAAATGAGGAGTCAGCCCAACTCATTTGCATATCCAGCTCATTAACATTGCCATGAGCCACGGACAAACTCAGAGGCTCCCAAGTCCCAGAAAACACACGAGCCCACTGTCCTGGAATCAAGGATTCTCTGGATCTCAGGGCTGGAATCAATCCCTTTCACCCCAAATCTCTGGGTGTCTTCCATTTAAAGGATCAGAAAACAGGGACTCTGTATCAGTGAGAGCTGAGAGGATTCAGCTGTGCTTTGGAGAGCTTTGTGCCCAGCCCTGGTTGGGTGGGACAGGCCCGTGGCATGTCAGACAGGTCCGTGTGCTGGGGTGAACCAGGGGCACTGCTGCCCTGCCCTGCCCTGCCCTGCCCTGCCCTGGCTCCCTCCCTCCCAGACACCTGGTGAAAATCCCTTTCAGGGGATCTCCCATGCAGTTATTTTGAAGGCAAACAAGTCATTTCAGACCCTCCACCAATCTTGCAAATTGCTCTCTAGAACGGAACTCTGCAAACTGTTCTCTGGGATGAACCCCTTCAACTGCGCTGCTTTTTCTGTGCACAAAACATTTTTTGCACTGCAGAAAGGGTGATTAAATTCCTAATTACCCAAGCTGCATGTAAAAATGCCTTTCAGGGGAAGGAACCGTGAGTTTTATAGGTAGAGGTTAAAGCCCAGTTGGAAAATATGTCCCTTGGTGTCTCTTCAGTGGCTGCCAAGCTGCTCCAAACTGGGCAGAGTGCACAGGCACACTTAAATAACAGCAGGGATTCCCTCTGGATGGCCAGTGAGGTGCATCGGGCTCCTGGATGTGCCAGCAGGCCCAGCACAGCTGGAATGCAGCCCAACCCCAGAGCCTGCAGGGGCTCAGCCCTGGGCAAAGCAGGCTCTCTGCCCCTGGGAGCAAACGAGAAGGAAAGCAGCTTTAATCCACCTTCCAGGAGAGGAAGTGCAACTGTTCTCCAGGAAACTCTGAGGACACTGGGGCAATAATTCCCAATGGGAATTTCAGAAGAGCATTTTTGTGTTAGTTCATTCACAGAACTTCCTGCCAGAGGATGGTGCTGCAACATAGATATCTTGGAATAATGGAATGGTTTGGGTTGGAAGGACCTCAAAGCCCATCCAGTGCCACCCCTGCCATGGGCAGGGACACCTTACACCAGCCCAGGGTGCTCCAAGCCCCATCCAACCTGGCCTTGGGCACTTCCAGAGCAGGAATTCTGCCTACCACTATATGGACTGGATTAGCAGGAAAGGGGCCCAAAGGAATTCTCAGGGAATTCTGTTGCAGTACCAATATTATCCATGATTTTACCTTCCATGCTTAGCTTAGAAATCCGAGGCTGAATTCGACTGCCTGTGCTCACTGCCTGGGAGAGAATCCCAACCACTGCAGGATCTGTATCCCAGCTATTCCACAGGATATTTGAGATCGGTGTATCAGCACCAGTTACACTTCTGTCTTCACCTCAAGATACTCTCAAGGGCCCATTCTGTGTTAAGTAACCTAATTAAAAACCTGCAAAGTACAACTGTCTGTAGAAACCCAAATCTCACTGAAGGAAAGGGGAAATGCAGACCTCGAGCCATTACCAGACAGTCCTTTCCTCTTTTTTTTTCTGCTCTCTTTTTTTCCTTCTTTCTTCCTAGAAAGCAAGAAGCAAACCCCTCAGCTCCTTCTGTTCACTGCCCCAGTGCTGCTCCCAGGGAGTGTGCCCAGGCTGTGGTTAAGGGAGACATTTGTCACTGCAGAGCTGGATGTGCAGTCACTGTTCCATCCCAGTAACTCCATGTCATTACTCCCATTTCCAAAGCACAGGCATTTTCCCCACTGTACAGATGTTCCCACTGACACAGGAGATCCATCACGGAATCATCTCTCCAAGTCTAGCAGTGCTCCCCTGTTTCTGCCACCAAACCCTCCCAAGGGCTAATGAAGCCTGGTGGCAACTCGTGTATGGAGCTCAAACTCACAGCTGAGCTTTAAAAAGCACAGAGAGGAAAAGCCTAAGGAAAATACATTGAATAAAATTTGCCTTTCCTGTGCACTCCAAAAAGGAGGGGAATTAGCCTGAATGTGAATGATAAACTGACCGTGCTTGGGGTGCCTGGAATCACTGCACCCCCATTTAACCCTAAATGGCACCCGCCAGGGAGCACAAAACCCCAAAGAGCAGACCATGCTGTCCTTGGGGAAGCTGTTTCCTGTGACCTGCCAGTGACAAGTTCTGGAACCTGTTTGTGTTTTCATCCCAGGGCTGCCCATCCCCCCTGTCCAGGACCAGGGTTCCCAACGCAGTGCCACATCCAGGGACTTCATTCAGCCTCCAGCAATGGAGTGCCACTGTCCTGGTGCTCCTTCTCTCCTCAAAATACAGCAGCAGTGCAGAAGAAACACACAGACACGCTCAGGGAGGCATTCCCATGTTCAGCAATCCCAGGGAGTGTCTGTGCTGGAAGCAAACCATGGGCCGGTCTCTCCCTCCAGGTTTGCCCATTAGACTTTGACTGCAGTATTTGCTTGGCCACCAGTGCCCTGTCCCTCCTTCCCATCCCCAGGGAATGCAGCAGCCCCTGAGTGTCCAGCAAGAGCAGCCTCGTGTACCTGGGCTCTCTGAGGCCACACTGGCTGGGATTCCACAGGATCTGAGCACACACCTCTCTCACAAGGTTGGTGGGACCAGCAGAGTCTCTCCAGCAGCTGGGCACAGCAATTCCGGAACAGAGCATCCCAACTGCCTGCCAGCTCCCACCTGCCCAGCACCAGGGAGATCACCCTCAAGGCCTGGGAGGGTTCCCTCAGCCCTGGAATGATCCTGTCAGATACCACCGAGCAGGAAAGCAGAGCTGCTTTGCAGTCCACAGCTGTCTCATGAAATGACCACAATAACCTGCCCAGACTTTCATTTTTACCAGCACTACATCACTTTTAGCAGAATAAGCCTCCTAATCACACAGCCAGCCTGGCTTCTTGTTCCTATTTTTATGCGTTTTTAATTTATATAATTATCTTCTGGCCCTCTTCATCTGTGGCACACAATTACTAAACAGCAATCCTTTCATATAAGGAGGTCATTATTTGAAGGAAAACACACCTGAACAGCTGCCATCAGATCAGGAGAGCAAAGACAAGCCCTTGGCACTGCCCATACAGGGGTGTCCCAGTGGCACTTCAGGCAGCACTGGAAGTTTGGGGTCTGCTCCCTAAACCTTCACCGTTACAATCCCAGAATATCCTGAGCTGGAAGGACCCACAGGGATCATCAAGTCCAGCTCCTGACCCTGCACAGACACCCCAACAATCCCCCCCTGTGCCCCAGAGCATCATCCAACCCCTCCCGGAGCTCTGGCAGCCTTGGGGCTGTGCCCACTGCCCTGGGGAGCCTGGGCAGTGCCCACCACCCTCTGGGGGAAGAGCCTTTCCCTGAGATCCCCCCTGACCCTGCCCTGGCACAGCCCCAGCCATTAACATCAGGGAATGCTCTGGAAGTGCTTCAGCCACCCCAGGAAGATCCTGAGGTGGGCACATGGCTGGGTCCCATCCCTACTGCTGGAAATTCATCCAATGCATATTCATTCCATGCTTTGTGTGTGGATGTGGCATTTGGGAATGGGCTGGTTTGTGCCTGATTTCAGTGTCCAGGGAAGGGAAGGGAGCTGGGAAGGGACTGGGGCAGCAGGAGGGGCTGAGGGAGCTGGGTTTGCTCAGCCTGGAGAAAAGGAGGCTCAGGGGGGACCTTGTGGCTCTGCAAGTCCCTGCCAGGAGGGGGGAGCCGGGGCGGGTCGGGCTCTGCTCCCAGGGAACAGGGACAGGAGCTCACCCAGCAGGGGCTCCCTGGGGACAACGATGCACCCAGGGCCAGGCACAGGGCAGGGTTTGTAAGAAAGCAAATCACAGAGTAGAAGCCAAACTGTATTTCTCTTTGCTTGTTTACATATTTAAATACCTCAGTTTAAATTTATATATTTATGCATGTTTGCATGTTTATATATGTAAATGGCTCTGTATTTGATGTATTAGTAGATATTTGCATGTTTACATATTTAAATTTATCTATTTTTGCATGGTTTGCATGTTTATTTATATGTATATATATTTATGAATTTATGTATTTGTATTTATGTGCTTGTATATGAGGTATTTGTAACTATCTGTTTGTATTTATGCACTTGTATATTATGTAATTATATTTACTTATTTAGATATAAATATTTAAAGAAATTCACATTGTAACCGGAGAAACATTGGAAAGGACAAAAAATATTTTTATAACAAAATAAATCCCTTAAGAATTAAAAGGCATCAATAACTTTATATTAATTTTCATATTAAAAAGGTTATTTTGGAGTTCTGGAATTCCTTTCCTGTGCATCCTCCATTCCTGACTCCAAAGGACAGTAGTGGGGATTCCAAGAAGAGTGGAGTGAACCTTTTAGCTCTCAAACCTGTGGGGTTTTTTGGTGTTTTCAGTCCCTGGTGGTACCTGAAGGAAACAGCTCTCACATCATGCAGGGATAGAAAAGCTGTCCCAAAAACTCCTGGGTTGTTTCCCTGGCTACTTCCAAACTGCTGAGGATTTTATTTGCACACAGAAACACTGGGAACGTTCTGGTACAAAAACTTGCCATGGCAGTCAAGGATGTTTTAATGGCAGAAACACAAGGCCAGTTGCACCTGAAATTTGCTCGTCATGCACTGGCATTGTGTTAGCAATGGATGTGATGACCAAAGGCAGCAGCAGGGATTTGGAGCAGTGGCAGCACGGCCAGCACGGGCTCAGCTCTGCCAGGTCTCACTGCCCCTGCTCCAGGCTGGTGATCCCAGGGAGATTTCAGGAGTGGGATGTCTGTGGGGTCAAATCAACCAAGGGAGCAAGTCATGGAACCACAGAATGTGCTGAGCTGGACGGGTCCCACCAGGACCATCCAGTCCAGCTCTCAGCCCTGCCCAGGCCCATCCCCAAGAGTCACCCCCTGTGCCCCAGAGCACCATCCAAGCCCTCCTGGAGCTCTGGCAGCCTTGGGGCTGTGCCCACTGCCCTGGGGAGCCTGGGCAGTGCCCACCAC
>JAWWTY010000443.1:0-11240 GCA_035222235.1 Margarornis squamiger | reverse complement strand
ACGTTGTTTAGTGAATATCCAAAGAAAGAAGGCATAGTTCAATGCAGTGTCAGATTTCTACCATGTGGTTAACTTGTAGCAATTGGTGAGAAAATAAGAGTTTCAGAGGGGGATTAAAACAATATGGGATTGCATTTTTTTCATTTTGCTCTTTGCCAAACTGGTTCATTTGTAAATTATTATGATTTCAGATATGCTTTTATATAACTTACAAGAAGAAAACTTGAGGGTCTAACAGCTGTAACTCATGGTAGTAAATGCAAGAAGCTAACCAGCTCTTATGTGTAATTTTAACTTCAGATTTTTCCAACCTTACCCATCTCTCGATCTTGTAATCCAACAGTTCCATGTCTACCTTATGACCCTGCTGTAAAACTGCAAGGTCCATCTGGCCTCCTTGGCAGGTATGCTTATTTCAACTGTTACCTAAATTTGCATCAGAAGTGTTTCAAACCACACAAAGCTATATGACAGCTTTATAATTTTACAACATAAATTAGCGTAATACATTATTTTAGTGGATTGTTTGTATTCTAAATTGACATTGTTTTGGCAGTAATTTGCTTTAATGAGATTAAAAAAAAAAAAAAAAAAGAAAACAAACAGATATAGATGAGTGTTTCAGTTTTTCAGCTACATGCTTCAGGATTAAAATAAAATAGTGCTCCAAACTGAAGAGAAAGGATAGCAGAAAGGATAAATGATAAAATAAATAGGAGAATCCGGTGGAAACTGATGCTCTTAGTTTTGACTGGAATCATGATTCTTCATATTCGTGGGAAAATAATGCAAGAAAAAAAAATAGAAGGAAAAAAGTTTTCCCTTTTCCTTGCTGTGTTCACACAGCTCTACCATTATTACAAGAAATAATTAAAACCTAATTCTTTCATGTAATGCTTAAATCTCAAAAGACCCATTTTCTGAGCACTGCCAAAATTTCCTCATGTAGTTGAACTTTATTCCAACCAAGGAGGAATCTCAGATTGCTTGCACTGCCATCTCAAGGATGTACAGTGGAATAAATAACTTTTGTATTGTTTATTTCAGTTACTGTCTTACCAAATACGCAGCCAATGCCTAATTGAAAACAGTAAGTGGGCAGTGAGGCACAAATATAAACTTCAATACTAATTTATCTGGCACTTATCTGAGTGCTTCTTTTTAAAAAAATTGATTGAATGTCACAGTTTAAAAACCACATATTTAAGTGCAGTTTTACTAGTTTAATATCTCCATAAATTGCTTTTTTAAACACACACTATAACGACATATTATGCCATGAACCTATCTTGAAATACAGTTCCACAGTGCTACTCCTCATCATGACAGGTTAATTATCAAAGCATTCTAAGAGATTAAGAATTAGCCAGTGGTCCTTGGTGGACTGGCAAGAGAAAATAGGCTTTGTATACTTCAGAATACACTAATTAAAAAGCAGTGTTTTGATTTCATTTTAATGAGTGACAACAAACATTCCACAGAATAAATTATATGTTTGGGGTGTTGGGTTTTTTTGTTGGTTTTGGTTTGGTTTTGTTGGTTTTTTTTGTTTGTTTGTTTGTTTTTTCTTTAACATTTCATTTTTTTCATTATATAGCTGTCAGTCTTACAGAGCTTTAGGCAAAAGGAGATAAAGCAAATAGCTTTCATTTAAGCTTGCAGCTTTCTCAGTTGGAAGCAAGAGTTAAAATGTAGCTTGAACACTGACTCTATCCTTGATAACACTTAAGTATGAATATCATCCTACACTCACTGGTATCCTTGGTTAAGTAGTATATCTACAGCAAATTGGCAGCTAATTAAGAATTATCCTAATTCTTCAGTTTGTTGGCAAGTTAGCAATAACATTTTTTAAAAGAGAAAATACTAGAGCTGTTAGATTATAAGAGCGTATAAATTAAATATCTGTTTTACTAATTTCCCTTTCACCATTCACTAGCTACATAGTTGAAGGCCCTGAGGTAAATATGAATTCTCAAAATAATTTCACATGTCCTTTTTATTTTCCTTGCTTGATTAGCTAAGTCAGTTTTGCCACATGAAAAGAGCTTAAAATGTTTGACTTGTTTCATGGGCCAAGCACACAGAAGAATTTCTGGAAAGTTTTATTGAATTTACAGATTTTTATGCATCCTCTATAATGAGCACACTTCACGGGCTTATTATTGTCCATGACTATTTTTTATCTAATTGAGTGCTGAATCATGTAGTCTTAAGCAGTTGTTTTATATATTTATGAGTTTCTGTGTAGGTTTTGCTGTTCATAGATGAATCATGATTTTCAACTGAAGGTGGGCAAAACCCATCTGTCTAAATTACAGAAAGCAGTATCTATGAGAGGAAGTGCTATTTCAGCAACATATCTTTCTTGTTTCCTTAACACAAATACTTTTAATACTTATCTATTAGACACTAAAATTAGGTGCCATCACAGGATAAAGGAGGTGGCAAGAAAAGCATCCCCAGTCCTAAAAGGCTTCTGTTGGCAGTAGTACCACCACATTCAACATGCTATTATTAAAAAACAAAACAAAACAAAACAAACACAAAAAAAAAGAAAACAAAACAAAGAAACAAACAAAAACCACCTAAACATGACTTCACAGAGTTTACCAAAAAAACCCACAAAAAAACCCCAAACACCTAAAACTCATAGGTAATCTTGAAAATCAGTGAGTTAAAGATGAATTAATTTGTCAGTTCCTTAGAGGCATGCAGAAGCACTGACCTGCAACACAGCAGTTACACTGGGTGTGCAACAAAACACAATGAAACATGGTAGGACTCGTAAGTTTACCTTTTAAATGAAATATTGCTATAAAAATTAATCTCCCTAGATCATCAATGTCAGGCTTTCATTATCTTAACTTTAAAACTAACTCTATAAAAATTCCTTCCATTTGCTGTAATTTTAATCTAATGAAAACAAAGAAAATTACATAAAATGGCAATAACCAAGTGCAAAACAGTGTCATACTGAAACAAAGAAAGTGTTGTATCATCAAGGTAAAATAAGAAAATCTATTTTAATGATGGAAGGAAATGAAGAGTACTAATATTCTTGTTCTCCACACTCTATGTGCTTGTAATTAGGAGTAAGAGATGACTATTAACTCTGAAAAGTGGCACATAAAGTCCTTGACTAAGGCTAAAAATGTGATAGAACCAAATCTCATCTTCTGCATTTCAAGTTTCCAGGAAAAATCACTAGATCAGACTACTTGATGTGTCAGAAACAAAATGTTCATCTTGTACAATGTACAATTGCAGGAAATAAAAAAATAAATAAATAAATAAATAAAGATAAATTATCGTAGCAATATTGTCAGAGACCATATATTTTACTTTATTCTGATTTAACTCTCATTTCACATTCAACTCAAAATACAATGATGCTGACTAATGACATGCAACACAGCATGTGAGTGCATAAACTGAAATAGTTCTAAGTTAGTTTTAGTTCAAAACTACAAAAATCATCTTTTAATGAATAGTGATGCTTGTATCATCCCAAGACAACATTCTTCCACAGGAGGAAGTTAAAAGACAAATCAGAAAAAAATCATACAACGTCTTAAAGTTCAGTGTCAGTCACTTAAGGGTACTCCTTCAGTTGTTAAGTATGGCCCACTTTTGACATGGAGGATGGTTATTTTATAATCATTTATTAACTGAGCATAGTTTAGATTAATACAATTACACTAAAAGTTATTGTTTTGTTACCAAAATCTTTCACCAAGATATCATTCAAAAAACCAGAGTGAAAAGCTAGCAGTTTCATGTGCTGTGTCTAAAACTATCAGTGAGAAATGAAACATTTCTGTCTACGTCTAGGAGAAATTGCTCAGCAGAGTTTGGCATTTCTTCCACAATTCTCCCTTAAGTTCTGCTACTGCATGCAAATTGTCCTTAAAACATTTTAAAATACTATTCATTTATACAAAGTACTGCATTAGAGCAGTCAGGAAACATATTATATTTTTCTGCGGAAAAAGAAAAATACCACAGAAAAAACATTACCCATGTGCAGAATATTATCCATGTTTACCAGGTCTCAAACCCATGAGAAGAAAAATGTTCCAGCTTTGCTTATGCATTTTTCCCAAACAATGGTATTCCAGACACAGGAAATACACAAACAAAACAAAAAAACCAACCAAACAAAAAAAAAAAAAAAAAACAAACAAAAAAAAAAAAAAAAACAAACCACAAATAAGGACTATGAGTTGTACACCCTACTTACTTCATTCTGTTAGTTTATTGTGGTGAATTTCATTGCATCAAAAGAAAAACAAGCATCTCTTGCCAATTCCACATTAAAGACTGTATGTGAGGCAGAAGAATCGTTATAATAGTGCAAAGCAGACTACAATTTCTGCACCAAAGTGGCATATTTTAGAGAAATGTTAAACCACGTGACATAACCATCACACCCAGATGTTCATCACCCCTTTTCACCATTCAAATTTTAATGACTCAGGTACAGTTAAATATACAGCCATGGTTAATCAAGCTTTTAAACTAGCATTATGGGTGGGCAACCTACTTGTTGACTTCTGATGAATTTTTTGTGTAACATGTATGCTTAATCCAAGTATTTCTATCATGAAAATGCTTCAGATGATTATTACACATCTGAATGAAAACAGTGCAGGCTTATAGACTGTGAACTGTTGTGCCACATCATAAAGTACAGCGAGGGGGGGTCACAATCCTGCAATCTTTATTATCTCATTTGGACCCAGATAATGCTTCCAAAGAGCTTATAAACTAAGCAGTAAATATTCTGGATTTTTTGCTCTGTTCTGTGTAGGGAATCGTAAAAGCAGAAAAAGCAGAATTCACTACAGCACATACATTATTTTATTTTATTTTTTTTTATTGATGTGTTCATAGGTTGAACTCGATCTCAGAGGTCTTTTCCAACCCAGTTGATTCTGTGACTGCAGAGGAGGTTCATAGTTGTACAAAAATATCCATACACAAAATTAAGAAATATGCTTCAATTCAGTCATTGCAGGTAAACAATATCTTATGTTGTACCAAGATATTTTTAATTATTCTAAAAATGTTAGAAATTTTTATTTTTTTGCCATCATTCCTAGTGTATGTATTCCAAACCAGTAAATTTCTGCCTAGGGGTACATTTCTATTTTCAAATGTGTATTTTGTATTCATTTATACCAAGTCTGTACAGTCAGATTCTGACTACGCCTATGTACATTTTATGGGAATGTATCTTAGCACAGCACGCATGGAAATTAATTTACAAAAGAAAAGTGTTGCAGTTTTAGCTTTGTATGTTCCCCAATGGCATTTACATTTTTGAAAGGTAAAAAAAAAGGCAATTTCTATATTGCATATAGTGTTTTATGTCTATTGAACATCATACAATATTTAAATTTTTAATCAGATTTCTCTATCAGTTTTGGAACTTAAAAATGCCTTAAAAGTTTGCACTGTTAGGACTATGTATATTAACAATTAATGGAGAATCAGTCTGAAAGGAAATAATGGTCTCCATGGTTTCTGGTTATACTTAATATTTTTAACAGTGTTACTGACCAGTTGCTTAGTGTTGGAAACTCAGAGCTGAAACTTAGTGTATACAAGTTCAGGTTACACATTACACTCTAAACTCATATATTCCTGGAGCCTTTTTAATAAAATCAGTTTTTAAAACCAATTCAGCATTGAAAGAAGGTTTTAATGAATTTGCTTGAATTCTATAAATATTAGAGTCTCCTATCTAGTTTAGTATTAGGGGTGTAGTGGTAGTACACTACATTTTAGATTAAGTTAAAAATTACAATTGAATTTAAACAGAGAACTGATAGAGACTTGCATCATAACCGGACACGTGCAAAATCAGATGGGTAAAGGTGGGGACGGGTTTGGGGGAGAAAGACAGGTGAGATTGGTGTTTTGCTGCAAAAAGGTAGTATAATGTCAGTCGAAATCATTACATGACAAAGAATATGAGAGAAGCAAAACTCAGTAACACTTTCATCCATGATTTGATTAGAAATTGCCTCCATAAAGATATACTGACGATGTCCCAGCTGCACAAGACAGTCATGCATTTTGAGGGGATTTGCTTTCATTCTTCCAGTGCTTTGAAAGTTTTGCCCAAAGAACTTAAAAGCTTCTCTGTAGAAATGATCTGATGATGCTGAGAAACTGCAACTTAATTTACAAGGTCTCTAAGCAAAACAGTTTCCGATGAGGCAACTGTTGAATTAAAGTCACCTGTAGAGGCTAACTAATACTGTAAGGAAGAGAGGAAGCAGCTGTAAGTTGTGATGCAAATTGGGACACACCTATTCTATTTTCCAAGAGAGGGGACATGCCATATAGTATATTCCAATGAAAAAAGATCCATTGTTTAAAGTGGTTCTGAACTTAGAACCACACTTTCATAAATTAGAAGAGTCATTTGTGAGTTTCCATAATAAAAATGTCTGCTAAAACAGCATGTCCTTAGTAAACACATTAGCTGTCCAAATTACTTATACTGATTGGGGAAAAAAAAAACCCAAAACCCACAAACAAACAAACAAACAAAAAATAAAAAAATAAAAAAAAACAAACAAACAAAAAAAAACAAACAAAAAAAAAAAACCAAAAAAAAAAAACAAAAAAAACCACCAGGGTATATCTGGGACATTACTCTTTGAAATACTGACTAATATGATAGAACTGATTTTTTTTTTCTAATGTTGTTCAAAATGATATAAGAAAGCCATTTATGTATTACAATATATGAATTATTAATCCACTTATATACTTGATATAAGAAAGACATTTCTATATTAGAATTATGAATTGTTTAACACAGCAGGATGTCTGCAAAAGTGCTTATAGTCACGCAAATAAAAGGAAAAGGATATCCATATATCACTAACTCTATTCACTATAGAATCTTTGTAACCAATCGGAATGTAGCAAAAGTGAATAACAGGATGCCTTGCCCAACGAAATTGTCTAAGTAGCAAAATTGTGAAAAAAACAAGTGAACAGGGCATGCGTCAAGATATAAGGTCGAAAGTTTACAGTGGTGAAGACTACTTCGTGAGACCATCGAAGTGAGGAAGAAACGGAAAAGACCACCAGAGTTCTTTACTGTGCATTCTCCAACAGAAAGACTGATGTAATCAGAAGTGTAAAATGACGCGAAGAAAAGGGGCTGTCAATTCACAGTTTCCTGTTTGTTATAGTGTATAAATATGTAAGCTTTGTTCTGCAAAGTGAGAGAGTTTTAGCGAAGTTATTCGCCTCATTCCCTGTACCGAAAATAACAAATAGCTTCTACTCAAAGATTAAAACAAGTCTCTGAGTGGTTATTATTATCAGCCAAGGTTTTGCTTGGTATCAAAAACTTTCAAAAGCCATAATTCCAACATCAATATTTGTTATTCCACTCTTTCACTAAACACCTGTTTTTAACACAAGCCTTTTGTTAAAATGAGTGCATAACTGATTTCATCTACTGTTACGTTAGAATACAAAGAAAATTTCAGAACACTTTTCTTTGAATTATGATAGTCCTTTGGTTAGAAACAGCATTTTTTAATTATTTTTTTTCTGTATCTATGAAAAAAAAGGTAAAATGGAGTGAACTGGACACAAATACTCTAAATGAAACACTGATGCACAGTTTGATGTAAACTCCTGACTTCTATTTATGCTGAGATGATTTGGAAGCTGTTCAGTTCTGTGTTCCTTAAACCATTCGTTAATGCAAATAGACTTAACTCTACTTCCTTAAATATTTGAGGTTATGTGGTTTGGAAATCACAGGTTATGTGGTTTGGAAATCACAGGTTATGTGTGATCATGTGCCGTTGAATGGCATTTCATTTAACATTTCATTTTGAGCCATAATTTATTTTTTAATTATTGCCTTTTAACTTGGTTTCTTTCTTCCAGAACTACATAATGCATATGCTCGAATGTATCAATTATTATAATTTTTGGAGAAAACATTGACATTAAGAGAACTGCTGGACTGAGTACTTAATGAAAGACTTGGCATGTACTTAACAGACTACTCATTACTGGGCATTCATGGAACAGGACAGCCTTAAGTACCCCATTCCCACAGCGATGACTACTCTGCAGTGCAGAGCAGCAAATCTAAGACTTCAGCAGGTATCATTTTAGTCACGCTAATAAATGTTGACAAATGAGTTCTTAACTATTCAGTTGGTAGCATTGCTTTCATGGAAGCAGGATGCTTGTTCCAATCAGCTAAGACACTGAACTAACACCTCTGAGCTCTGTCAAACAATGATCCAAATGCAGGGACAATGACTGCTGAAACGTCTGCTCTTTTTATGCAGTAACATTTTCTACCATCTTCATTTCTTGCTGTGCCTTCCAGACTATGGCACTGAGAGACAGAAGTACTACAAAGGAAACAGTAAACAGCAGAAAAAGCAATACAAAATGCTGGCAATAATAATTCATCTGATAAGATATGAAAAAGTGACTTAAGAAACAAGTAACTCTAAACTAACAGGACAGCATTGCATAGTTCTTATGTGATTATCTACAATACGGCCTCAGTAGAATCCAGAATAAATTCTCTCCTTTGTAAATCACTTTTCTGCAAAGATATTTAGTATAAAGAAGAGACTGAAGGATTGTAAAGGAGAATTGATACCACATGCTTGTAACTGCACAAAAATCCAGAATGGCCAGTAAAGCATTGGTCAGAATACCTAAAAACTATTTTAAGACTTTAATATCCTTATACACTTGAAATCTTCAACCAAGAGAATGAAAGTTTTCTACTACCTAGTATCTCTTCTAAAAAAAATCTAAAGATAATCTAAAAATTAACAAACTTAATTTCTTTTTCTCTACAGAACTTTAAACTCAGCTCTTCCCTTCTGTGTTCATCTTCCTTTTGACCTCTTTCTGGCCAGGTCAAAGATCTACAATTGCTGAAATTAATTTTCTGAGATACTGGTGTCCCATTTTTCTGCTGAGAGCTCTAACAGCATTAACACACAGGGATATTCACAGATCTTAGGAAAAAAAAAAAAAAAGCCCCCTGCAGTTTCCCTTTACTAAACTTCCCATATTTTTTTCAAACTGCTGTAGAAATGGAGTCTGTGTCTCCAAGTAGGCCAAGTATAGATAGCTGGTTTTCATAGTGCACGATCCACAAAATTCTTATACATATGTCAATTCATTATTTAAGATTAGGTACAAGATGTTTACGATCTAGTTGTTAATTATGCTGGAAGGTCTCTTTTGTTTTTACTAAAACAAATATTCCATTGTTCAGAATAGGTAGCATAGAAACTAATTGTAGGAATTTTTTGTTTTGTTTTGTTGTGAGATCTTATGGATCCTGTGAAATAAAACCATTACACCAAAAAGTTAATTTTACTCATGTGATTTACTTTTTTCTTGAAGAGAGGAGCAGATAGTGAACTACTTATTCTTTTTAGCATTACTTTAGTGATGCTTTCATGTCCTTTATAATGATTCACCTGAGGTGTCTGAAGGAGATGAGCTCAGTGACCCAGAGGTAATGCTGACTGAGTGACGTAGAAGCCAACTAATCAGTTCATAGAAAATAGTTAAAGTTCAGAAACAGCAGATCCCAAAACCCAAAGAAAAAAAACTCTTCACAAAAGAAAGGAAACTATAGACCAAAAAAGTAAAAGGAGAAATTTAAATAGGAATGATCAGTTATCCTTTGTCAAGATATGTATACTGGTTTTGGCTGGGATAGAATTAACTGTCCCCACAGTAGCTCACAGGGTGCTGTGTTTTGCGTGTGTGATAAAACAGTGTTAATGACACTCATGTTTAGCCTATTACTGAGCAATATATAATGTTTGCACAACATCAAAGCCCTTTCTTTCTCACACCGTCTGGACAGCAAGTGGGGCTGGGGATGCAAAAGCTGAGAGGAGACACAGCTGACCTCAACTGGCCCAAGCCATATGGCACTGTGCTTAATAAAAGCTAGGAAGAAGGAGGAAGAAGGAGCTTTTAGAGTTACAGCCTTTGTATTCCCAAGTAAACATTATACATGATGGAGCTCTGTTTTCTTAGAGGTGGCCGAATACCTGCCTGTCCATGGAAAGCAGTGAATGAATTCTTAGTTTCACTTTGCTTATGCGCATGGTTTTGCTTTATCTATTAATTGTCTTCATTTTAGAGCACAAGTTTTTCCACTTTTGCCCTCCTGATTCTTTCCCCAGTCCCACTAGGGGGAAGTGAATCAGCAGCTGTATTGGGCTTAGCTGCTAATTCAAGTTAACCTACAAAAAAGAAAATACTTTTCACAGATTAAATTACAGAAAGTCATGATAAAATGACTAGATAACTAGAAACAACTTATCATAACTAAATCAGAGAACAAGCCTTTAATTTTCAAAAGGAAAAAAACATTTAATTGTCAACAAAACCAGATTTTGTTCTCTAATAAGTAATTACTACAGACCAGAGAGGCATAATAGTTCTCCTAGTGACCAAACAAAAAGAAGAAATCTGAGATTAGCTCAGTTGCTTAGATCCTGGTGCTAATAACGTCAAATTTGTGGGTCTGATCCTTGTATGGGTCATTCACTTAAGAGCTGGACTTGAGGATCTTTGTGAGTCCCAACTCAGAATATTCTATGAAATTTAAAATAAATAAAATTTAAAAATAAATAAATAAAAACAGATAAGAAATTCTGAAACTATATAGAAAATGGATTTATATTATTGATATAGAAGATAAATAATCAACCTACCATATTTTGTAGTGTACTGCTCTTAGAGAAGACTGAGAACATTGTAAAGAAACTGGAAAGACTGAGGCATACCAGAGAATTATACCAGCAGATTTCAAGAAACTACTAATCTTTTCTAGGGAAACCTTGGAATAAAGACAGGGCAAGCAGTGGATTAGACAGGCACAGGCTTCTTCCAACTCAAGTTATTTTATGACAGAACCAACCATTTATACATCTAATATCAAGAACATACACATTTAAGGAATGTGAACAAGGATAAAATTATGGATGCACTAATCTTTGAAAAAAACACTACTAGATCACAGACTTATGGGAGGGAGGCAGTTTGGACTGGCTGTATACGAAAGCTAGTAACCTGCGACAGCTGCTGGGTGATGCTCCCCACTTTGTCCCCCTCCACGCAGTCCCCGAGATGCCCCAGAAAGAGCCACACAGAGACCGCAGGAGAGGAAGCAGAGAGTTGATTAACATGGGTAGAGG
>JAWWTY010000442.1:0-11240 GCA_035222235.1 Margarornis squamiger | reverse complement strand
GGGAAGGGAAGGGAAGGGAAGGGAAGGGAAGGGAAGGGAAGGGAAGGGAAGGAGCTGCTCTCCCCCCTCTGCTCTCTGCTGGGCTGGTTGGCTGTGTGATTCTGGAACAGCCACCATGGCCACCAACGTGGCTGGTGGCCTTCGGTGACAGCAGGAATAACGGATGGCCGTAGTTAAATGTTTGTCAGGATTTATAGCCCTGCTTGGTCAGAGAGTTACTGCAGAGCTGCTCCTCAGAGCCAAAGCACCTCCACTTCCCAACCCGTGTGTCCATCCCTCCCCCACAGCTGGCTCGGCCGATGTCCATGGTGCCGAACATTCCCGGCATTCCTGGGCCACCCATCAACAGCAGCGGGTCCATTTCCCCGTCAGGACTCCCAGTGCACTCCGAAGCCAAAATGGTGAGTGTTGGGGAGGGTGTCAGGGCCACGGTGTTGGTGTTATCCCTCAGTCTTCACCTCCTCCAGAAGCAACTCCCGGCTCGAGGCTTTTCCCCCACAGCCTTCAGGAAGAGCCAGGGCTCCTCTGGAATCCTGTGTAGCCATCCTGCTCCCAGCACAGGTGTTGGGAATGCCACCTGGAAGATGTGAGTGCTCAGTGCTCAGCTCTGGCAGCACAGGAGGCTGTGAGTGTCGGGGCAAATCCTGTCCCCAGCCTGAGGGCAGCTGGTGGTAAAGCTGGAGCTGTGGTTCCAGGGTGGCAGATGGGATGGAGGTGGGATTGAGGAAGGCAGAGCCACGGAAGGAGAGGTTGGGCTGTAGTTCAAGAGATCCTGGTCATGGTTCTCACGTCAAACCCTTTAAGAGTTTACGAAAGGACCTTTCCTCTCGTGGCTCCTCACGGCTCAGGCTGGATGTGCACGGAGGGGAAGCAAACCTGATGGATGTGGCACTTGGGGACATGGCTCAGTGGTGCCAGGGAAATGGTTTGACTTAATGACACTTTTCCAGCCTCAGCAATTCTGTGATTCTGTGAAACCCCCATATTTTTGACCGTACAGGTGCAAGTGTTTGCACACCAACCTCTCCCAGCAGTGCTTCTCACACATGTGAGCAGTGCTTCTCACATGTCCCCACTCCTGTTTTGGGGTCTGCAGGACTTGTGGACAGCTCAGAGCTTCAGGTGGGGAGAGAGATCATAAACTGAGGCACAAAACAGCCGTCCTGCTCTGGCTGCCCAGAGAAAGGGCTTGCAAAACACATGTGGGTCCTTCTCCATCCCCCAGGACCCCTCTGGGGTGCTCAGGGACAGTTGGGCTCCGCAGCCTGTTCAGTCCCTGGGCTTTCTGCAGAGCCTGCCAGCTGGGGAGGGGATTGGTGCCAGTGGCAGTAGCAATTTTGGGATATGACACCTGTCTGTTGGGTTGGATGCCACTCTCTCTTCGGGCAGGCCAGATGGTGATGGCTTTCAGTTGGACTCGAGTCAGCCGCAGCCTCTGAAGAGCCTGTTCCCTACAGGGGGGCTCCTTGGGTGGCAGGAGCTGCTCAGAGCCTTGACAGCACAGAGAGCAGGTCCCCTGATGTCCCTTTTCCTCCTTCCACAGAGGCTGAAGGCCAGCCTGACAGCTTCTTCCTCACTGAATGGCAGCAACCTGGTGGTGGGCTCAGCCAGCACGATGGTGACGGCACGTCCGGAGCAGAGTCAGATCCTTGTCCAGCACCCTGATGCCCCTTCCCCGGCTCAGCCACAGGTCTGCTATTGCTGCTGCCCCAGAGGCTGGGCTGGAGGTGCTGGAGGGTTCCTGGGCTTGGGGAAAGAGGAGGAAAACGGCAGCTTCCTCCTTTGCAGAATGGGTTAAAACCTTGTTTTTCCAGTGCCGCTTCAGCACTGACACACTCACAGCCCACGGGGCAGGAGCTCCAGCACCACTTTCATTTGCCTGATGAGGTCTGGAGTTTGGAAAGAATGTTTCCCTCTCTTCTCCCTGCTCAATTACTGGGGTTAAACGCTCCCCTCTCAGGCAATCAGCTCTGCTGGCTCCTGCCAGCCAGCCAAATGCCAGCCTTCCATCAGGATCACCACCTGCTCCGTCACTTGGATGGGCTTCCAGAAGTTTTAATATCCATATGGTGCCTGACAGAGAGTGCTGGAGTGTGGCTGCACTCATGGGCATGGGGTGTAGTTGCCCCTTGCAGCCAGGGATGCTGCACCATCAGCCCTTGATGGCTTTTCGTTTGTTCTCCCAAAATTAAACTGGGAAACATGCAGCATTACAAAATCTTTGGTACCAGTTACCTCCAAGAGCTTGTTAGCTGAAGATACAGAGGAAAAGTTAACCCAAGTTAATTTTTTAAGCAGACTGCCCACTCAGAAACTCTAATTTGCTCCATGACTGCCTAACCCCAAACAGAGAAGGCACCTTGGTAGGTGCAGCAGCGAGATTGAGCTCTCTCAGCCCCTTTTTGTCCCGGCCTCTGCTCTGCCAAGCTGTGGTGACACCGTTGTGTCCCTCCTGCCCCAGAGCTGCTGTTCAGTGTCTTCCACTTGCCCCATCCCCAGGTGTCCCCTGCCCAGCCCACCCCCAGCACGGGCGGGCGCCGCAAGCGCACGGTGGACGAGGATCCGGACGAGCGCCGGCAGCGGTTCCTGGAGCGGAACCGAGCAGCCGCCTCGCGCTGCCGGCAGAAGCGCAAGCTCTGGGTGTCCTCCCTGGAGAAGAAAGCCGAGGAACTCACCACCCAGAACATCCAGCTGAGCGTGAGTATGTAACTGGGGCTGAGCACAGCCCTTGGCCAGTGCTGGGAATGGTACTCCAGAGGGAACATCGCTCTGGAGGGAATGTCCACCCCGTGCCGCGGAGCCCACGTGCACTGGGGTGCTGCTCTCTGGAGAAGGATTGCTGCCTCTGCTGCCTTTTGAGAGGAATAATCTGCTGTACAATTGTTTGGGGGGCAGACGTGGCTCACAGGAGCTCACAGAGGTACAGGAGCCTGGCCTGGGCTGAGCTGGTTGTACACTCCCGTGTGTCCCTCCAGAGGCAGCATCATACTGGAGTGTCCCTCAGGCAGGTGGCATTGGCAGGAGGGCTCAGGAAAAGCTCTGCCCAGGGTTCAGGTGATCATAGTGAAGGCTCTGCAGCTGGTGGCAGGGAAGCACTGCAGCCCATGTATTAAGTTCCTCAAACCAAGGAACTTTGCTGGATGTTCTTGGGCCAGAGGCAGCTCAGAGTAGACACCAAGTTGGAAGTTTGCATCCCTGAACATCCTGGTTCTGCTGGGGCTGCTGTGAGTGATGCCCACGTGTGTTTGTCCCCATCAGAATGAAGTGACACTGCTGAGGAATGAGGTGGCTCAGCTCAAGCAGCTGCTGCTGGCCCACAAGGACTGTCCTGTCACAGCGCTACAGAAGAAGACACAGGGCTACCTGGGTGAGTGATGGCTTCTGCTGGTGCCTGCAACCTTTGAGTGGGTCTCAGCAGATCAAGATGCATAGGGAAGGGAGGGGGTTCTCCTCTCAGTCTGTGCCCTGTCACCTTCCAGTCACTGCAGTGACAGGGCAGTTCTGTGGCACAGAAACACAGAACAGAGCATATAGCACATGGCATATGGAATATAGAACACCTTGGGCTGGGAGGGACCCACAAGGCTCATCGAGTCCAACTCCTGGCCCTGCACAGGACACCCCAAGAATCCCACATGTGCCTGAGGCATTTTGTGCTGGTACAGCCTCCACAGCCTCCACGTTGAGGAGGAACCCCCAGATTGGCACTTCAACCTGGTGTATAAGATCTTGCAGTGAGGGCAGCACTGAGGGAAGGAGGTGTGTGTCTCCCTCTGCCTCTCTAGTGTGGGATATTTGACAGAGATGCATATCTCTGCTTCTCCCTGGAGTCTCTCCGTGCTCCTGGCAACGTGTCAAGCACTTGATATTCTCTTTGAAGTTAAAAACTCTTGCTGCTCCAAAGCCAAGCCAGAGTCAGGAAAGGCCAGACTCTATAAATGACATCATAGGGCTCCATAGCTCATTCTCTGCAGTTCCCATCAAACTGGCTTGGTTTGGAAGTAAAAAAGCCTCGGTTTTATCTTCTGTTATTTCCTTTTTTTTTTCTCTCTTTTTTCTTTTTAATGCTGCCTATTTCATTATAATCAGCCCGGGAGCTAAACACGATCCTGGGTCCTTCTGCCCTGTCTGCAATACCAATTCCAGGCTGTGGTGCTGGTGCCGAGGCTTTGGGAGGACGCTGGAGTCCTCTAGTGTTGCCTGGAATAATGGAAGCAGAGGCAGGGACTGATGAGATGAGAGAAGGGAAGGGGGAACAGAAAAAGGCAAGGAAGTGAAAAAAAATTAAATAAGGCAATGTCCTTGGGGGTTGCCCCTCGATCCCCTCTCTGGGAATGCTGTCCTGGAAGGGTCTGGCACAGCCTGTGCATTGTCACTCCCTGCAGTGACTCACAGCCTGAGTGATGTGGTCGTGGATGGCCCAGCCGTGCAGAGGTGGTGGCTCTGTGCAGAACCCAGGGAGGAGACATGATTTTTTTTCCCTGTTAACTTCCAAAGTTTACAATTCCTATTACTATTTCTCACAGTCTGCTTACTGCAGTAACAGGAATTCATGACACATCTGAATACTAAAAATGAGATTCACCCCTTCCCATGCCCCCGTCTCCTCTGCCCTTTTTATTACTGAGATTTGTGGCTGGTCCTGTAACAAAGCCCCAGATTCCCTGATGGAATTGCAGCTGCCTCCTGTACACTTGGGTGGTTTATTTTTAATATCTTGTAACTCTCCTGATTTTTGGGATGCCAAATGATCACATGGCTCTGATTTTTTTCCCGGGGTGCCAGGGGTTTTAGTGTCTTGGTGTGGAAGAAGTATCCCAGCTCCTGCCTTAATTTGGCTCTTTCAAAGGAAGGTGACCCCATCCCACCCATAATTCATCTGCCCAAGTGCATGAATTTCCTCCTGGCATCTGTGGATGAGTGTGTACCCCAAAGAGAGTTCTGACTGCCCTCACCGTGGCTTTTGATAGCTTACAGATTATCCTCTGGGTGAGGAGCTCTGGGGGTTCTTTGGGGGAGAGAATCCAAAGTTCTGAAAGCTGAACAGAGCAGGGAAGAAGGGCTCTGCCTTTGTTTGCCCCTGTCCCCTCAATCACGCTACTTCAAGCTACCAAAGAAATGGAGCAAGCAAAGAGACTCCGATTGATTTTAATGTCCTGGAGAACAATAAAGAGCAAGCCAGGTAATTTATATAAAAAATGGCCCCAAAAGCCCAGCCTTTGGCTCTGCCAAAGGGATCGTGTTTCGCGTCCCCACCATGCCCACCCAGCAGGAAGGGAAGGGGCTGCTCAGTCTCAGGGCTGAATGGCCTTGAGAAGAGGAGGCAGCGTGGGGGGAAGTCAATTGCTTGTAAGGAGGAAACACACTGATTAGGAGGAAGGTTATGCCAGTGCCACCCTCCTCAGTGCAGACTGAGCTTTGTGGCTTCCTGCCCGGAGTTCAGGAGGATTCTGTGGTGGTTCTCCAAGGGACTGGGGCCAGCCAGCAGGACCCGAGGGGGTTGTTAGTCAGTTTGCTAGTCCTCAAATCGGTTTTTGTTTCCAGTGTTTGGCAGCTTTTGCCAAACAGCTTCTTGTGGGGGACCTGGGGCTTGGGGGTGGCCTGGCTTGGCAGGGGGGTGAGCTGGGGTTCCATAGGAATTGTCCTCTCTCCTCTCCAGGCTGGAAAGGTGAGTGTTCAGTCCATACCTGCCCCTTCCAGGGCAGCAGCCATCCCACCCCATCCTCGCCGTGCTGTGAACGCCACCTTCACAGCCTCTCTCTGACCTTGTTTTGTTCTTTTCCCCCGTGCCCTGCTGGAGCAGAGAGCCCGAAGGAGAGCTCGGAGCCCACGGGCTCCCCCGCACCCGTCATCCAGCACAGCTCCGTGTCGGCCGCCCCGAACGGGCTCAGCGTGCGCTCGGCGGCCGAGGCTGTGGCCACCTCGGTGCTGACGCAGATGGCCGGGCAAAGGACAGAGCTGGGCCTGCCCTCGCACGTCATCATGGCCCCACAGTCCCAGTCTGCCGGCAGATGATGGCCCGGAGCCGAGCACAGACTCACCATGGCCCCAGCCCTGCCCAGGGTGGGCCCACGAGGATTTTCATTTCTTTTTTGGTTTTGTTTTTTTTTTTTTTTTTGAGCTAAGGGCAGCTCTGGCGCTTTCCCACTGCACAGCCTGTACAGCCCTGGCCCTGCGGGCCGAGCCCTGCTCTCGGTCCCTCAGCTGACCCTCGGCAGAGTCCCCCCAGCTCCCAGAGCCTCCTTCGGGGAGCACCTGGAAAGGTGGGCTTGCAGGTATCCGTTACATTAACACTAAACCTCTGTGCGTGGGGATCCCCTTGGCACCGTCCCTGCTCCGAGCCCTGTCTCCCTGTCCCCCCCTCCTCAGCAGAGGGGCTGGGGGAGGCTCTGACACTCAGTGCTGCTCCTGGGTGTCTGCTCATCCCTGCTCCCGCTCCCTGAAACGCTGCACCTTCATGCAGGAGCCTCCTGGAGCTCTGAGGTTACAGGGATCGAGGTCAGTCTCCTCGGTCCCAAGTCCCAGCGGTGGATCTTGGACAGGAGGGGAGTGTGACCGCTGTAAATGTGGCTGGGAGAAGAGGACACGTGTTCCCGGTCACTCGTGCCGCACCAGCAGCCACAGGTGCTCGGGTGCTGCTCCCACACCGGGTGCTGGGAAAGGTACGGCCACGGGGCTGCTCCCGTCTTCCCTATGGCAAACCAGTGCTGATGGGCATCCCCTGGGGCCGGGCACTCTGGGATGCAGGGAAGGACCCAACAGACAGCAGTGTGTGAGTCCCCAAATCCGGCATCGGTCCCCAGCTCCACCGCACACCTGAGCAAACCCATCCCTCCCTTCCCAGGAATCATCTCCTGCACACATGACCTCGATGACCTTAATAATGGTGGCCTTAAATCATGGATCAGTTGCCTGTTTGGAGGGGAGGGAGCATAGAATGGTGTCTCTGCCTGGTCTTTTGCCTCCTCCTCATGATCATGTTCTGCTTGTGGTGGTGGAGTATCTGCTGCTTCCCAGCCAGAGCAAACAAAGGATTCACGGAGCTTCCAGTTCATAGGGCAGGTTAAGAACTCACCCTCCATGGTGGGAGTCTCTGGGAATCGGGTCTGTTGTCCTGCCAGGTGGGCACTGGGCACGTGTGTGTCCGTCTGTGCCCCTCTGTGCCTGTCTGTGCTTCCCGAGATGCCGCTGGCCCTGGGCAAGTGATTGGAGCCAGTAGTTTCGAAATGGGAAGGGGTTTCACTTGTGTTCAGGCTCTTGGAAGGAATCTTGTCCCAGTCCATGAAGCTGCATCAGCCCTTGGTCTTCCTCCCCCTCGCAGGTCCCTCCTCAGCCGAGTCCTCCTCCCCCTCAGGTTGCACTTTGCCACTTTGGAGCCAGTTGGTTTGTCCAAGTGATTTTGTTTGGCTTCTCCAGACTTGGAGGTTCCCAGGGACAGCAAAACCCAAAGCAAAGGCTGAGCAGGAAACTTGGGATCTCATCACAGATGGGGAAGTCCAGTGGTTTGGGTTTTTCCACGGATGGGATCTGTCTTCTCCCCCTCCCTCTTTCCCAGGTCTTCCTCAACTCTGCGGCCATACCAACCACACGTGGCCTGGAGTTGGTTTGTGTTGCTGCTTCTGTGCTCCCCTCTTTTCTCTTGCTCATCCCAGCTCCTGTCTGTGCTCAGGGTCACATGCACTCCCTGGTTTGGATCCCACACAGCCCCCAGACCCGCCTTTTCCTCCTGTAAATCTGTTCCTGCACAGTCCATGGGTTCACAGGCATTTCCAGTGTTCCCTATCCCAATCCAGGATGTGGCCAGAAGGGCTTTGGGCCAGGTGAGGCACAGCAGGGGTCAGGCCCATTTTGGGGGTATCAGGATCTAAGGCTGAGGGTTTGCAGGATGTGCAGGATCTTTGCCCTGTCTGGCAGCTCTTGGTCTCATCCCCTGGTGTGGAGTGAGTGGTGGTGTCTGGCAGCTCCTCCTGGGCCATCCCAACAGTGGGCTCTGCAGGAAAACCCAGCTCTCCAGGAAAAGTGCTGGTGGAAAGGGAAAGAAAGGAGGAATTGAGCTCTGGGCTGGTCCCACCACTGGTTCCCTGTTTGCTGTGGGGTCTGGGGAGAAGCAGAGGCAAAGGGCAGTGGGGGCTTCACTGGCAGGATCGGGAGTGAGTGGAGAGTGAAGAGGTGGAAAGTATGAAGCAGTGTTTGTATCAAAGGCCACAGCTTCCCCAGCCCCTTATTTTACCCTCGGGGGGACTAAAAGAGGCTGAATTTTGTGTGATGGGAGAACTGAGCCTGCTGCCCACAAAGGGCTTGTCCTGCCTCACCACTCCAGGGAATCTCTGTGGCCCCATCAGGATGGGGGTGCAGGAGCAGCTTTTCCCCCTGGTCCCTCCATACCCTGGAGCTCCCACTGCTATCAGTGCCACCCCATTCCCACATCTCCCATCGCCAGTGCTTTAGTGCCTTGAAAATTCTGCAAATCCTGGAAAAGGTGGTTGGAAAGCTCCAAACCTGGGCAGGAACAAGCAGGAAATGAGCAGTTGGCCATCCCTGGCTTCAGTCACAGTGTTGGAGCTCCCTGTTCCCATTTCAGGAGTGTTTTACCCCAAAAGGAGCCACTGCCATGGAAGCAGCTCCTGGAGCAGCCTCACATCTCATTTCTTATGCTGGGATAGAGATGGATGATGCAAAAGCAGGAATATACCAGGATCCAGCCTGGGGAGGATCCTCTGCTCCCATCCAGGCAATGGACAATGTCCCAAGAGTCACTTTAGGGCACAGGGGTGAGGCTCGTCCCTCACTGGAGTCTCAGAAGGTGCCCAGCAGAGCCACCCAAAACCTGAGAAGGGGCTGAATGTCCCTGGTGCTGCTCCAGAGGATGGAGGTGGGGAGTTTAAAGGGTGACTCTCAGGCTGCCCAGGCAGGAGGGTTTTCTCCAGCCCCTCTGGCAGGTGGACCAGCTACACACGGATCCATCGGGCTGCCCGGGTGAGGAGATCTGGGGTCAGAGTGGTCTCTGCTCCCAGGGAGCTTTTGGGCTCCAGGGAGTGGAATTTTCTCCCCAGACCACTGGGAAGAGCTGGTTTATGGCCCTCATCATCCTCCCCTTCCTTCTTGCCTCCCTTGGGGGCAGTTCCCTCTCCAGGCCAGCATGGTGGTGACGATGGGGGACGTCCTGGGCACTGGGTGGTTTTTTTGCATGGGAAATCAGATTTTCTGATGGGTCAGTGGTACCAGGTTCCCCAGGACCCATGAGGATTGGTGGGATGAAGGTGGCTCTGTCTCCTCCTCCTCACCATGCTGGCTCAAGTCTTGCTCGAAGACTTTGCAGCCACCTTTGGGGAAAAACAACCCGATTTCTGCTGTGTGGTGATTTCTCCTGCTTTTCTGAGGCTCCCGGGGGGTGGCAGTCCCCGGGCCCCCTCGGCAGTGCTGGGCACCTGCACTTTGCTCTGCCAGCCCTGGGTTCCCCCAGAACCCTGGTGAGTCCCAGGGTTTCCACCTGTCCCCCCAGTCCCATCCCTGCCGGAGCCGTATTTGAATCATGGGGTTTCCATCCCTCTGCTGGGGCCTGAATGGGTGGAGGGTGATGCAGGAGCTCCTCTCAGGAGCTCCTTTAGGTTGGGGTCAAGTTCGGGGGAGCTCAGGCAGCCGGACCGGCCAGTGGGTGTTGAATTTTACCGACTTTATTGTGACTGTAACACTGATTAGGAACAAATGGCTGAAAACCAGGCCCCGGGGGAGTTTGTGATGAGGGAGCTCCTGCTCATTTCCTCCTCTCCCTCTGGCAGAGGTGAAATTCTGCTCTCCAAATCCCTCAGGACTGGGCAGGTGGGAAGGGTTGGTGCTGCTTTTCTGCCCCTGACTGACCCTTGGTTCCAGAATTTGATGGCTCAGGTGGGAAATGTGTCATTTTTGGACCTGTGGACCCGTTTCTGCTCAGTTCTCCCTTCAGTTCCGTGCACACTTGGGCTCTGGCAGCAGCGATGCTCCAAAAGGAGCCCAGGAGAGGACAGAGGGATGCGGGAGGAGGGTCCTGGGTGTTCCCCCCCCACCCCACTCCCACCCAGCTGCTTTGTACCACGAGCTTTGACGATCAATAATGGAAGAAGCCAAAAAAAAAAAAGGACATCCACCCCCCCCCGAGAAGCGTAACCGTGTAGTATCTATCAGTCCATATCGACGCGTATATGCACCCATATATCGTAGATCGGCCGCCGCCGCGGGGCAGCTCCTTTTTAGCTGAAAATTCCCCTCCCGCAGCCCCCGAGGGACCCCCCCCCGCAGGGGCTCCTGTGAGCGGGTCCTCACAGCCCCGCGGGGGCCCTGGGACGCGGGGGGGACCCGGGGGACACGTCCCAAGCTCCCCCCTCCGCCCCCACCCTCGGCCGTGTCGTACCAAACATGTAACGTGCCTTTTATTTATGCTGCAAATATAACATTAAAATATTACCCAGGAGCCGGTGGATGTTGCCCTTCGCTTTGGGGGGGTATGGTGGGGTGGAGACACCCCCGGTGTCACCCGTCCCACTGACACGCGGGGGGCTCGTGCTGTGGGTGTGACTGGGCAGAGGGTGCTGTGACAACCCTCGCTCTTCACCACGGCGACACCGTCTGAACTCGGGACGGCATGGGACTGTCACCTCCCACCCCCGGGGGACACAGGGGAACGCCGCGGTGGCCCGGGGCACCGTCGGGTGAGTGTTTGGGGCGATTTCAGCAGGTTTTGGGTCGGAGAGAGCAGCGGGCGCCCCGTCGGGGCTGCAGGAGCGCGGAGCGGCCACCGGGTGGCGGCAGCGAGACACGGCGGAGCGGGGAAGGGGGGGGTCCCTGGGTCGGGGGGACATCGGAGAGGGGGGACCGGGGCAGGGAAGGGGTCCCCGGGTCAGGGGGACATCGGAGAGAGGGGACCGGGGCAGGGACGAGGTCCCTGGTTCAGGGGGTCCCGGTCCAGTAGGGGGGCGGTGTGGGGAGGGTGGGCAGTACGGGGTGGTGTCCTGTTTTCGGGGAGTGCCGGTGCAGGACGGGGGTCCGGGGGCGGGCCGGGGTCTCCTCTGGCGGGCCGGGCAGCCGTGGTGGTGCCAGCTGCGGGTCCCGGGCGGGTCGGGGGTGTGCCCGACCGCCCCGTCCATCCGTCCGTCCGTCCCCGGGGGCGGCTGTCGCGGCTGGTAAATGTGTTTCATTAGCGGCGGCGGGGCCGGGCTGGTCCCCGCCGCCTCCCGCTCCCCCGGGCCCCCCGGCCCGGCCCGGCG
>JAWWTY010000441.1:0-11257 GCA_035222235.1 Margarornis squamiger | reverse complement strand
CTGGTCTGGGGGCACTGCCCCGGCACCTGATCTGGGGGCACTGCCCCTGGTCCCTGATCCATGGGGCACTGCCCCGGCACCTGGTCTGGGGGCCCTGCCCCGGTACCTGCTCTGCAGGGCACTGCCCCGGTACCCGATCCGCAGGGCACTGCCCTGGTACCTGATCTGGGGGCACTGCTCTGGCACCTGCTCCACCGCCACCACACACACTGTGGGACCTGTGCCACTGCTCACACGGCGGCAGCCCTGCTACCTGTGCCGTGGTCAGCCTCGTTGGTTAAGGTGGCACCTGTTCTGTGGCACAGAGAGGGAGCCTGTCTGTGGTATTCTCAGGAAGGAAGGACCAAGGCCACACGTAGTCTCCTGGGCAGTTCACCACGAGGCCAGGAGTGGAGTATCACCTCTGCAAGAAAGGTGGCCTCATGGATCCAGCCAGCAAGCGTTGCCTCCCCACTTCCACACACACCCACACCATGGGGCAGTCCAAGGTCTCACCGCTGCTCCTGTTCGCCGAAATGGGGTGCTGATTGAATTTGATTAATGGCAAAAGTGTGTTTTCCAAAGGGAAATATTCATCCCTGTTCCCCAGCACTGACTATCACTGGCCATAGCACCTGAGCATCCACCCCTAAGAAGACCTGCGTGACAGGGAGCTGAAGAACACCAAAACCAAAAAAAAAGGTCTTTGTGAGAGGACAGCACTTGCCCTTGATATAAAATGTACCCTTGCTTTACAGAAATGATCCTTTACTCTGAGATGGGGAAGCAGTAGGTATCACAGCTGTAGTGGCATCTGTGGGGCAGAGGAGGCTGGGCACAAATTGGGGAGGACTTTTACTGGAGAAGTTCATGGAGGAGTGTTTTCACTGTCAGGGATGGGAGCAAAGTGTTTCTAATATTTTGGTTTATATCTCATTATGCTATTCTGATTGGATTGGTGAGAAATTAGATTAGTTTTCCCCAAACTGAGTTAGTTTTGCCCATGATGATAATTGGTGAGTGCTCTCTCCCTTTCCTTATCTCAGTGTATGAGCCTTTTGTTATATTCTTTCTCCCCTGTTCAGGCTTTGGTGGACATCTGGCATCCTGCTAGAGTCAACGCATCACACAAAATAATGTAACTTTGCTAAAAGAGATTACAAAAAGGAGTTTGAGAGACAGCATCAACAGATCTTTTTTAAAATCAGTGATCATTTTAAAACTCCATTTATGACAAGCTTTACAACATTCTCTTGGCTAGAAAAAAAGGGTCAAGGTTTATGCTCCCTTAATTTTTTCTCCTAGTTAGAGTAATACTGATTATATTTTGCAGTTGCATTTAATAAAAAAAAAAAAAAAAAGAGACCTTTTTTGAAAATGTAGTGTTATATAGTGAAAATTGTTCTGCAATACATAGTAGTAGAAAATAAGGCATCTTAATGGAGAAAGATTGCAAATTAAACCTGTCAGGAAATTCTTAAAATAAGTATTTCCATTTCCTGTATTTTTTACTTTCACACCAAATGAAGGAAAGAATCTAGAAATTTGTACTGGGTTTCTACCTTCATTGTTGCTAACAGTTTCATGGAAGAACCAAGCACCTTTGGGCCTTTTTTGGTGAAAAACTTTTTGGCCATGGTTATTTACTAGACATTTCAAAGGAGATAAGGAGACTGGGACGTATACAATGTAATTTAATAAAAGTATTTCCCTTCTTAGTTGCTTGGGATATGGATGTGCTATTAAAATCCTCATTAAAGTCTTTCAGGAGAGGAAATAAAAAGACAGATAAGATCTTAAGCAGAAAAATGAATTCAGACAGAAATCCTCCAATAAATGACTGCCTTTGTAGGTCATCTCCAATATTGTTTAGAAATAGTTTTGCATTTAATTTTTTTCCTCTTATTACTTCTTCCATCCCATCTCTTAGGTCTGGAAGAATCTCCATATGAACCCTGCCAATAAATATGTATTCTCTGCTGTTGTGAGTTTTACAGAGATCTTGACAAAAGATTCTTTGTGAAGACTAGTGCTCTTTCTGGTAATCAAGTTAATCTCACGGTGAGTTTGTGTGTCCACTTCTCTCTTGTATCATGCTTACACTGCAAATTTTTAGAAGCATGTTCAACTTTACTAGTACACTACTGACACCAGTAACATTAAATATGTGCAGTGGGGGATCTTATAGGTCATTACACAGATCTAGAATGATCCCCTAATCTATGTGCAATAGGTCATACACACACACATATTCCTACCTGCCACAAGGAGTCTTTGGCTCTCTTTTGGCAGTTTGGATTGCCGTGGTAATTTTTACCTTAAAGACCATACCCCATCACACTTGTAGCAGTGAACAGAAATAGGTGATGCTCCCACAACTAAATACTTTTGTCACACTTTTGCATTAAAGAGGGAATGTAGAAGATCTGGCAGGTTACCCTGTATTTTCACATTTTCTGTTTCTCGTAACTTAGCACAACTGATACTTCCCAAGAAATATCAGATTGGAAGAACCTCAGTAAATTGGCTGAACATCTTGCTGTCAGGTGTTTTTCTGGACTGATTTTTCTTAAATCTCTAATGAGGGAGATGCCTGTAGCCTGCCTAAGTGGACTTTTAGATTAAAGGTTTTTCTAGTACAAACGACTAAAAGAAAAAGTAGCAAGTTCTTATTGTGTCATAGTCATGAATATTATCTGCTAAATGACAAACACACGATGTAGTATGCTAAATACAAACATGCTACGTAGCCACAAGATACACATCTGAACATGCATTCAGCACAGCTTCTGTGACTTGTACTACAAACGTATATTGAAGTGATGTGCTTAGAAACACAGAATCACAGAATGGTTTCGGTTGGAAGGGAGCTTTCAAGATCACCTCATCCACCCTTGTATAAAGCAGAGACATCTTCCACTAGACCAGATTGCTCAGAGCTCTGTCCAACTTGACCATGAACGCTTTTGAAGATGGAGCATCCACAGCTTATCTGGGCAACCTGGTCCGGTGTCTCACTGCCCTCACAGTAAAAAAAAAATCATAGAAATATACTCATTAATAGACGTTACAGCTAATGATCGTGGGAATCGTCACAAGGGAAAATCAAGAATTTAACAAGTAAAATACTGGGTCAGACTAAAGAACTTGTGGCAGATATTTCTGGGTAGCTCTGATGACTACACACCTGTTGAAGGGCACCGGTAGGGCCAGCAAGATTTGGCAGCCAAGTAGTTCTTTATTGCTAATGACTCAGGAGTGCCTAAGCCATGTCAAAAAAGGGACAACCCTACTCCCTGCAAGGTTTACATACCAGATCAAAATATAACAAACCAAGCATACAAAGCAGGCAAAATCAGTCACTGTCCATCTCACTGTATTTCTTTCCTTTCATCCATAGAAAAGGACAGTCCTAGGGGTCTTGTTAAATTATGTGTAAATAAAGAAAGGTTTAAAGAAAGAAACATACACCTTGGAATTCTTTTTACTGACAGGTTCTTTTAGAGAACATCAAGCAGGTATGTGAGCTCCATCTGTCCTCTAGCTGCCTCTTCTTTAACCTTGCCCACCACCCCCCACAGCATGGATAAATGCAGCTTTGGCATCCTTCACATAGACATGTTCACTCCATTAAGAATGATGTCAGCTTGCCATCTCTATTGATGAGATATTTCAATCCATGTGACTTATTAGCAGAAGTCTGTATGATGTACTGTGGTGGGTTGATCTTGGCTTCTGTCATATGCCTAACAAGCAGCTCTTTCACTCCTACTCCTCATCTGCACAGGGGAGAGAGAATATCATGGAAGACTTACTGGTTGAGATGAGGACAGGGAGAGATCACTCACCAATGACCATCACTGGCAAAACAAGCTCAACTCAGGGAATGTAATTTAGTTTATTACCAAACAAATCGGAGTAGGGTAATGAAAAATAAGAACAAATCTTAAAAACACCTTTCCCCTGCCCCTCCTTTCTTCCCAGGCCCAACTTCACTCCCAGTTTCTCTTTTTTTTTCCCCCAGAGCAGCACAAGGAAACAGGGAATGGGAGTTGCAGTCGGGCCATCATGCACTGTCTCTGCTGCCCCTTCCTCCTCACACTCTTCCCCTCCTCCAGCATGGAGTCCCACAGGAGACTGTCCTCCACAAACTTCTCCAATATGAGTCCTTCCCATAGGCTGCAATTTTTCACAAGGTGCTCCGGCATGTTCTGTCATAGGATCATTCACAGGCTGCAAGTCTATGTGTGCTGCATCTCGGACCTCCTTGTACTGCAGGGGTCCAGCCTGCCTCACCATGGTCTTTACCATGGGTGGCAGGGGAATCTTTGCTATCTCACCTGGAGCAAAACACCTCCCCCCACCTCGTTCTTCACTGTCCTTGGTGTCTGCAGTTTCTGACATTTTCTCACTTTTCTCTCTCTCACCCTTTCTTAAATACATTATCACAGAGGCACTCTCACCACTGGTATTTAGCTCAGCTCTGTCCATTGGTGGGTGCATCTTGTAACCAGCTGGAACTGGATCTGTTGGGCATGAGGGAAATGTCTGACAGCTACTCGTAGAAGCAGCCCCCTGCTACCAAATCCTTACCACGCAAATCCAGTCACAAAAAATCTGTCTTTCTCTTCTTATATTCCTGTAGTAAGGCTAGGAACATCTCCCTTTCTGGTCGGCTTATTCCATACGCAAAAAATTTTTCTCTCTCATCAGAAGTTTATTGCATATCCAATGCATGCAACAGAAATAACAGTTCCTAAGCTAGCATCTTTTTTTTTTCAGTTTCCAGTTTTGGGATTATTGCATAAACTTTTGTCCACATTTTCATTTTCTTGACAAAAACTTCTTACTCTGCAGGTACAGAATGGGCATTTATACACAAATCAAAGGTGCTCTAAATGAGCAAAATAGAAAGCTTTCTCATGTTAAAAACAAACAAACAAAAAAAAACGGGAATGTGAGAATAAAATCTGGACAATTCTTCCTTGCTTTGTGTTAAGGAGTTGTATCATATCTGTGGAGGCTTTCTGACCTCACACAAGTAGAACTGCATTGTAAAACACCTACAGAGACTTTCTCTTTTTCCATGCTAATGTTGCAGTCAGATGTGTGGTTGCCACAGGGCAGACACACTAATAATTCCAGATGTGTGGTTGCCACACAGGTCAGCTCTATTATTTATAGCAAAAGGGCATTAGTAATGCCCTTACACCTGTAAGTTTTTTCAAAAAAGGTGCCACGTGGATTTGCTGATGTACAAAGTTCTCTATCAGGGCTGTATCATCACAGAGCAACCCAGGAGAAGACACTTCACAATGGTTTTGAAACAGCTTTACCTTTCTAAACTGGCCGAATTTGTTTGCTCAAGCATGTAGATTCATTGGTTTTTCACCCTCCACATCTTCCATTATTAGGACTGCCTGCAATCAGCAGCCTGGCCTTTGAAGGATGTATATGCCCTACTACCCTGTCTCCCTGTACAAAGCTCTGATTATGCAGTTAATTTGAAACCTGGCCTTGTGGCCCTGTCCTTTTGCTGGCCCCATGACTTACTGCTCCTTCTGCCTGCAAGACTTATGGCCCCTCACAGCTTTCCTGGTGTGGAATGAAATACAGCAGCACTCCCATCTGTTCTGTGCAGCAAAAAACCAACCAGGCATTCAGTAGTCACAGTCTTTGGGAGTTAGAGGGGCACATAGGAAGGAGAGAAAACACACAAAATGAAAAATTTGCCATTAGATTACACTGAAAAACTTAAATTTACGATACATTATTTAAATGTTGAAGAGGAGAAAGAGTTAAGGTAAGCAAGCTCAACTTATCTCAATAT
Source organism: Margarornis squamiger (assembly GCA_035222235.1). NCBI lineage: Eukaryota > Metazoa > Chordata > Aves > Passeriformes > Furnariidae > Margarornis > Margarornis squamiger. The sequence continues at coordinate 5,448 of JAWWTY010000441.1, read as the reverse complement.
GTAGAAACAAGGGCAAGTTAGTCTGAAACAATCCTTTGTGTGGATTTAAGTAATAATTAGTAACTACCCGTGAGGATACCTTTGCCCACTAATGAGTATAATGTAATTGCAAGGAGGTTACCCCTTTCATAAAAAAAAATAATAAATCTTCTGTGCTTTCACCCTAATGTCTGGCAGAAGTACACACAGTTTCCTTGCACTTAAATGATTTTTTCAAGAAATACTACAGTAGCTCTCCATGGCTCCTTTCAAACCCTTTCTTAATCCATATTTTTGTCTGTTGTAGCTGCAAACACTTGATAGCAGATGAGTAAAGTCAGACAACCCATAGTCTTGAAACACTTCTTGTCAGAATGGTCACTGTTGTGTCCCTGATGCCTCATGTTTCTTCTGTTAGCCCATAAACCCTCATATTCCTTTCTTATCATGAGACTGCCAGTTCTTTGAACAGGAACTATCTTCTGGTCATAGATAAGACCCACTTATGACAGGACTAGCATTTTATTGTAGAGAATTAAAAGGAAGGACAGCTTTTGTCCTAAAATACCACACACAAATTACCACAGAAAAATGGTAACTCTGAAGTCGCAATTTCATCCTATAGCTTCAATACAATCAGAAGAATCATAGGTTGTTGTGCATGTGACAGGAATGTTGCCTATATTGTGTTTTTACAGGTAAAAATGCCTCATAACCTTATATTTTCACTTGTCTAATACAGTGATCTTCAACATGGATGAGTATGTGTGTGGGTTTGTGACAACTTTTAAAGGATTTTTGAAGAACTAAATAAAAGGCAAGTTTGCTGTCACTAGACTTTATATTACCATCTAGAAGTGAACATTGCAACACAGAAATCTCCGATGTGGGAAAGAACAAAAACAATTACTCTAACTGAACACATTTTTAATATCAAAGCACTGGAAAACAGCAAACCCTTTGTTTCATCCTCAGATATCTGTGTCTACTTATTACTGTAAAACACAAATTTTGTTACTTCTTTGCATTTCAGTGACCTCACCTACTGGACAGTCACTTTTTCAGAAAAAAATAATCTTTTCTGCCTTGTTTACTCTCCAAATTCACAGCATAAGTTGCTTTTAAAATTCATTCTCAGCTCTCCCTGTATACCACATTTTTCTATATGTTGATTCCCCTGTTGCTGCAGAGTGTGTGTCTGCACATCCTGATGCACAGGTCAGTGATGGCATTGGTACTGTCCTGTGTCTGTGCCTACACTCTCACACTTCAGAGGAAATATCCATGTGAGAAGAGCAGCTTCTGCTGTGTGTTTCTGAAGTGAATGCATGCAAATTTCAAGTCTTAGTCATGCAGTCAGCTCGCATTCTGTGCGAGGAAGAGGACAGAGGACTTGTTGGGGATGTGGTGTGAAGAACTTCTAAAGTTGTGTCTGGCAATCTCCGTAGGCAGCACTCTGAAGAGGAAGCACTTAGATGATGACAGGTAAGAAAGACTGTTTTGGAGAAGGGAAAACCCCAGTGAAGGCCAGAAAATCAGCAGTGGTCCTGAGGAAACCCACTGCAGGACTAAAAATGGAGATGGAGAGGTAAAGTGGCAGAGACAAGCATTTAAGACCTTTGTAGGAGTGCAAGAGGACAGAAAGACTATCCAACAACTGAGTATTAAATTTTACATCTTTCTTTGTTCCTCTTCATGTAATAGCAGCAAGCCTTCTCTCAGAAACATGGGACTAGAAGGGACATGAGTCCACCCCGTTGTACTGAGGGAGATCTGATCCTAAGCACGGCTGTGGCAGATAGTTGTCTAAATGTGCTCTTTTAATCTTTAGTGAAGAGAAATCCACAAAATCAACCTTGAAGTTTAAAAAAAAAAATCCAAGCTTTCTAACCAAACTTCACATTTATGTAGGTCAATTATTTTTTGCCCCTTGTCATTGTGTCTGAGGATATGATTGATCACATTACAGTCCCTTACAGCCTAAGAGAACATTTTTATGTGCATTGCTGTATATTGTTGGGTTTTCTTCTTCACTAGCCAACCCATTCTGTTTCTGATCCTCTTTTCACCCTCTATTATTCTCTTGACACTGGAACTTGACAGAATACTTTCAAGCCCAGTACACCAAACTGGAAAATATATAAAACCTACCAACCGTAGAACTGAGACTCTACCACTGCAAGTAGACCAAAATAACTACTACAGTCATTACTTCTGTTAGTGCACCCTGGAAAATTGAAAAAAGAGAGATACTGGCAAGATATAAGGAAAGATTTCTTTAATGATGAAGACAGCCAAGTTGGTAACAGGTTGACCAGTGGCCATGCAGTCTCCATGCATGGAGGTTTTCATGGTAAGACTTGATAAGGCCTGGAGCAACCCGATCTTACCTCCTAGGTGACCTTGCTTCCAACAGAAAGTTGAAATGGAGATCTTCTGAAGCGTAACTTGAATTACCTGTGAAAAGAGTTTCTTCCCTGTACCATTGCTGATGTGTATTCAGCTTGCAAAGTGCTGTAATACTCAGGTCCTTTTCTGAGGACTATTACCTGCCCTATTTTACTGTCATGCATTTGATTTCTCCTTCATAAATGCAGTGCTTATGTTTCTTACCATCACTCCCAAACAGCTTCTCTCTGGCATTTCCTAAGTTTTCTGATGTTTGCTTTTTCTGACTGTTCTGTTGCTGCCACATCTTCAGCTTGCAAGAATCACTGATGAGTTTTTAAGAGCTTTCTCCCACAATGCAGAGCAACTGTTTTTGGCACCATGTTATTGTGACAAACAAGCCACATTACTTGCAAGTCTTTTCTAAAACAATTTATTGGGCCTGGAAGTGTCTGAAGCACAAAGGAGGGATACTTCATCCTGAGGTTCCCTGTGGGGTTGCCCGAGAAGCTGTCTTCACAGGTAGGAAGGAGCTGTGTACTCAGTGATCCAGTCTTGAAGGTAACACTTGAATTCCAGTCTCAAATTTACCTTCATGTTCCATTCTCTTCAGATTATGCACATCCTTTGACATTTCAAAATACCAGTCTGAGATTTTTATCCTGCAAAATCAAACATTCAAGAGAATAAACAACTGTAAACGTAGAATGAAATTAAACTTACTGTTGGGTAAGTGACACTTATCCACACTTCAGCAAGTAACTGTTCTGCCTCAAAGCAGCTGTGATCAGGAGGCCCTAAACTTCAATTTGTCTGCAGACAAAGGAATTAAAGGTTTTTTTCCTTAAAATAAGGATAATCTTTAATGATATATGTTCTGTGGTCAACCTTCATGGTTGGTCAACAGCCAAACAAAATCAACTCCTTTCTTGATTACTAAAAGCAAGTACAGATTTACTACCTGTGTTTACATTCTGCTTCTTCAGAGTAAATATTATTAAGAAATTAAGTACTTTGTCTGTTCCTGCAGGACCAGGAGCTGTATTTGTTTTAATTTTTTATTTATAGAAAATGCGCAAATGACAACTATATTATCCAGAAAGGAAAGTAATGATTCTTCATCAAGATTTTATTTCTGTTGAGAAATGGTGGGGGTTTTTTTGCACATTTCTCAGCTTGATATTAATTCATACCATCAATGACAAAATAGACAAAATACTTCAGTGAAAGATATTACCCATATAAATTCCAAACAGGAGCCAAAGCAGAAAGGAGTTGCTGTTGAATGTTTTCATATAACTGGTATGTGGTTCTGTTTTGGATTTGTGCTGAAAACAGTTTTGATAACACAGGGATATTTTGGTTATTGCTGGGCCATGCTTACGCAGCATCAAGGCCTTTCTGCTTCTCCTACCACCCTGCCAGCAAGGAGGCTGGGAGTGCACAAGAAGCTGGGAGAGGACACAGCCAGGACAGTTGAGCGCAGCTGAGCAGATACTATATCATCCACGCTAAGCATATAAAGTGGGTGAAAGGGAATGAAGGGGAGATGTTTGGAATGATGGCATTTTTCTTCGCAATTCACCATTATGTGTGAGGGAGCCTTGCTTTCCTGGGAATGACTGGACACCTGACTGCCTGTGGGAAGCAGTGAATGAATTCCTTGTTTTGTTTTGTTTGTACACAAGCCTTTTGCTTTTTTTGCTTTGCCTGATAAACTGTTTTTATCCACACCCATGAGTTTTCTCACTTGTACCCTTCTGATTTTCCCACACTCCGCTGGCAGACTTGGGGGAGGAGGAAGGTGACACATGAGTGAGTTGCTGTGTCAGGCTGAGCTGCCTGCTGGGGATAAATCATAAACCATGACATAGATATCAGGAAGTGTTTGGGAATTATTAATGATTTAATGAGGGATGTTTAGGGGAGAAAGCAAGGAATCAAAATGTTTTGGGGAGGAACGAGTGTGGGAAATAAAGGGTTAAGAGAATCACAGAATCACTGAATCAGTGAACATGCTTAGCCTTGCACAGGAAAATCCCCAAGAGCCACACCATGTGACCAAGAGTATCATCCAAACGCTTCTTGAACTCTGTCAGGCTCAGTGCTGTGACCACTGCCCTGGGGATCCTGTTCCAGTGCTCAGCCACCTTCTGGGTGAAGAACCTTTTTCTAATATTCAACCTAAACCTCCCCTGCCACAACTTCAAGACATTCCTTTGGGTTCTGTCACTGGTCACCACAAAGATGAGATCAGAGCCTGCCCCTCCTCTTCCCCTCATGAGGAAGTTGCAACTGCAATGAGATCTCCCCTCAGTCTTCTCTTCTCCAGGCTGAACAGACCAAGTGACCTCATATGGTTTCCCCTTAAGGCATGGGGACCTTTAAAACTGTTCTTTGCTGCTCAGCATGCTTCTCTGGCTATGCCATATGCATGGATACTTCAGTCAGATGGTGTTCTGTCTTCTCCCTAGAATCTATTTCTAAGCAATTTCCTGGGTGAGGGTCTGTCTATTCTGCATGCACTTGTGGGCATGGGTGTCTGAGTGCCAGAAGCTGAAGCAGGGACCATATGTCACAGGGGCCCACCCATCCATGGCGCCAGAGACTGGCATGAGTGCAGGTGTGCAAACAAGTGTGTGAGTGCTAGCAAAGATGTGGTGGTTTGGTTTTCTTGGTTTTGGTCTAGGCCTTCCCAGGAAACAGAGTTATAACTAAGGAAGTATTCCACACCATTCCTGTACATAATCAGATGTACATAAGATGAGGAGGAAAGTTTCCTCCCTCTCTCTTCCTTTCGGGTGTTTGGAGGACAGCAGCTCTCAGTGTGTTGGCTTGGCTCTCATCTATATGAGCTGAGGCCTGTCTGAGAGCCATTGTCCAAAAGCCACATGGAGGTGGAGAAACTGCTTCTCTTGAGGGGAGTTTGATGAGAATTTATTGTGTTAGTTACTTATTGAGCTTTTACTTGAGTTTACGAGTGTATGTATCGGTTTTGTTTTGGTTTTACCCATTTTTGTCCCTCTTCCCTTTCCCTTTTCCCCCTTTTCCCTTTTGGGGTTGTTTGGAATTCTTGTTCTG
>JAWWTY010000440.1:0-11278 GCA_035222235.1 Margarornis squamiger | reverse complement strand
CCACAGCTTCTCTGGGCACCCTGTGCCAGGGCCTGCCCACCCTCCCAGCCAACAATTCCTTCCCAATATCCCACCTAACCCTGCCCCACCAATTTAAGATGGTGAGAAAGTTAAGATGGTGAGAAAGATCCAATCCAGCCCCCTGCTCAGGCAGGGCCTCCCAGAGGAGGCTGTGCAGGATCATGTCCAGGAGGGGTTTGAATGCCTCCAGAGAGGGATTCTCCACACCCTCTGTACAGCCTGCCCAGTGCAGTGGCACACTCACAGTGAGGAAGGTTTTCCTCGTATTCAGACAGAACTTCCAGGGGGAAATCTGTGGCCCCAGCACAGACTCAGCCTCTCCTCCACAATGTCAGAGTACAATCCTGCACAGACTCACCTGGCCCTGCATGGGGGATGCACAGACACACACACACAGGGGCACCTGGACACAGGAAGGCTTAGAGAACTCTAAATCTTGGGGCTCCCTGCCCATAACCTCACACCCCATCTCCACTGGGGAAGTGCTTTCCTCAACACTAGGCCTTTTCCATCCCATCCCTTCCCAAAGACTCAGCCCCACCACTGCAGCCCCCCAGCACACAAGGCCATGTGCCCTGCCAGGGGAGGGCAAATATTGCCCCCCCCGGGGTTTCCTTCTGGCACCTGTATTTTTGGCTGTTTCCTTCCTGCTTTTATCAGCTCCTGCTCTCACAGCTCTGTGAGTGCTCTGCTGTTATTTACTGTCAAGAGGAGAAGCAGAAAAAGCACAGGAAGCAATTTTCGGTCACTAATAACTTTCCCCCATCATGGACATAAGCCTTGACTCTTGTTTGACAAGTAGGGGCCAAATTACTGGCTGACACAGGATCACAAACCTGCCCAGAGGACTTGCAGCAATTCACACTGGCTGAAAATCCACCTGGAAATCTTTGTAGCTAATTTGGTGAAAAGCAGAGGTTTCAACGAGTGACAAATAGCAGCTGCTGCAAACCAGAGCTGTTATTGCCCTTTAGTACTGCTGGTCAGCAAATCACACATCTCTGCTGTCAGAAACAGCCCTCCCAGATGCACAAATTATACCCTCTCCCCAATTCCATACATAAACTGACCCAAACAAAGCCATGCTCTGCTCATTAGACCCGGCTTGTGGTGAGTACTCTGTAAGACAACTTAGAAAATAACCCATCAGCAAAGAACTCAATTCCACCTACCAGAGGATCCAAACCCACCAGGAAAAGCTTAGAGTGCCAGTTTTTATCTCAGCAGTAGAAACACAAAGGAAGAGGATAAAGCAGCACAAGTTTCTTCCCACTTTCTGCTCTTTGCCTGCTGAGCAGAAGCAGCAAAGGAGCTGCTGGAACTTCCACAAGTGTTGGGGTCATGGGAGCTTTGAGGACAACTCAGCTCTCCTGAGAACCACCCAGCTCCCCCTGCTGATGTCACAACACCTGACTGCAGCCTGGGCATCTTTACAGCCCAGGTGACAAAGCAATGCACAAGTGACAGCTTTGCACTGGACACACAGAATCGGAGCATCACAGAGTCATTAGGGTGGGAAAGGACCTTTAAGGTCATCAGCTCCAACCATCAACCAACACCCAACAGCATCCTGTCCTGGGAGGACACGGTGCTTGGCACTGGGTGTGGGGCTGCTGGGCACCTCTTGTGGTTCACAGCTTGCCAAGGGGCTCCACGTGCTGTGCCCAGTCACCCAGCCAGCAGAGCCCCAGCAGAGCTGGGGGTGGGAAGATGCAAAGGCAGGGAAGAGGCAGCTCCTGTGCCTCTGCACTTGTCACGGTGCATGAGTCACAGCAGCCTCTTCCAGGGAGCAAGTGGAGTTTCCATGGCTGGCAACTCAACATAAATGCCTTCTGCACTGATGAACCACTAAATATGTGTGCAGTTACCTGGGACAAATGTGGCCCTGCAGGGCTGCCCTGCAAAGCCCACTCTGGTACTCAAAATGCACGGAGAAACAACTGCAGAAACCAGAATTCTGCGTTTCTGTTGTTGTTTCTTATTCTAAAGAATTCCAGCCGCGTGGAAGCTCCTGGCAGGGAGCTCCTAAGAGCAATGACTCACCAGCAGCTGCTCAGCGTCGGGCTGTCTGGCTGGGAGGGCAGAGGCTGCTCGGGTCCCTCCTGGGTGGAGACCTTCAGCACCCAGCCTGGAGGACCACCGTGCCCTCCAGGCTCAGCCCATCCGCTGGATGCCTCACATGTATTTGCTAAGCAGAGTCTTCTTCTCACAACCCACCAGGTCAAATTCCAGCTTTCCATAGAAAGACAAAGTTCCTTCGCTCCCTTTTCCTAAGGAAGTCCATTACTACCCAGCCAAGGGGAAGGGTGGCAAGGCAGGCTTGGAAACATCCACGTTCCTGCTACAGAACAAGGGAACTGCCAGTCGAACTCCGTGGAAACATCGATGCTCGCAGGAAAAAGCCCATATTTCTTCTGTCTCAGTTGGTGAAATGTAATGACTGAGGGATGCTGGTCCCAGGCTGAGCAGGGGAAGAGGGCAGAGCTTTGTACCCGCACAACAATCTCAAACCCACCATCCAATGGGCAGAGCTCAGGAGTTCAGTCCGCCCTGGGGACAAAAATGAAGTGCTGTCGTGTGGCCCCTGCAGCTTCTGCCTCAGTCTAATACCTTAATCTTCTTTGCTGAAGGCCAGCTCCTAATTTTTAATTATGTCTCGTTTTTTGCCCTCATTTTCTCTGCCCCGGGAGCCTCTTCACTGGGAGTGTCTGGGTGGTCTCAGCAGAGTGAGGCTCACAGGGTCACAGGGCAGCAGTTCTCCTCCCACAACCGACCTGGTGCTGGGGAAAGTCCCTCAGATCCTCCAGCTGCGCTGTCCCTTGACCTCTCTGCCTCCAACTCTGCTTTCTTCCCTGGCTGGGCCAGTAAAAGGGGCTTTTCCCAGGAAACACCAGCAGGTCTGTGCCACCTGCTGCTCTCCATGGGGTTCCCGGCACCTCCACCGTCTCAGCTCCACGTCCACGTGGCTCAGTGTGCTGATCCCTCCGTTCTCCAGCAGGGAATCTGCAGGGAGAAACAGCAGCCTCAGCTTTAGGCACTACTTGGCCCCAGCTTGTCCACAATGCTGTTGTTTACAAGAGTAAAAATACGAGGTAAATAACTAAAGGAAGAAACCCGAACAAGCAGAAGGAATGAATGACACCTGGTTTCCCTGGACTGAGGTCTCCAGCCTCCATCAGAATCAAACCTCACCATCAATTAATACTTATTAACTATCTTCTTAGCAATAGCTTCCATTTAATAATATCTAACTATCGTCACTATTTTGAGGCTGCACACAGCTCCCTGTTTGAGTTTCATGAAGGATGAAACCCCACCACGGGGACTGTTTTAGTGTACAGATACATGGCATGTTTCCAGCCCTCAGCCAGCAAACTAAGAATTTGATGACAAATTCCCCAATTAGGGGGGAGCAACTCAATTGACTTCAGTGGAGCTCCACTGCCTTACTCCTGCTAATTCCATTAAGCAGCCTTTGGATGACATTTATACAGACAGACTTCAGCCTCTCTGCCTTCATCAGGATATGTAAGAATCCCAAGAAGCCAGTATATAATTCCTGGGGTACTGCCTTTCTCTCCTGAGCAAATCTGGCACCTTCTAAAGGCCATTGCTGTGTAGCAGCCAGGTCTACTCCTTATTTAAAACAGGTTTTTCAACAGTAGAATATGTGAACTTTGAGCTAACAGTAATTTTCTAAAAATAAAAAAGAATAATAATAAGAAGGGAATACTATTCCCTAAAAGCTTTTGCATTTTAAAGCAGGTTTTTCAAGCTAGAAGGCTGTGACAATAGAATTTATAAGTTACTTTCACTGTCGGGAGGCAGTGCCCTGGGGGATGCCTGGAGAAACCCCCAGCCTGGCCTGGCCTGCCCTCGAAGCAGCAGCACAAACAAAGCCCTGCACTGCCTTTTGGGGACATCTAGGCTGTTCTTCTCACTCTCCACACAGGCTCTTCCACTTACACCACCAAGGCTGAGCAGGTGAATCTTCCCTGCCAGGATGGGCATGGGAATTGTCCTGCTGGACACCCACCCCACAGCCCTGTGACCTGAGGGAAATCTGGAATACTCAGGGTGAAACAGCACAAAGGGAGGGTTCCCAGGGCCACGTGTGATGAGTCCCTGCAGCCAGAAGGGACCTCAAAGTGCCCAAAAATACAGGAGCATTTGGTGTTAGGGAATATATTTAGAGTATCACAGATGCCACTCAACCCATTTACTGATGCCCACGGGTTTCCCAGCTCCCTGGGCTGGTGTGTGAGGCACAGCCTCACTGCATTTCCATGTATTTCTTGCATATAACGTGCACAATGACTGTATCTGTATTTACCAACATCCCCCAGGGTGGGTTTCCTTTGCTTTATGCCAGGACAGAGAAGTCCCAGTGCTGTTGGAGCTGCTGGTTCCCAGCACAGCACACAGCTGAAGTGCTTTTCCTCCCTTCTCTGCTCCCACACAGGTCATGCTGGGGCTGGAGCCCACAGACACCCTGGCAGTTCTGTTTGAGAGCCCAAAATCCACCCTGCTCCCCCCCCTCCTGCTGCAGCTGCTTCTTACAACCTCCAAACCAGAATAAATGGATTTATAACTAATTTGCAATAAGACCTTATAACTTCATTAAGCAGAAACCAAATGATGTGGGTTTCCCTTAAATCGATTGGAACATACGAGGCTGCAGTTTAAGCCATTATAGATTCAGCCTAAAAATTACTTTATTCCTAGAAATGATACTGAGATCTCAAAATTCAGTGATGTGCTAAACTGAACAAAGACATGCAACACCTCATCCTGCTGCCGTGTGGATGCAGAAACCAGCACAATCCCTAAAATCTGGAATTCTTGCTGGAAGCATCCCATGGAGGAGAACCCAGGGCCAGACTGGACCCACCCGATACACACGGTGTGTTCAAGGTCACTTCAGTCTCTTGGATGTTTTACAGCCCTGAGAGCAAGAGGAAAGGAGCAGATCCAGGGCCAGGGGGGACATGGGCACCTTCTGTGCCACTGCAGCAGGGAAAACTAAAGGAAGCCTAAAGGAACTACTGCTCCAGGAGCCAACCCTCCCTTCCCTCCCCCATAGCCTCAATCCAGCACATTTCCCAGTGGGGCAGTGGCAGCAGCTCCTGGTTACGCTCACATGGGCAGCTCCATCCACCCTGTGCCCATGCCCAAACACTCCCTCAGCATCATCCTGCTTGAGCAGTGGAGCCTCTCAGAGCTTGTCCTTAAAGACCAGTGGAACACCTTCACCCTCTGGAGCGAGAGGCTGTGCAGAGCCCTGTGCCAAGCCAGGGGAGGCTCCAGCCCAGACACAGCCGAGCAGAGGCACAATGGGGTATTCCCATGGATGCCCTTTGCATTAGCCCCTGCCTGCAAGAATTCATCTCTCCAGACATGGATCTTCTCCTTAAAATGAGAGCAGTGAAGTGAGTTGAACAGCAAATGCACCCCCCCAAGGCCTGCAAAGAAACTCTCCCTTCACCTGTTCTGGGCGAAACAAAGCTGCCCATTACCTGTTATAAACCACTTACAGCAGAAATAAAACAAATCACAGCAAAATCAGATCACAGAAGAAAATTCCCAGCCTTTTCTGGCTGTGCCCAGCCAGCACAACAAAGGGGTTCTGGGATGGATGAACTGCTTTGTTGCTTTCCTGTAGTGCTGGTTCCAGCTTGGGACCACAGAGAGCAGGGTCCAGGGTCGGCAGAGGCAGTGCTGGGCTCTGCAGGCAGTGCCAGGAGAACCCCAAAACCCCACAGATATTCCCACCAAGAGCAGCAGACCTGCACTGGCCAGGTGATCCACTGATGCAATTCCTAGCACCAGGAGTCAGAGCAAGGGAAGGTCACAGAGCCCAGGAGCTGCCCCCAGGTCCCAGCTCCTCATCACCAACTTCCTCCAGCACCAGCTCAGACTCAGGGCAAGCAAAACATGTGGCCAGTTTAACCCCAAACCTCCAATGAAGGCTCCCATGGAAGAAATTCTACTGTTATTAATAACTTCCCAGCATATTGAGAAGGAAGCCTGGGGACGTGCTGTTTCCACAGAAACTGCAGGCACTGGAGGTGGGATTCTCCCAAGAACAGGCACGACCTCAAGCAGCTCTGCTGGCCCAAAAGCAACCTGCCTTCTCCTTTCTCCAGCAACAACACAGAGACAGTCCCATCAGTCAAACCAGGAGGCCAAGACGGGGAATGAAACGTCCCCTCCGCCGAAGGAAAGCCCTGTGTTCCTGCTGTGTGCAGACACAGAGACCGCAGCTTGCAGCATCCCTGGGCTGGCACAGGCTGGTACCTGTGGGCTGCAGCTGTGCCAGCTCCTCGCCAAGCTCAGCTTGAACACCTCAGCTCTTCGGTTTCCCCTTTGTTTCCACACATGTGGATCAATCCCATGAAGATGAGCAGCACCAGCTCCTGGGCTGGGACCACACAGACCAAGATCTGCGACTCCAAGGACATTGGGCTCTTTCCCCTTGATCCACACGGAGTTGCAGCATCCCAGGCTGCTGGAGAATTTGGGAAAACCACATGTACAGGCACAGAGGAGCTCTTCTCCCTGGAAAAACACACGGTGGTCACCAAGGAGAGGGGACAGAGCGCTGGAGGAGCCTGGCAGTGAGACAGAGATGGCACTGCAGGGGAGGGACAGTGTGAAACCCTTTCAGAGACAGGAGAATGAGCCCTTAGGCATTAATTTATTCAGGAAAGATTTCTGGAGCCTCCTGGTATATTGAAATCCAGTAAATTGCCAGCAGTATTGCTAATCACTTCCACCAGGAATTTAATTTAGTGCAGAGCAGAGACAATCTCCTTTTCCACGCTCCACTCTGGCCACACTTGTCACATATTTTGTTTTCCAGTGGGTTTCATTTCTGTTATTTCCAAAGAGTCTAAGGCAAGATGGACAGAAGGGAGGGGGAGGGAGGGCTCTCCCAAAATCCCCCGAGGGAGCCCCAGTGCCAAGGTGGGAACACGGCAAAGGGAGAGGCAAGAGCAGGACCGGGCTCTTGCCCTCAACAGCATCACTGCACGCATATATCCTGAGGGGAGATCATGGAACACTGATTTCCATCCACAGATCTTCCACATTCCCGGAATAGTGAGTTTTACAAATCTCTGGTTTATAACCTACAGCACAAGGGGGTTATTCTATTTTAATTCCATGCAAAGAGAGCACAGAAAACTCATTTTAAACAAAGCAGTGGCTGAAGCACCTCGGGACAAGGACAATGACATTCCTCCAGGGCACGTTTGAATCCTGCAGGACTCAGGAAGTGAGGAAGATGCTGATGCATCCCTAATTCCTGTGAAGGATTAACCAAGAGGGACACCAGTCTGAAATCTCCCATGTTCCTGCTTTGTCTCACATTACTTCAAGCACTTGTGCAAAGAAGCCGAGAAGAGGCAAAACAGCTCAGCAGTGACCACTCAAAATAACAAAGATGTGAGAGCTACAACTGGTAAAGCCTAATTTTTCAATTTAATGCCACTTTTAAAGCAGACTGCAGCCATGAGTGTAGTTAGGAGAGGGAATGAGCAGCCCTGGCCCCAGTACACGGGGCACCACTGTTCCCTGGGCGTCCCTGACTCTGCATCACCTCCCGCAGTTCCCTGAGATGCCAAAGCCAGGCCCTCAATGCTGGTTTCAAATCAACAATTTCTTTAGCACACGTGTCATCTGTGTGGCAGCTGAGGCAGATTCCAAGGAGGATTCATCCAAAGGAGAAGGAGGCTCCTGCACTGTGGGAATGCACATGGAACGAGCCCTGCTGGGCAGCCCCTTGGGACACGGCTTGTTTGGCTGCAACATATGTTCCTCTGCCTTGGACTGGATCAGGGAATTAGCACAGTCAAACTCATTTAGGAGAAATATTCACAACAGTGGGGCTGTGAGGGGAGGCTTTGGCTGCACAACAGCTTCGCTTACTAAAGCAGGAGCACAAAAAGTGCCTGTCCTTGGGCATCTGCTCCAGCCGAGCTGCCCTCCGACTGTGGAAGACTTGTGGGGAAAGAAAGAGTTGGGAAAGCCATTCTGGGTCCTCCAGGGCAGCCCTGCAATGGGGCAGCCTCTGCATCCCAATCTCCTGCTGGAAAAGCCCAGCACCCTGGGCTGGTGGGAGCCATCTCTGCCCATGGCAGGGAGTGGAATGAGATGGGCTTTAAGGTCCCTCCCAACCCAAACCAGCTTGGGATTCTGTGACTCTGAAAACCTGGTTTTGTTGCTGCCACAGATGCTGCAGAGCAGCCCCTTCCCCAGCAGCATTTGCATCTTTTATGTCAAACCCAGCTGGAGATACTTGTCAGCTCTCATGGGCCAGATGTAAAGGATGTTCACTGTACATTGAACATCCCCATCTGTATGTTGGCCAGAGCCTCCATGACAGACTTTTATGAGAAGATACTGGTTGGACATCAGGAAAAATTTCTTCACCAAGTGCATGGTTAAGCACTGGAAGGGGCTGCCCAGCACTGTGGTGGAGTCTCCATCCCTGGAAGTCTTCTAAAAACCACCAGATGTGGCACTTTGTGATACAGTGGAGTGGCCATGGGGGTGGTTCAGTCACAGGTTGGACTTGAACATCTGGGAGATCTTTTCCCACCTTAATGATTCCATGACATCACAGCACCTTTTGAGGAGGGAAGGGCTTAAACCTTAAATTACTGTAAATTCTCCAGGTGGCTGAATGGAAGGAAGAAGAGCCCTGTGGTGAGGACATGGATCGAAGGCAAGAGTTTTGCATGTCGTGCTTGACTCCAGCACAGACTGACTGGGAGCAGGAGCAGATCCCATCCCCTCTCCATGCCTGTCAAACAGGGATGGACATGTGCCCTCAGCCAGCCACTGTCACCAGGACAGGCCTCTCTCCACACAGATATTTATGGTTCAAACTCATTCATGCTTTCAGTGCTGGTGACCACACCAGCATAAAATGATGCTTAGGGCTGGACTTAGCTGGGCTGGACTGTGTGTCCAGGATGGCTCAAGCTCCCCCAGGCCTGGGCTGCTGTCCCAGTAAACCACTGGTGATGGGAAGGAAAAAAACCAGTGCAGAAGCAGCCCTTGGCCCTACCAGGAGCATCTCCAGGAGGGATTTTCAGGGGATGGACAAATTTCAGCTAAATTTTTATTACAGCAGGATGAATGTTCCTCCACAAAATTGGCCCCCATTATGCTAATTAAATCTGAAGAGTTCATTAGGTAAATGGTAATTGCAATAACATGCTCTAAAGAAATGATGAGCCACAAAGCCTGATCTCAGGAAAATCACTGATCCCCTTTCCCAGATAACCTTCAAGCAGCTGTGTCAGGATTAATATGAGGAAACAGCATTTCCGAAACACCAGCTTTCCAGACCAACTGCTCATTAACAATTAACACATTGCAGCTTTCTTCCCCAGTCTGGATGTTTTACTTTCAGAGAATCATGGAATCATTAAGATGGCAAAAGATCTCCAAGATGATCAAGTCCAACCTTTGACTGAACACCCCCATGGCCACTACACCATTTCACAAAGTGCCACATCCAGCTGTTTTTTGAACACCCCCAGGGGGGGTGACTCCACCACAGCCCTGGGCAGCCCCTTCCAAGCTTAATCACTCTTCCAGTGAAGAAATTGTCCCTAATATCCAACCTGAACCTCTGCTGGGAGATGCTGACTCAGCAACACCGAGTGCCAGCCCTGCTCCACCAGCAGCACCACCGTGCCAACACCAGCCAGCTTTGAGTTTGTTATATTCATTTTGGGGAAAAAGAGAAGTAAATTAGCAGCAAAAAAGGGGCTCTCAGGTGTCCTTGGATCCTTCTCTTCTCCAGGTGACCCCCTCAGCTCTCCCAGCCTGGCTGCAGAGCAGAGGGGCTCCAGCCCTGCAGCATGTCCATGGCCTTCTCTGGACCTGTTCCAGCAGCTCCACATGATCTGCTGTTGGGATCCCAGGGCTGGAGCAGCTCTGCAGGGGTGTCTCACCCGAGCTCCCACCACTGCTGACATTTTGTTCCTTCTCATGCTTGCCATGCAAGGATGAAAACTGCATCCACCCAAACTACTGGCAGTTGGCCGAGGGCACAGGGATGCCAGGATGTGCCCTGTGGTGGGATGCACCTCAGCATGCAGCCAAGCAGGTGGAGGAGCACTAGCATCGTTGGCCACCAGCAAAGGACATTCAAAGGTATAAAATCGATTATTAAAACGTAAAGACCTGAAACAAAACCTGATAATCTAAAAACAAAAGAGCAAAAACCTGAGACAAGTTACAACAAAAACAGCTCAGGAAATATGTCTTTGGAGCCAAGTCCTGCACACTGAGCCCTCAGAACCCTCAGGAACTTTCACCTTGCTCGCAGCAATTATTCGCAAGTTTAGAGCTGAAGTTTCTGACTGTGAGCTCATCTCTCTTTCAGTGCTAAATGAGATAATTCTAAGCCCTAAAAGCTGGCAGAAAATAGGTATTAATGACTTTTCTCCTCTTTGCTTCACAAATACTCACGAAGGCGTAAAAGCAGTTTTAGAGCCTCTGTTATCTATTGTTTTCCATGGCTGTGCACTCAGGGTTAATTGATTCCCAATTGGTGGCACCCCATGAGCACAGGCATTGAGCAGCTGGGTCACAAAGGTGCCATCATTGTCAATTCAGTCAAAAACACAGTGCTGGGGAAAAGCCTATTGTGTTATTTTAGCCTCTCTTGCCTAAGTTGCCATTTGCTGCCACCACACTTATGCAAAGTGATTTCAGCTAATCAATATAATGGCTGTGTCAAGGAGGAGTTGAATTTCCCGTAATGAAATTGCTGCTTTTCCAGTCTCTCTGGAACGTGTGGGGTGGAAACACTCCTGACTGTGGTGAAGCACTCACGAGGAGCTCTGACAAGGAGCCCACTCCTCGTCCTGCTGCAGCAAACGCAGGCTGAGTGCAAACACAACAAGAAACAAGAGCAGCTTCTCATGGAGCACTCCAGGGTTATGTGGTGTGACGGGGACAGTGAGTGGCTCGCTGGGTTCCAACCCCCTGAAGAGTCCCTATGCCAACAAGGAGGTGGTGGCCAAGGTGGTTTGTTTGACCAGGACACCTCACTGGGATGTCATGAGTTAGTGGGACTCATCTCCTGGCCGGGGCAAAGGGTGGGTGCAATTCCTCTGGATTGCAATGGTGGATGCAATCTCCGTGTCTGGGACATGTCTCAGGAGGAATTGGTGCCTGGAAAGGGTGGTCAGGCCTTGGCAGGGGCTGCCCAGGGAGGGTTGGAGTGCCCAGGGCT
>JAWWTY010000439.1:0-11299 GCA_035222235.1 Margarornis squamiger | reverse complement strand
CCTCTTGCCCCCCTGGGCACACCTGGGCTCGTGTCCAGCCGCTGTCACAGCACCCCCAGGGCCTTTCCCACCGGGCACTTCCAGCCCCTCTGTCCCAGCCTGGAGAAATCCATGGGGTTGTTGTGACCCAGGTGTAGGACCCACCATTTGGGCTTATTGAACCTCACACCACTGGCCTTGATCCATCAGTCCAGCTGTCCAGAAGCCTTTGCAGATCCTTCCTATCCTCCAGCACTTGATCCATGCTCTTCACCAAAGAAATACTGAGATCTGCTGCAGGGAAGCACTCAGAGCATTACACCTCCTGTGCTCCCTGTCCTCATCCCTCATCCATCAGCAGCCAGCTGTTAATTTGGTGACATCAGCGTGGTCCAGGCATGAGAAATCTGCTTTTCAGTGTGCTGCAGCAGCATCCTTTTGTGTGATGGAGGTGCAGAAAGGAACAGAGGGACAGAGGGAGACTGGTGACAGCCTTGCCTGGAGGAGCAGTTCTATCTGGGCATAAATTCAGAATTACCTCTGTATGGATAACAGTGAAATAGGTTTCTCTTCAGGCACCCCAGGGAAGAACTGTGGATTTATGGGAGCTGTTTAGGAGCCAATATTTTGGAAGTTCAGCCTATAGGGCCTGAACTCTCTATCCAGAAAAGCAGGACAGCAGTGTGTGAGTGTCCTGTTCTGCACAGCCTGTGGGATTTGGACACAGATGACAGCTTGGGAACAGCTGTATTGGTGGTGATTATTGACACCAAATGGGTCCAGAAGTAACTTGGAAAATGGGAAGAAAGAGCAGTCTGAAACCCTCTGAGCAGTCAGAGCTAAAATTCCCTGAAAATGTGATAAACAGCTGGAGAAGATCGAAAACAGGAGCCAAAAGAAGCGAAAAAGTAGCTTCTGCACTGACAATAGCAGGGCTTGAAGTACTTGATGGTTGAACTCTCTTTAGCTCACTTGGGAAGAGGAGACTAATTTTGAAGTCCTATTGAAGAAATCTGAGGAGTGCTGCACTCGACATAAAAATGCTGCAGATGAGAGGGAGCTTCTTAATGGGAGCACATGAAACAAGGTGAAACCATAAAGGAATTTGCAGCTCATCAAGGTCTGAAGAGCCAATTTTGTAATTATGGGTGCTGAAGCTTCGGTGAGAGACTGCAACCTGATTGTGATCCGGAACTAGAGTTTGAGACAGAGATGACAGGAAGGCCCTGAGTGAACCCTCTACAAAGCTATTATCTAATGCTTATCCAAGGTCTGGTCTGAAGGTTATAGAGGGCTGGCATGCCTTTGGCACTCTGGGCATGGCAGACAATCCAAGGTGGCACAAGAGGAACGGCGAGGTAGAAACCTGTGCAGAGCCAGTGCTGGAGACCAGCAGAAACAGCACAGAGCGATTGCACAGGGCAGGGCTGTGCCTGGAATACAGAACAGGTACCAGAGCTCTGCACATCCCCTGGCTTGGCAAAGGTTTTGTTGCACCAGGAGGCAGCTCCTGGCCCTGTCACACGTACAGGAGGGGTGACACACGTACAGGAGAGGTGACACACGTACAGGAGAGGTGACACACGTACAGGAGATCACAGCAATTTGCAGGAGCGAAGGACAGCAGCGCTGAGGGTGTCGAGAACATCCATCTGAGGAGCAAGAGGGGAATGAAGAGGTGTGTGTTGGATCCCAGTGCTCAGACCAGCATGGTGCCAAGGTTAAGGTTATTTGTAAGCAAGAGGCAGCTCTCCAGCCCACCCAAACCCACACATCTGCTTTCTCCATGCAGGACTGTCCCCTGGATGAGCCAAACCCATGTCCTGTGCTATGGGAAAGGCTCTGCTCTGCCCTTGAGTGACGGCTGCCCAGCGATCTCCAACACAGCTTAATTTGATAATAACCCTGAGCCAGTTTAAATGCTTCAATCATGCCACCTCTTAATCATCTTCTCTCAGAAAAAAATAATCCCACTTTGGTTAATCTCTTCTCCTGTGGAAATCCTGTCACTCCTTTATTGTTTAAATGACTTTACACTGTGCTCTCTCCAACACAAAAATATCTGCCTTCACATAAATCCACAAAAACAGGACACTGCTCTCAGTGTGGTCTAAGTAGCCTCGTGGCTCTGTGTTTGTCACCTCAGGGAGAACCTTGTGAAGGGTCAACACCTCCACTGCATCCATGAAATCACATGGATCCAGGGCAATATTATTTTATTCAGTTGTCTGCATGAATTCTTGCAGTGATGCTCCCCCCTGGATCCATGTGAGGTGTCTCTCCTCCATCCTCAGTGTCCGAGGAATATGGGCAGGATGTGGCATGGGGGAAGCCAGCTGGGATGTGGATGGTTGCAAATCATTTAGGAAGCTGGTTTTTTTAGTTTAGTTTGGTTTGGGGTTCTTTTTGGAGATGCTGGACATGCAGACGTGTGGTTTGACCAGAGAGAACTGAGGGCAGGAGACCAGCAGTGTCTGGTGACAGGACAGGACAGCACAGGTGTAAAGAGGGGGAGGACTGCAAGGCTGCTGCAGACTGCAGTAAAACCACATGTTGCACAGAGATGTCCCCATGAGGGACCAGCAAATACTGGTTCTTCTCTCTCTGACCCTTGAAATGCCCTGTACAGCCAGTGCTGTCACTTGAATAGCTGCTGTCAGAGAAGCTGAGGCAGATTTCAAATCAAGGCAACTGCAGAAGATTTTCAAGGTGTCCTGGCTGCACTTAAAATATTTTTCTGCAACTGTGACAGAAAATAATGCAATTATAAATTTAAAAAAAAAAATCAATGTGAGATTTTACCCATTTGCTTTGTCACCAGGACGCAGCATTTGAGGAAGGGAAGAGCAGCAAATGCTTCACTGAAAATTGCTGTGAGCTGACATAGCTGTTGTTCCATCAAAATCCGGACAAGGTTTTCGCCTGGAGAAGGGATAGAGGTGAATCCACCCCTAGGAAATCTGTTCCTGTGAAGCCACTACCAACTTTGCAGAACTAAAATCTTTGTTTTTTAGGAAATTTTAAAAGGTGCTAAGGATGGTGTTAGCTGCTTCCCTCCCACACAAGCAATAAGCAGAGAGAAGCAGCTCCTGGTTGTTTGTTGCATTTACTTTCCCAGTTCCTTGTGCCTAAATGAAACAAATGCAACGTGTCCGTATTTAACATGATTTGTGGAGGCACTAAAGGGAGAGAGGCTGATATTTAGGTGTGAAATACTGTCTCCAGCAGCATGAGGTGGTGATTGAGCAGCCCTCAGGCCCTGGGGCCCGTGGTGCAGCTCATGTCTCCCATCACAACCCCCTGCGTGGGGTGGACAATTCTTTTCCGCAGCCTCAGTCTTGTTGTTGTCATTATCAGACAGGTTTTTGTTCCGCCGGTGCAATGAGGCCAAGCTTGAGCTCAAATAATGAATAGGTACCTTTTAGTTGTGTTCATTGATTTGGGAGAGACAGCATTTCATAGCCCTGATTGATCTCCTGAATAACCATAGGCACTGCAAGCTGGGCAGGGAGGCTTTGATTCTGTGTCTGCATTGAGATTTATTTTCATGACAGGCTGGAGTGTGCCTGAATAGTGTACCTGGCTCTGGCCATACACACCCTCCCGAGCCAGGCATTGAAACCCATCCATTTGCCTCCTGAAATACGTGACCTCAGTGAGTGGATGCACAGCTGGGTTTTTCCAGGAGGGCAAGGGGTGGGTCTCCCTGGCTACCACCACCACCACGAGGGATGTATCCCTACTTTTCTGGCCAAAGAGTTCTCCAGCAAGGACGAATTCTCAGTGAGGAGAGTTCAATTAAAATACCACACAAATAATAGCTTGATCCTGTCCATGATGGGGTTGGCAGGCAACTGGGCAACTCAGAGCAAAGTGTGGGGAACTCCAGGAGGGAGCAGTGATGTGGGGTGAGTCAGGAGGGAGCAGAGTCTGCCTGTCAGGCTGTGGCGAGGCAGGAGGATGATTTCTCCTCTCTGCAGAGGGCTGGAGGTTCTGGCTGGTGTCCTGCTGGGCCACCACTGCTGGTGACCCCCCTGGCTGGATGTTCTTCCCCAAGCACTGTGCACTGCATAGGGACTGATGTGAGAACAGAATGTCCTCTATTGGCGTTCCCACCTATTTATTTTTCTGCTTGAAAATAAATATTTGATAACTTTTCTGGGCTCAAGCCCTCTGGTTGGGGCCCTGATGATTTATTTATACACGTGCTTATTCTGCTGCAGGAGATGGAGGTGTCCTGGTGGTTGAGGCACCAGCACAGGCACGGATGCCTCATCTGGGGGCTTCCATGCCATCCCTGCACCACTAAACTACCTCTGCTCCTACACCTACAGCTCCTGAGGAGACCAGAAAAGCAGCTGCAAACAGCTGGGCCAGGGGTGATGGGACAATTGCTGAAGAAGATTCTCTTGCTGGAGCCCTTGGTCTGTGAATCCCCACTTTCAAAAGCGAGGAATGAAAGGAAACCCAGAGAGATAAACTGTTTAAAAAGGGAGTGGGAAGTAGGAGGAAAAGGATGGTAATTTGCCATGGAGGTAGAACACTCTGGAGACAGGTAGTTCAAGTGTGATGTGCTCACAGAGGGTGACCCACACCTTTCCCTCCTCCTATCCAGATGACCGACAGACCTTGGATTTGAAAAGCTGCCTTGTCTGGCTGCTGGGATGCATTGTTGGGTATCTGATGGGATGCCTTGAAAGCATGAACCCTCCCTGGGAGCTGATTTAGGTCACCATGCTGTGCTGGGGAAGTGAACATAGCTGTGGCCTCTGCTCTGAGGCAAAGGAGGCTCATCCGTATGCACAGGCCACTCAAGGACTCCGAGGCAAGATTATAAAGGCAGGTACCAGAGCCCTGACAAATGTTAAGGTTGCTGGGATCAGACATAGAGCAAAGTCCTCTGATTGCAGCCCAGGCAGAGCCACACAAAGGGCAGTGCCAGCGATGAAGATTAGGAAGGGCAAACAAATTTTCATGAAGTGCAGAATTACCTGTTGGAAAGAGCCATTTCGAGAAATGTCAGGTTCCCACACATGTAAGGATTGTAAATTAGGACTGTACTGCATCTGAAAAACCCCTGTGCCAGCTGACCTGGGAGCATGGGCTGGATGCAAAGTGCTTTGGTTCAGCTGCCTGGCCTGTGCCCTGCAGGCTGGTGGGAACACTAATCCCTCTGGCCTCTGCATCTCTGAACTGAAGGGAAAGAGCAATGTGTGCTTGTTAAAGCCTCGTTTCTCAGTAGTGATTACGCACTGGACACTTTCTGCACTGGACACTCCACTTCCCAAAGTCCCAGCCACTCTGCTGCCCCACTGCTGGTGAACCAGGGTGGGTTTGTCTTCTCCTGTTGCTCTGTTTGGGACAGAGCTGAGCCTGGCTGTTCTCCCCCACATTTGGGAGAGGGATCCAGGGATCTGGAGTGCTGCTACTGCTGCTTTTGTGGTGGCAGCAGACTTGTGCCATGGTACCAAGCTGAGCAGGTGTAAAGGATGGGGGCTGCGTACAGGGGTGGGAGTAGGTCCCAGCTCAGACACTGCTGGCATGTCACACTCAGCTCATGGCATTGCAGGACCCATGGGCTGCTGTTTCCCACTGCTGGGAGATGGCAGGGCTCTTCCTGCCCACCCCAGGGGCCTTTGCACCCACTGGGCAGAGCCCATGGACAGCAGTGCAGGGCCAAGATAGTTTGCCTGGGCTGGTTCACCCCCAGCATCCCTTTGACAGGGCTGGTTGGTGCTTGCTCTGAAGTAGCAGATGGTGCTGGTTCTTCCACCCCTCGCCCCACTCCCATCCCTTGTGGCTGATGTGAGAGCACTCACTGGGGGCTTGTGTTCACTTATTCCTCTCATTTGTGATTCAGGCTCTGTGCAGGGGCAGGGGAAGCTTCACTGATGCTCTGAGCCCAATAACGAGCTCTCGCTGTTTGATTCAGCGCTGCCAGGTGGGCAGGGCCTTGGAGGGCACCTGCAAAGAGCAGTGACCTGGGTGCAGGGAGCCTTTGTAGCAGCTCCACTGGGCTTTTGGGTTCAGACAACGTGATTTTCCCTCCCTCACATCAGCACAGACAGGAGAGCAGCTCTGCAAAGCCCAGGGATGGGGAGGAAGTCTAGAATCAGAGAACGGTTTGGGTTGGAAGGGACCTTAAAGACCATCAGGTCCAATCCCCTGCCATGGGCAGGGACACCTTCCACCAGCCCAGGTTGTTCCAAGCCCCATCCAACCTGGCCTTGGACACTTCCAGGGATGGGGCAGCCCCAGCTTCTCTGGGCACCCTGTGCCAGGGCCTCACAGGGAAGGATTTCTTCCTAATCTCTAACCTAAACCTATTTTCTTTGAGTTTAAAGCCATTCCCTCTTGTCCTGCCAGTTATCTGATTTCCTGTTCTCCTACAGCTGCTGACTCCCCAAATCTGGCTGAGCTCCTGCTCTGTCCTGGAGGGTGCTGGGTCCAAGGTGGCATTTTAATCTGATATTTTTAGGGAGTGTGGGGCATTCTGGATGCACCAGCAGAGCACAGGGTGCACTAACAGAGAGCATCAGCAGGGAAAATATCTTTCCTGAGATGGGGAAAGTTGAGTGGGCACACAGGAGCATCTCTGCAGAGGTGGAGGCCACCTGGGCAAGCAGAAGAAGGAGGGAGCAGCCCTCCAGGACAGACTTGTGGAGAAGGAGGGAGAAGCCCTCCAGGACAGACAGGAGTTGCTGGCCATCAGCAACCCAGCCCTGGAGCACAACAAGAAGGAGAGGAAAGGTAGATTGAGGGTGGCTCTGATCACGTGCCCTCAAGGGAAGTAATTTATCCTGAATTTCCACCTTTTGTTCCATTTGTGAATACACCCTGATTTCTTTCGTGTGTGAATGTGTTTGCCTGATACTTTGGATGAACACATTGCAGCCTCCCCCGGCGCTCTGCCTGCTCCCTTCCAGCACAGCTCTTTACTATTCATGCCCTCTCATCGGGCGCCTTTCACAGTGATTTCGAGAGGGGAAGGATGACTAATGCATGCCAAGCAGTAGGTAACACATTTGGAGCCTGGTTTCTGACCTACAGTCCTTGATGATTAAGCAGATGAAATACTCAGGATGGCAAAGCTCTCCACACAAACCTCATGTTTCTCTGGCTCCTGCAATTGTCAGTCCAAAAAACCAAGGTGGTCTCACAAGCTGCAGCTTCGGAAATGGGTCTGCAGGTTCACTTTGGGGCTTGGTTTTCGATTGGGAAGGAGCTTTTAGAGGCAAATAGTCTAATAGAGGGTTAATCATAAAATCATGGAATGGTTTGGGTTGGAAGGGACCTGAAAGCTCATCTCATTCCACCCCCTGCCATGAGCAGGGACACCTTTCACTATCCCAGGTTGCTCCATCCTGGCCTTGGACACTTCCAAGGATGGAGCAGCCACAGCTTCTCTGGGCAACCTGTGCCAGGGCCTCAGCACCCTCACAGGGAAGAATTTATTCCTAATATCCAATCTAAACCTCTTCTCTTTAAGTTCAAAGCCATTCCCCTTGTTCTATCACTACCTGCCCTTTAAAAACTCCCTCTCTGGCTTTCCTGCAATGGCAGAGCCATAATGGAAAATGCTGTTCTGTGTTAGAGTATGTACGAGGGACACATCTGACTCTGGAATTAATGATAAAAAACTATAATAGGAGTGAAATAGCCCTTGCCTGTGTGCCAGATTGCCTTTGTGTGGGACAGAGGGGCTGCACAAAGTGCCTGTGGAATGGTGTAATTACCGTGTTGCAACTTTTCCCTCTTATTACTTCAGTTGTGTGATCACACGGGGTTTTGTCGGGCTCATGTCTGAAAGGATATATAGGGAGGCTCTTTCTGCAGCTCTGGGCAGCAGCAAATTCCCATTGTCCTCAGCTGGACACATCCCCCTGGAGAGCCCATTCCGTCCTGCCCAAACGTGCAGCGCTCACTGTTTGAATACAGAGCAGGCTCCTGACCTTGCCCAATAAAAGTGGTCTATGATTAATGGCACATCCGCTAACAAATCTGGCATTATGTGGGGGTTATTTCATGTGTCTCGTGCCCTCGCTGGAGAATAATAGAGATGCTTCAAAGTTCCTGGAGTATGAACTCTCTAAAACCGTGCTTGGGTTTAAGTTAGAAATGAAATAAAGTAAGTAATGGTCATTTTCTTCGGCTGTGCTTCGTTACTGAATTTTTTCCCATTGTCTGCAAATGAGGAAACTGTTTTATTGGGCCATATCCATGAAGAGCTGCACTCGCAGAAAATGAGGGATGTTGATGTTGTTAAGGGACTGAAGCTGTTGTAAGTGGAGCTGCCTTGTCAAAATGGCCTGTTCACCAGGTGAAGCTCAAGCAGGAGAGCCAGGAGAGTTCCCAGGTTTTGATGGGCTGGGGGTGGGCTGGGAGAGGGTCTTGGGAAGGGAAGACAATGATTTGGAGTGCTGAGGTCTTGCCTTTATCCCCCCCCTGCTCTTGGGAATGCCTATAAGACCAACATCTGAGGCTCTGCTCAGCCTGTCCTGGCTGCTGGAAGGGACAAAGCATCACAAGCAAAACAAACTCACAAGATTGTTAAATTGTTTAAACAATTGTATCCTAATCTGAAACCAGAGACTAAATAACCAATTAATTATATTTCAATTGAGTGCTATAATTGATTATTGCATGGTATGGCTGCAGTTTGGCAGTGTTTGGGTAGCAACAACATATGTCCTTAATATTTTTAATTTAAATTACTGCTGGAATGCTCTCTCAGATCTGACTGTACTTCAGCAGGTTTCTATATAATGCTTCTTTTTTCTTGGAGAAACAGTCATCATAATCATCAGCCCCATCATCATCTCTGCAATTGGAATCTCTTTTAGACAGGGAAGATAATTTTCCTGAGGAGTGGGTGCCCTGCAGGAGGAAGCCAGGACAGTACAGATCCACTGCTTTGCTGTACATAATGAGAACAAGAACACATCCACAAAACATCTGGGGGACATTTCAATTTAGGCTTAAAAAAAAAAAAAGAAAGGAGAATTATTTTGTTATGTATTATTGTTATCATTATCTGTCTATTATAACAGACAGAAAATTCAAAACATCTGGAATCTGAAGCATCTCTGCTGGAACATCACAGCAGCAAAGCTCTGCTCGTGTTGTGAAGCTCAGTGTAAGTCCATGCAGGAGAGGAAGATTTTGTTTGGAAATGAAACTGATTTCTCTCCTGTTTGTTCCCTTACACCCACATATTCCCAAGTTCCAGGGTGTGTGTATCCAGGTATTTCACTGCTGGGACACCAGTGGCATTAGAGATGCTGGCTGTGAGATCCCCTTCCTGCCCTCCAGCTTTTTAGGATGGGACACATGGCAGTTTTTGGGTGAGCTTTCAGTACCCTTGATATAAGTGCTGCTGATCTGTGCATCCATCCTGTGCCACCTCTGAGAGTGACAGGGCTGATTTATTCCTTGCCTTTCACCTGCCTACCTGGGCATCCTATGGCTCCAGTCCCTGTCCGTGTTTTCACAGAATACACAGAGTCACTGAATGTTTGGCTTGGAAGGGACCTCAAAGCTCACCTAGTTCCACCCCCTGCCATGGGCAGGGACACCTCCCACTAGCCCAGGTTGCTCCAAGCCCTGTCCAACCCGGCCTTGGACACTTCCAGGGATGAGACATTTCCCACTCTTGCTTCTTCAGTGGTTTCTGTCTGGACTTTGTTTTAATCTGGCTCTTGTCTAAGGCTGGTCTTTTATTCCAGTGAAGACCATGGAGATGTGCTGAGGTCTTAGTGACCTGCTCATGCAGTGGCCACCACTGCTGACATTCCCATGTTCCTCTTTGGCATTCTCTCTAGTCCCTTCACACCCCAGAATCATTCCTACTCAATCACCACATATGAAAGTCTCCACATTTCGTACTAAAATCTTTCCATTTTGGTATGATTTTGTGGTGGGATTCCCATCAGTCCCATGGGATTTATCACTAGCTGACAGGGACTGAGGAGCCTGGGCTCTCAAATAGCTGGTCATTCAAGCAATCCAGAATTTCCTCTGGTTTTCCTGCTGCCTTGAAGGAAACGTCTGCTGTGCTAGATCCCTCCTTCCTGCCGACAGGCACAGCTGGGTGGCCACACACACAGGTCAGGATTGTTACAGTAAAGAGAAGTGGCATCTAAAGTCAGCTGTGAGGGCTTGGGGTAGACATGGTGCTAATGGCTTCTGAACGCCAGAGGAGAGGCAGAGTGGTTCTAAATTGAAGGAGATTCCATTTAGGGAATAAGAAGGTTTGGAAGTGGGTCACCGAGATGCACAGACCGAACACACTTTCCTGCATCCCTGGTGGGAATCCATCTAATGATGTGTTCCTGTTAATTCTTTACTTGTCATCCTCCCAGGCCGGCTCATCCTCAGGCACTCCAGCCCAGCTGGACCTGCCACAGCTGCCTCCCATTCCCACTTCCCCAGGACACCTGGAGCTGGGCTGTACACGTGAGTGGCGTGACAGGACCAAAGGCAGCACCACTAATTACCTTCTCCTCCGCCCTGGGTTGGACCAGCAACAGTGGCCTTGGAAAGGAGACGGAAGAAATGATTTCGTGCACTGGTTGTGTGTCCTAGATAGTGGCTTGCTGAGAGGGAAGCTGAGGAGAGACAGCAGCTGGAAAAGTCTGGAAAACGGCTTGTTTTCCTTTTAATTTTTTGTTGGTGTTCTGGGCTGCAGTGCGAGGCTGCACCAGTCTGTGCTGTGAACATGGGCATGGCTGTACTTGTGCCCTCTCGTTTAACCTGGGCTGAATCCCAGCCCTGGGATAAACCAGCTCACAACTGCAGGTTTCCCAGCACAGTGGTTGGCAAGCCCACAGTGATGCTGGCTGAATTTTCCTGTTGCCCTTCCACACATCAGTCATGAACTTACAGGGGCTGGGGAGGAGATGCACTGACACTGAGAACCAGCTCAGTGCAGTGGGAGAGTTTTAGTCCAGGATTAACTCCATTTTAGGCCCAGTTCTCTTCAACATCTTCGTAAAGGACTCGAATGCAGGACTCAAAGGGAGTAAGTTTGTCAGTGACACTAAGTTAGAAGGCTCTGTTGACTCCCTCAAAGGCAGAGAGACCCAGAAAAATCAGAGCTCTGGGCAATCACCAGCCATGTGAAGTTCACGAGGGGAAGTGCCGGAATCTGCCCCTGGGATGGGTCAAACCCAGATGTACAGACAGACTGAGAATGAGAGGATGGAAAGCAGTGCTGGGAAAGAGCCCTGGGGGTCCTGGCCAGTTGGCCACGAGTCAGCAGTGCCCTGGAGCCAGGAGGGACATCCCTGTCCTGGGGGGCATCAGGGCAGGGAGGGGATTG
>JAWWTY010000438.1:0-11318 GCA_035222235.1 Margarornis squamiger | reverse complement strand
GTCTTTTCGGGGGTGTTGGGGATCCAAGTGGTCGGTGGGGTCCCTGGGGCATGGTTTGGGGTGCCAGAGGGGTCCTGGGGTTCCCTGGGAGGGTCTTTTCGGGGGTGTTGGGGATCCAAGTGGTCGGTGGGGTCCCTGGGGCATGGTTTGGGGTGCCAGAGGGGTCCTGGGGTTCCCTGGGAGGGTCTTTTCGGGGGTGTTGGGGATCCAAGTGGTCGGTGGGGTCCCTGGGGCATGGTTTGGGGTGCCAGAGGGGTCCTGAGGTTCCCTGGGAGGGTGTTGGGGGTCCCAGAGGTCTGGGATGGTCCCTGGCACTGAGCTCAGGGTGCCAGAGGGTTTCCAGGGAGCTGGGGTTTATGAGGTTGTTGCTTGGGCAGAGTTTTGGGGTCTGGGGTCCTTGAGTGGATGCTGGGGATCCCAGTGGCCTGGGGGTCCCTCCACAGGGGCTGGGCTGTGTTTGAGCCCACTCCCAACCCCATGTCCCCCCAGGTGTCAGAGCTGGGGCTGGGGGGTGACATCCTGCCCGTGCCCAGGGACCACCCAGCCTCCCGAAAACGCTTTCTGTACTCGGGGGGGTCCCTGCACTGCCTGCCCTCGGGGCTGGGGTAGGTATCCCCTAACCCTCAATGCCACCCCCTGCCCCCCAGTGCCATCTCCCTGATCCCCCATGTGCCTTGGGGGCTTCTGCAGCCTGTGCTCCCCAAATACCCCTCCAGTTCTACCCCCCTGACCCCCAGTGTCACCCCGCTGCCCCTCTGTGTCCCCTGAGGGCTGCTGAAGCCTGTTCCCCCAAATACCGCCCCCCCAGTGCCACCTCCTGTCCCCCTGTGTCCCGAGGGGGCTGCTACGGGCTGTGCCCCCCTATAACCCTCCCAGTGCCATCCCCTCTGCCCCCAGTGCCAACCCCCTGACTCCCCACTTGCCCCAGGGGCTGCTGCAGCCTCTGGCGCCCAAAATACCCCCCAGTGACACTCCATGTATCCCCAGGGGTCTCCTGTGGGCTGCGCCCCCCTTCTCTCGGGCACTGCTCTGGGCTGGGCTGCGGGATCTGGTGACCCCGGCAGGGACAGACCCTGACGAGAGCGCCCACGCCTTTGCCCAGCGCCGCTTTGGCCCCGAGGTGAGTGTGGGGGGGCCGAGAAACCCACCCTCGATAAGCCCCCACCGCATCAACCCCCCTCCCATAGCCCCCCCAATAACCCCCTCCACCTCCCATAACCCCCTATAACTCCCCACCCCAATAAACCCCCCGATAACCCCCCCTCCCCTAGCTGCCCCCCAAAATACCGCCACCTCCCATAACCCCCCACCTCAATAACCCAACACTGATAAACACCTCCGACAGCCCCCACTCCCATAACCCCCCCACCCCGATAACCCCTCCATGTTCCCATTGCCCACCCCACCCCCATCTTATCGGGCGCCACAGGCCGGGTGGGGCCCGGGTGCACCCTGATGGCCCTGCGGTGACCCCGTGGTGGCCCTGCAGGTGGCTGAGGTGGCCGTGGACAGTCTGTGCCGGGGCATCTTCGCCGGGGACAGCCGGACCCTCAGCGTCCGCTCCTGCTTCCCGGGGCTGTTCCGTGCCGAGCGGAGCCGGGGATCTGTCCTGCTGGGAATGGCGCTGGGAGATGGTGGGGACACTGGGGACACTGTGGGGGCACACTGGGGACACTGGGTGCTCACTGGCGTCACACCGAGGACAGTGTGGGCACACTGGGGTCACCACAACATGAGGGGATACTGCTGGGGTGGGCACTGTGATGGGGACACTGGGGACATCGTGGGGACAGCCCAGTGCCACCACAGCACCAGAGGACACAAGTGGAGCTAGAACGTGGTGGGCACCAGGGCTGGTGACACCTTGGGGACATCTGGGTACCACCACAGCACTGGGGAACAACAGTATCACCCTCAGGGTGTCACCTGCCAGGGCTGGGATGTGGTGTACACTGGAGTGGGGGCACTGTGGGGACACCACAATGTGAGGGAACATAGCTGGAGCTGGTACTGAGGTTGGTGACACCTGGGTGCCACCACAGCACGGGGGGACAATGCTGTCATCCTCGGGGAAGGTCCATGCTGCCGGGGCTGGCACTAGCATGTGGTGGGCACTGGTTTGGGGACACCGTGGGGTCACCAAGGCCGGTGCCTCCCGGGGCGTTGTCCCTGCCGTTGTCACCGCATTGTCCCCACAGGTGGGAGGTCTCCACGCGGCCCCGAGTCGGGGCTGGCCCGACGGGCGCGGGCCGAGCGCTGGAGCCAGTGGTCCCTGCGGGGAGGGATGGAGGGGCTGGCCCGGGGGCTTGTGGCCTTCCTGGCCTCCCACGGGGTCGAGCTGCACTGCTCCACCCCCCTGCGCCACCTGTGCCACCGCCACGGCCACTGGCAGGTGAGGTGGGGACCTTCCCAGTGCCCTCCCCAGTGCCCCTGCATCACCTTCCCAGTCCCCCTCCAGTATCTCTGGGACCTCTCCCCGGTGTCCCCAGTGCCCTCCCTACCGTCCCCCACCCCGTGCTGCTCTCTGTCCCCTCCCCAGTGCCCCCCAGTGCTCTCCCCAGTGTCCCCAGCCCCCTCCCAGTATCTCTTGGCTCCCCTCCCAGTGCCTCCCAGTCCCACCCCCAGTGTCGCTGAGTCCCCTCCCCACTGCCCTCACTGCTCTCTGTCCCCTTCCCAGTGCCCCCTCAGTGCCCCCAGGTCCTTTTCCCACTATTCCCCTCCCCAGTGCCCACCCCTGTCTCCCCACAGCTCACCTTGCCCGACGAGACCATCACTGCCGACCACGTGGTGAGCGCCGTGCCCGCCGCAGGTACGGCCGGAGTACTCGGAGCCCCCGCGTCCCCCCGGGGCAGGGAGCCCACCTGTGCCCCAATGTGCCCCAATGCCCCCTGACGCCCCCCTTCGCTGTCCCCCAGCCCTGGCCGAGGCGCTGCCCCCGGAGGCGGAGCCGCTGGCGCGGGAGTTGCGGCACATCCCGGCGGCGTCCGTGGCTGTGGTCAACCTGCAGTACGAGGGGGTCTCGCTGCCCGTCACAGTGAGTAGGGTGGGGAGGGGGTCCCACGGGTGTCCCACACCCCCAGGAGTGACCGCAGCCCGCCCGCAGGGTTTCGGCCACCTGGTGCCTTCCTCGGAGGACCCGGCGCTCCTGGGCATCGTCTACGACTCCGTGGCTTTCCCGCAACACGACGGGGCGGGGCCGCCCTCGGTGCGGCTCACGGTGGGTCCCGGCGACACCGGGGGGGGATGTCGGGGGTCGAGGGGGGGTCCTGGGGGGCTCACGGTGTCCCACAGGTGATGCTGGGAGGCGCCTGGTTCCGGCAGAGCTTCGGGGAGCCGGCGGCGGCGGCCCCGGCGCTGCTGCTGCGGAGGGCACAGAAGGCTGTGCGGGATCACCTGGGGCTGCGCGGGGCCCCCAGCCGCTCCATCGTCACGGTGCAACAGGTAGGTGACGGGTTTGGGGGGGAGATTTGGGGGTGCGGGGAGGGGGGCTCAGCTGTGGCCCCCACTCACCACCCCCTTCCCCCAACTAGGACTGTATCCCCCAGTACACGTTGGGCCACTGGCAGCGCCTTGGTAAGAGAGGTGGGGGGTTCCCCGGGGTTTGGTTTGGGTCACCAGAAGGGTCTTACGTTCTTGGGGGGCCCACGGTGGGTGTTGGGGGATCCCAGTGATCTGGGGGGAGGTCTTGGTTTAGGATGCCAGAGTGGCCCTGGGATCTGGGGGTTCCCTGGGGTTTGATTTGGGGTGCCAGAAGGGTTCCAGGGTCCTGGGGTTTGTTGCTTGGGCAGGGTTTTGAGGCCTGGGGTCCCTGGGTGGGTGTTCAGGGTCCCAGTGGTCTGTGAGTCTCTGAAGCTTGGTTTGGGTGTCAGAGAGGCCCTGAAAGGGATCCCTGGGTGGGTGCAGTGGTCTGAGGGAGTGCCAGAGGGATGCTGAGGTCTAGAGTCCCCAAGGCTTGGTTTGGGGTACCAGAGGGCTCCTGGCATGGATTTTGGATTCTGGGGGGTGTCCTTGGCAGTTATTGAGGGCCTCAATGCTCTGGGGGGGTTGCTGGGGTGGGAGAGGAGTTTTCTGTGCCCCATGGGGGTCTCCTAAGCCCACTGTCCATCCCTCCAGAGCGGATCAGCCGGTTCCTGAGGGAACAGCAGCTGCCTCTGAGTCTCGTGGGGGCCTCCTACACCGGGGTCTCCGTCAACGACTGCATCGCCAGCGCCAAGGCAGCTGTCAGGCAGCTCTTGGGGTCCCCTCCTGATCCCCAACACCCCCCTAGCCCCTTGTAGGGTCCCTGTGGCCCCCTGTCCCCACCATCCCTGTGGCTGTAGGACAAAGTGATTTTTTTATTGAAAAAACCCCTTAGAAAGGTCCAGGGAGCGGCTCATAAATAGAATAAATACCCGCGGTGCCTGTTTTGGGGACCCCCAGCCCCCCCCAGTGTGTGTGTGGGAGTCAGGGTTGGGTGAGCCTGTGGCTCACCCTGCATCCCTTCTGGAGGGTGCCCCCCCTCCACCACCTAGCAGCCCCTCTGGGGCTCCCAGCGCTCCCCTGTCCATCCAGGGAGGCCACACTGGGGCTCCCAGTGCACAAAGTCCACGGCACTGGGGGAGGTGTGGCAGGTTAAGGGGGTCCTAGTGCCAGGCTCTGGTTGTCCCCCTGGGCTGGCACCG
Organism: Margarornis squamiger; assembly: GCA_035222235.1. Lineage (NCBI taxonomy): Eukaryota > Metazoa > Chordata > Aves > Passeriformes > Furnariidae > Margarornis > Margarornis squamiger. The sequence goes on along the minus strand of JAWWTY010000438.1, from coordinate 6,657 downwards.
TGCCCTGGGTGGTTGCCACATTCTGGGAGCCATTCCTGGTGGGGGGGGCCATGGGCAGGTGGGGTCGGGGGGCCACGGGCAGGTCCCCCCGGGGGGGTTTGCGCAGCATCTCCTCACGGAAGCGGCTGGAGCTGCCAGGGGGGCCGCGGGGGCCACGGGGGTCGGTGCCAATGTCCACGGTGAGGTTGGTGTAGAGGGGCTGCAGCTGCTTCTCCAGCAACACGTACGTGAGGGAGTTCATCCCGTCCTGCGTCCACGTGCGCTGTGTCCGCACCAGCAGGTCGAACCTGCCGGGGCAAAGGGGTGAGGGTGGCACCTCTGAGCCCCTCCCCAGAGCCCCCCTGAGCCTCTCCACCCGGACCTGTGGGGGTTCTCCTCGTTGCCTTTGTCGCTCTTGTGTTTCACCATCTTGTAGTGGCCGATAGAGATGGGTGGGCGGGAGATCTTCATCCCGGCCAGGCGCACTCTGGGGGGCACATGGGGGGGTCATGGTGGGGCACAGCACATGGGGACACCCCTCTGAGGACAGTCAGGAGGGTGGGATGTCCTTGTGTCCTCCTCAGGGGTGGCAGGGATGGTCCCCATGCAGTGACATCATCTCTGGGCACACAAACATGGACAGTGGGACTGGTGGACTTAGGTGTCACTGGGGGCGGGACAGGAACACTGCCTCTTTGACCCCCAGAGTGCCAGAACAGCCCCCAGTGTGTCCCCTAGGGCTTTGAGGGTGGTCCCCATGCAGTGACATCATCCCAGGGGACAGAGAAGAGGAGGACACATTCCTGGGATGGGGGACAGTGAGACCCTTATGTCCCCATCCTATGGTGGGGACAGGGGGACCCCCCAGTCTGGGGGAGGGCACAGTGGGAGGGAGGGGACAGCAGGACCCCCCCAATCCCAAGGAAGGGGGACAGCAGGACCCGCCATGTCCCACCTGGTTGCAATGTCGTCGTCCTCGCCGCCCCAGCCCCAGTACTCGTTGGGGAACCCGTTGATCTTCATGTACTGGTCGGGGGTCAGGGCAGAGACCCCCCCGAAGTACTGAGGGTATGGCAGGCTGGGGGAGGGGGGACACTCAAGCCATGGCCCCTGACCCCTGAGTGTCCCCAAGGAACCCCCCTGGGGATCCCCAAGCCCCCCTGAGCCCCCACATTCCGCAGCTTTGCCTAGTTAAGGTGGAATTCCTGGCCTCGGGGTGTGGGAAAGGGGGACGGGAAGCTCTGGGAACCCCCCCAAGCCCCTCTGAGGCCCCTCCAGGGTCCCTCCAAACCACCCTGAGCCTCCACATTCAGCAGCTTCACCTGTTTGAACCCAGCCTGCATTGGAAAAGGGGGTCTGGAAACACTAGGGATCTCCCAAACCCCTCTAGCACCCCCAGGGAGCCTCCAAAGCCCCCCATTACCCCCACAAAGCACTGTTCCCAAGGTCTGGAAGGGTCCCAAGAAGTACCCCCTACCTGTAGCCAAACTTGTTCATGGCCACAGACACGTGTTTGGGGTTCCAGGGGTCGCAGGTGTACAGATTGTGGTCATTCTCTGGGATCAGATCCACATCATGTAGGAACAGGCAGTCCCAGTCCTCATCCTTCAGGGCTTCCTTCACCCCCACGTTCAGCAGCTTCGCCCGGTTGAACGTAGAATTCCCGGCCTAGGGGGAGGTGGGAAAGGGGGGGCTGGAAGCTCTGGGGACCCCCCAAAACCCTTCTGGGGACCCCCAAACCTTCCTAGGCTCCCCCTTCAGCAGGCCTGTCTGGGGAAGGTGGAACTCCAGGCCTGGAGGTGGGACAGTGGGGCTGGAAGCACTGGAAACCCCCTGAATTCTCCCCTGGAGACCTCCCAAGCCCCCTTTAACTTCCCTGGGGGTCCCCCCAACCAACCCATCACATTCAGCACCTTCACCCACTCAATTCCCATCTCGAGGTGGGTGTCAAAGGGGGTCTGGCCACCCCAGGGACCCCCCAAACCCTCCCCCGTGCCCCCCCGACCTGGTGCACGACGTAGATGCCATAGTGCAGCTGCTGCCGCTGCAGGAAGGGGTGCAGGTAGTAGAGAAGGTGGCCCAGGTGGGCCTCGCGGTTCCGGTGCGGGACAATGACCGCGGTGCGGGACCGCGCCTCGCACAGGGCGGGGCGGGACCGCCCCCCCGGGCCCACCCCCGGGTTCCGGGCGCGGATCTGCTCCAGCGACGGCACCCTCGCGAACGACACAGTCAGGGGACCCACTGCGGGGACAGCGGCGCGCGCCGTGGCACCTGAGGGGCGACGGGGGTGGTCCCCCGCCGCCCCAAACCGGGGCGGGCCAGAGACGGCCCCTCCGTCCCAAACTGGGATGGCCAGGGGCTGCCCCTCTCCATCCCAAACCAGGGTGGTCCCAGCAGTTCAGCCCCCTTGGGGATGCCCCAGACGCCCCCCGTTACCCCCCGACACCCTCTGTTTCTCCCCCCTTTCTCCCTTAAACCCCCTCTTTCTCCCCTTGGTGATTCCCCAAATCCCCCACTCCCTCTCTGCCTCCCCACACCCTCCGTTCTCTCCCCCAATCCCCCCATCCCCGACGCCCCCCATCCCCGGGCGGACCCTCACCGAGGAAGGGCGACCTCTCGGGGCAGAAGGGCAGCGGCCGTGCGGGATCGGGGGGCGCGGCGCGGGGGGGCAGGAGGCGGCTCAGATTCTCGTACACGTCGTGGGTGCGGGAGTAATCCACGGCGGGCCCCGCAGCGCGGCCGAAGAGCGCCGTGAGGTTGCGGAACCCGCCGAGCGAGAAGTAGGCGACGAAGGCGAACTGGCAGCCGACGAGCAGCGCCAGCGAGCACGGCCGCTCCAGCAGCCGCCGCAGCATCGCGGCAGCGCTCAGCGGTACGCCGGGACACCGCGGCCGAGCAGCATCGCGGGGCGGGCGGCGGGCGGCGGCCGCGGGGAGGGCATGGCGGGGCTGTGGGAGCGGAGAGGGCGGGGGTTAAACCGGAGACAGCCCCGGTGCCGGCACTCCCCCTCCCTAGTCCCTCCCCGCGCCATCCCCGCTCCCAGTCCCGCTCCCTGGCTGGGCCTGGCTCAGCCCCCACACCCCCGATCCCAATCCCGGCCCCGATCCCGGTCCGTGCCTGGGCCCGGTTCAGCCCGTCCCGGTCGCCGCCATCTTGGACCGGTGGGCGCGGTGTGATGACGTCACGGGGCGGGGCCACGGCTGAGGCCCGGGGGGAAGGCGGCGGGACCGGCGGGTCTCTGGGAGGGGCGCGGGAAGCGCCGGAGACCCCCGGGTAGGACGAAGAGTCGCGGCGGGACCCGGCGGAGCCCCTGGAGGGGAGGAAGCGGCGCGGCCGAGCAGAGCCAGGCCGAGGGGCGTGGCCGCAGCGAGAACAGTTGCCGCGGCAACCGCGCGCGCCCCCGCCCCTTAAGTGACGTCACGAAAAAGGCGAGCAGCGATTGGGCACGCGGCCGGAAGCGAAGCGTGGGGGGCAGGGCGAGCGCACGTGGCTCCCCCACGGCCAAGTGTGCACAAACTACCCCTGCCAAACACGGGGAGCCCCGAAGTACCGATCCCCCCCCCACCCCAAAGACGGGGGATTCGAAAAGACCCTCCCCCAAACACAGGAGTCCGTCCCGGCGATCCCAAAAATATCCCCCGACAAAACATGGGGCTGATGGTACTCTGAGTGGGTTGGTGACACTTTGGTGGTCACACTGCTGCCCCAGGGGCAGTGACAAAGCCCGTGCACATCCCCACACATCGGGGACCCGCATCCTGCTCCATAATTAGCTTCAATTAACAGCACTGCCACTAATGACACCGCAGGGGGAGGCACAAGGGGGGCCCAGGGATTTGCCAAGGGGTTGCCCCAGGGAGGGGCTGAGATAGATGTGGCTGCCCCAAGAAACAAAGCCCTGAGCCACAGCGGCTGAGATGCTGCCGAAGGGCCTCCCAGGGCACTGGGAAGGCAGGAAGAACTTTGTGTTCAGGAACCTCTTGTGGGGGAAGGTTTGTGGCTAAGGGCATTCTTTCTTGGGCAAAAGCCCTGTTATTGGTAGAAGCATCCCTGACAAATTGCCATTTTTGGGCCTGAATTGAATACGGACAAAGATTCCTCCCAGACAAAAAGGGTCAGGACAGGAATGTGTTGCTGCTTTTGCAGTGCCAGGGAAGCCACATCATTGGTACCTGAGAGCCCAAGGCTGTGGGCTTTCTTTCCTGGGTTAAGAGCCCTTTTGTTCTTTGGTGGAGGCTCATCTCCAAAACTGTCAGTCCACTTCTCAGGCCCCCATATCCAGGACTACTCACCCTCCCTGGACCATGACACATCTCACCTGTACTGCATAACCTCCCCCCCAGAACTGGACCACTTGCTCCCAGATTGCAGACCATTCCTGTAAGGAGGATGCCCTCTGCATGATCTGACACCTCATTATCAGAGGCTCACCTGAGCCTGGATGTCTCCATGGACCAGAGATCGCACTCAGGACCAGCATCTGCCTCAGTGGGACTGGAGAACTATCTCTGATGGTGACAAATATTTGTCTCAGACTAATGGTGCCAGGATAGAATGGTCTTTCTTCTTTTGGTGTGCCACAGAAATGACCTCTTACCCTATGTGCACTGTCTCACCAGAAACAGAACACCTTTAAAACAACATCTACTTCTGTCCTGGATTCAGTGCTCGCTTTTTTCACCAGGCTCACCTATCATCTTCATACCTATAGCCTGCTTAAATGACTTTCATATCTTCCAAAAAAACCCCAGGAGAATAACAAAGGAACCAACCAAACAAAAAAACACAACCAACCAACAAAATAAAAAACAACAAAACACACCAACACAGAAACACAAGACTCTAACATTCACATACAGAGCAATACAACTAGAAATATGCAAATATACAATATGGAGCATTCTAAGGCAATACAAATGACAAAATGTATAAAGCAGCTGGTGTTTTTCTATTCTAATAGGAAAACACAATAACTAAGCAGAAGAAGCAGCCTGCAAGACCGAGTAAACACATACACTGCTGTACATGTGCAGACAATAGTGCTCTTTCCACAGAAACATCGCAGAGTTCTCACAAGACTCCATCCGTGGCATTGTTTCATCCCAGCTCACTCCCACTGCCCCTCCTCCATATATTCCAGGAAACCCCATTCCACCTTTTGCTCTGGGAATCCCAATTCCCTTCAGATGGCTGTTCCCATACATCTGGATTTATCCCCAACCAAAGAGAATTCATCTTTTACACCCAAAAAACAATATAAAATGAGTGTACCGTAGACACCTCTTGCTCTTCTACCCAGCTGAACTCTCCACCACAGGGCAGCTCCAAGCCAAATTCACACAGAGACAGGTGACACACCAAATACAAACAAACGTAACACGAGGACTTAAGACAACTCCCCACGAGAATGATTTCTACACCCCACACACACTCAGGCTCCGTGGCCCGAGGAACTGCACTCGTCAGTCGAGTGGGCTGACGTGGCCTCGGAGAACAATCGAACATAATGGATCACTGCAAGAAGGTACCACCAAAATGGGGAAGGATGCATGAGAACTTCTTCAGCAAATCCTCGGGCCTCAACAAGCATCACGTAAAAACACAAGACTAAGTCCGATGTCCAAAACACACAGCAAGAGACCACAGCTGCCAAGAGGGCCTGAAACAATGCCCTTTGAGTAAGACAACCAAAAATCTCAGATGCGAGGTGGACGTGTGCGTGCTATGTGGTTCCAGGGAGGGTTTGGAAGGATTTTGGGCTGAAACTACGGCACCACCTCCAATTCAAGCAAACAGCATTTCTTGCCAGGAAGTAGCAAATGAAAGGAAACAAAAACTGAGAAAAGGAAACAAAGGAAACCCCAAGACAACTCCCACACACTCATACACCACTCACACAGTTACTGCACCTCTTCCCCAGTCACTGTACATACCAAGCCCAATGGGCTCAAGACCCCCAGTATGACTGGCTGCTGCACCCTCGGGCTTCGGGAGGCTCAGCACCCTTAGCGGGCGTCCCCGCAGGAGGCAACGTTGTCCTCTGTGCCAGCACACACCTCCACCCGGGCCAGGAACTGCCTGGTTTGGATCCTCTCAGGCTGGGACGTCTGTCTAAGTGTGTGTGGCCAGCACACACCCAGAGAGAGGTCTCCAGTCCCTCCCCTCTTTGTGGAACTGGAAAACCCCTGTCACCTGCTCAGCTTGTAGAAAGGGTCTCCTTTTTTGGATTGGTGGTCCTTAATTCATCCTCCCCTTTTTTCTTTCCATTAAAAGAAAAACATTACAATGATGTGCATAAATTGACCCAAGAGACAACACCCTAAAAAACCCCATCAAATTCAGTCTGACATTCAAATTCTCACCTCACTGGTACAAACTTACACCTGGCTCTCATCCCCTCTATATGGTATAGCCCGCCACTTATCTTTCCCACAGCTGGGGATTCAAATCCATCTCTGACACCAAGGAAGTGCTCCTGGCCTGGCTCAGATGTTCTTTTAGTCTCAGGGTTACTCTCTTAGCCAGCTACAGAACAGAAAAGTGAAATCAATGAATTACTTCAGCAGCACAGAGGCCAAAACCCAGCAATTCCACAACTTACCATCCCCAAAGTGTGCCCAGGTCCTCAGGTCACTGGCTCTGACTGGAGCTGGAGGCTGTGGCTGTCATCTCTGGGGA
>JAWWTY010000437.1:0-11321 GCA_035222235.1 Margarornis squamiger | reverse complement strand
AGGCTGAGCCCCCCCAGCTCCCTCAGCCCCTCCTGCTGCTCCAGCCCCTTCCCAGCTCCCTTCCCTGCCCTGCACACACTCCAGCCCCTCAGATTCCTCAGTGAAAGTGTGAGGTGTCACAGTTAGGAGTCAGTGTTTCACTAAGAGGGAGGAAACCCAGGCAGGGACGTTCTTTGTGCACAGTGAATCCTTCATTTCGTGTTTCTCTGCCTACCCAGGCTGGGTGGAGGGTGAAGGGAATCCCCCTGGCCATGCTTTGGTTGCTGCCTGGCAGCAGGGAGGATGGGATGGGAGGGCTGGGTGAGGATGCTCAAGCCCTGCAGCGATGCCTGGACTCTCAGCCACTCCTGGCTGCTGACCAGTTCATTCCCTGGAGTGCTTTCCTAGAAACACAGAAGGGTTTGGGTGTTTCCTCATCCACACCCACCCTTGTTGCTCTCACATCTGCCACTATTTGCTTTATGATGGCATAAAAAGCCTGAATTTCCACCTGGAGTAACTCCCTCTGGGATTAAAGCATCCAACTGCTGCAATATAAATTTCAGGTCATAAAGATCTGCTGCGAGTTTGCACCAGTTAAGAAATAAATGGCTGTAAAGGCACATTATGTTTGAATACATGGATTGGGAAACATGAATCTGGGAAAAGCAAAGCCCTGAGTCTGGGGCTGAGCAGAGGGGAGCAGAGCACATGCCACGAGCTGAGGGTGGCTTTGCTGCACCCACTGCAGGGATGTGCAGGGGAGGGTGACCCTGCCCCTGGCCCTACAGGTGGTGCCTGGGTTTGAGCACCTCTCGGTGGCTGAGCACACTGAGGTTCCTGCAGGGGTTGGTGTTTACAGCACAAGTGATAAGTGTGGCCTTCATCAGTTCCCATATCTGCAGGGGACAGGAGCAGGGAGGCAGGAGGGAACGCAGGGCCCTGGCCCTCGCTGTGATAGCGCCTCTTCCCAGCTCTGCCTTGTGCCTGGGGCTCTTCTTCAAGGACCTCTTTACTAAACAGGGCTCTGCTTAAAAGGTACAAACTTTGGTGTTGTCCAGATAACAAACACTGGGTGAGCACCTGCAGAAAGCTGCTGTTTCTCGCTGTGACAGAGACAGATGAGCCAGAGCTGGGTCCCTGTAGCCAGTGGAGCGTGGAGCTGAGTGCCCACATCACCCTGCCCAGCCAACCTTTATCAGGTTCTCCCACTCTGTAATTAATGAATTTCCTTATCTGCCTGTTTAACACTCAAGCACCATCCTGAGTCCTGCCCAACAGCAGTTCATGAGCCACCTGTGGCTCTTCCCTCATGCTGGGGACTCTCCAAGCATCCCTAAGAGCATCTTGTAGCATCATGGATCATCCCACCAGCCAGAACAGAGCAGCACTGAGAGGAGAGGGCAAAGCAGCCTCCCGGCTCCTGTTCAGTCCACCCTTCCACCTCCGTGGGCAGATTTCCATGGGAGGAACAACTGCCTCCAATCCAGTTTTTGAGACTTCCATGCAACGGGGCTTGGAGCAACCTGGTCTAGTGGAAAGTGTTCCTGCCCATGGCAGGGGTAGGAATGAGATGGGCTTTAAAGTCCCTCCCAAGCCAAACCACCCTGGGATTCTGTGAAACCACTCCAGAAACATCCCCACAACCCCAAACTATGATTCTGTGACAGGGATCAATAGCAATGATTAATGACAAGGGTAAGAATGGACGTTTGCAAGGTCCTGGAAAGGTGGATGACCTCCAGCAGGAGAAGGGTCTGCAGAGGTTTGGGAACCAGGGGCTGGACTCTCCAGGTGTGATGGTACCAGTGGAGCTGTTGCCCAGGAATTTGTCCATTCCCTCAGTGCCTTTGAAGCCTTGGATGTCGCAGGGAGCTGAGCTCACCCTGTAGCCCAGCACTGTGTGAGAAACACTCCCTGGGGGAATAGTGGGCTCCTGCTCTTCCCTCTCTGTCACTCCTTGGTCTCTGTCCTGCCACAGCCTCCAGCACCCGGCAGGATGAGCTCCTCCCCATGGAGCTGCTCCGGAGGGGTCTCAGACCAGCCTTGCTTCCCTCTCCCTCCTTTCCCACAGGAGCAGCTCTGGGTTACTCTGCTCTGTCCAGCCTGCCCAGGTGGGCTCTGCTGTCCCTCCCTGCCCAGGCTTTACTCCTCCAGGAGCTGTGGTGACCAGAAGCATTCCTGGTGTGACAGACGTGCTGGCACTGCTGGCTCCCAGGGAAATGCTTTGTTTTCTATGCAGGGAAGATCCTGCTCTGCATAACATTAGCTGGAGCCCATCATTGCTGATGTACAGTGGAGGGTATTTTTGTTCTCCTGGGCACCACTGTTTATTGTTAAATGAAATTCCATCAGCCATTTTATTTCAGAAGATTCAGTATCATCAGAGCCTTCTGCAGCACTCAACATTCAGCTGTAATTCTGATTAAGCTGAATAATTTTGCATTTGATCTGTGCAAGCATCACAAAAGGCAGCTATTTTTTCCTTGCAGTGAGAAAAATAATCAGTAAATTGGTGACCATTAGGCTGAAGATTTTATAAATATGCATGGCCTGTATACTTATATATGCACATGAATATATATAATATATTCAGAAGTATGCAGGTTTTATTTGTGTATCACACATAAATCCTGAAAACATGCAATCCTTTGAGGCCCACAATGTGTGGCACCCTCCAGGAGTTTGCCCCATGACCCCCACCTCCCTCCCCTGCTCTCGGGGGGCTGCAGCCACTCCCATGGAGGAACCTCCTTTCCTTTGCCACCCCACAGCAATGCTGCTGTCTCTGGCTGACCCAGATTGTCCCTCCGCTTTCCTGGGGCAGGGCAGGAGATATTTCAGGCAGGAGGAGCAGGGGCAGAGGATGTGAGCCATCTCCTGCTGCTCCCATGTGTCCCAGCAGTGCCCTGCTCCCCCAGGGACACTCTGGCTTGCTGCAGATAGTGGTGGAAGGAGGAATAAAGGAGGCAGCACAAACGATGATTAATGCACCTGTTCTCCAGTAATCAAGAGTAATTAATCATGGAAATGACCTCTCTCAACTGGCTGGACCTTCTGCTTGACATGTTCAAGCTGGACCTGGACCTGCAGGATCCCGCTCTGGCTGAGAGGGGGGATTGGTGCCTCCTGTGAGGATCCCAAATGGGCTGAAAAGGGTCCCCCAAAACACCCGGGACTCCCAAATGGGCTGAAAAGGGTCCCCCAAAACACCTGGGACTCCCAAATTGGGGTGAAAAGGGTCCCCAAAAACCCATGGGACCCCCAAATTACGGGTGAAAAAGGGTCTCTAAAAAACTCCTGGGACCCCCAAACTGGGATGAAAAGGGTCCCCAAAAACCCATCGGTCCTCCAAATATGAGGTGAAAAGGATCTCCAAAAACACTTGGGGTCCCCAAATTAGGGGTGAAAAGGATTCCTAAAAAAACTCATGATGCCCAAATACAGGGTGAAAAGGATCTTTAAAAACCCCTGGGGCCCTCAAATTGAGGATGAAAAGAGCTAAGGCTGAGCTCTTCCCCCAGCACAAAGCTCTGCCAGCCCCAGGAATGTTCTGGATGCCTGACATCCCACTGGGAGCTGGACATCCCAGTGCTGCTGAGCTCCCAGAACTCCCACTGGGTAGTTTGGTGGATCAGAAAGGCTGAGGAGGCTTTTCTGGAAGAAGAGGAGCAGCTTCCACAGCTGCAGAGAGGAGAAGAGAGGAGTTAACAGTGCAGGAGAAGGAGAGGCAAGAAAAACCCCTGGGCAGTCCCAGAAACTGGAAATGTCACAGCCATGGGGGGAGTCCAAAGAGAAATGTGCAGGGGGAAAACAGGTTTAAAAAGGGAGTGTTTCTCATCAGCTCAAGCCAGGGAGAAGGAATGAGAAGGACGAGACTTGGGGCCAACATGGAGTGATTGGAACTGGAGGATCTTTGGGATCCCTTCCAACCTAAACCATTATATGATCCTATTCCATTTTATTCAACCTAATTCTATCCTGTCCTATCTAATCCTGTCCTAAACCAGTGGCTTTATCAACTGGAAACTGCAGAAGCCTGAGCTAATTACCGAGGGCTTTTATAAGAAACTGATAAAATCTGAATTTTGGGGGGGTTAATGTACATTTTTGTCCTCCCCAGAAACACCTCTTTGAACTCCCCCAGCAATTATTTCCTTTCTGAGGAATGCAGTATCTGATCGTGCAGGAGAACTAGTTGCTAAAGAAACAGCAATTATGCTGGAAAGCCTGTTAGATAATGGCAGGCTGCTTCTGTAATAGTTTGGAGATTCAGCTCTGGGAATTATCTGGCTACAGTTGAAAGGGGAATGGTGTTCCAGTCCTTGTCATGTTTAAAATTAAAACTGCAAAGAGAACTCTCCAGCTAAAGATGCCCCCGAGGGGCTGGCAGGGCTGTCCCAGCTCGGGGCATTGTCCATCTGCCCAGGGAAGCTGGGGCTGCCCCTGGATCCCTGGGAGTGTCCAAGGCCAGGTTGGACGGGGCTTGGAGCACCCTGGGCTGGTGGGAGGTGTCCCTGCCCATGGCAGGGGTGGCACTGGGTGGGCTTGGAGGGCCCTTCAACCCAAACCATTCCGTGAGTCTGTAATTCCATAATTCCCATATACTCCCATTAACTTGAGGAACAAGGTGCATCCTCCTAATTTCCTTCTGACACATTTCTATCATTTTTGGTTAATCACATCCTTCTCTGGAGTTTGGGTGCTTATGTTCCAATCTCTGGCCTTTTAGCAGGCCCAGCCATGGCACTTGCTGCTGCTGAGCTGCTCAGGAGTTTAATCTGAGCCTCACTGCAAAATTCATGAATATGGGAGGAAAGATGCGTGTTTCCTCTCTGGAAAAGAAAGGGAGGGGGAGATCAGCAAAGCAAAACTCTGCTTTTTTGGAGAAAGCTGTGAGGGAGCCACATGGGGGGAGGAGGAGCATTTCCCTCTTAAAGGCTTGTGAGAGATTGTACCTGCATAGTTGTTCCACTGCACCTCTTAAAATAGCATCTCTTTTATCGCAGTTTTCGGTTTCTCACCGTGTTCCTTCATGTATTATTAATCCCAGTTGTGTCCAAAAAGATCTCAGGGTTTTCCCAGCTCAGAAAGCAGGGAGGGAGGCCCTGTCTGCAGTGAAAAGCAGAGGGATAAAAGCAGTTGTGTGATGGAATGTGTAGAACAGATGGAAGTTGCACACCTTTGTCATCTGAGCGTTTATTGATGGGCTTCATTGCAATGAGATATAAAGCTGAGAGTTTATTAGGATTTAAGATCCTTTGAAGTCTCTCTGGGTGAGGAGACCATCCCCAGTAATATCAGGTAGAATGAAAAGCAGTGCAGGTGCTTTTGCTTCCAAGGACATGTTGTCCACAGTCTGATGAGTGGCTGGGAGGAAAATACCACTTATAGGCAATTCATAGAAGCACCTAGGTTGGAAAAAAACCCTTAAAATCAATTCCTTTCTGAAGTATCCTCCTTTTTAAAAAAAAAATAAATAAAAAATTCCTTTCTGGGGGGCTGAGCAGCTGAGCCCATGGTAAAAAGGAAGGGAAAACTCATTCTGCCTGTAGAGGAGCACAGTTTGTTCCTGGCCTGGTGGCTCCTGGGGATGCTCTATTTCCTCATTGTTTCCTCCTGTGCTCCCTTAGGCAAAGGATTTGCAATAAAAGCTGAGAGTTTGTTCTCTGTGAGACACCCAAAGCAGACCTGCTCCCCAAATCTGGCCGCAGGTCCTTCACCTGAAGCCCTGGTTCATTTCTGGGTTGTTCTGTTTGGGCAGTCCTTGCCTGCACGTCAAAGCATCCTCCAAGGGAAGCTCTTCCTTGGGTAGCACTGCAGCACATCCAAACCCACTGCCTGTGCCAGCAATCCCTGCTCCAGCAGGGAAATCAGAGCCTTGCTCTCCAGTCCTGTCTCCAGGCACGGGATGATGGTTTGCCGTTCCATTTCTCATCCTTTCCCCAGCCCCTAAACTTGGGATTCCCACCGATTCCCTTGGTTTGCCAACTTGCCCTGTGAAGCTGCAGATGTTCCATGACCGAGGGATTCTTGGAGGTGTGTGTTGCTCCAACACCTCCGAACACATTCCTCCAGGTACCCAGGCCTGACCCCGGGATCTGGGAGCTGTCTCCAGCAGCAACAGGCTCCTCACTGGAGAGCTTTTATAACTCTCCCACAGCAAGGCCCAGGTTGGTGCTGGTTTATCCACATTACTCTTTATAATTCCCTCATAGACACCAGTCTTGTTTATTCCCAGTTCCGTCCCAGCACTTTCCCTTCTGTTTCCCTCCCCAGAGCAGGCTGCCCTCGGTGAAGGCCACCCACAGCTCGTGATGCTCCCCAGGCTCCACCAGCCCACCCTCACCGGGGCTTTGCTTCACTTTTTACCAGTGATTGGCAAATTTTCTATAACAGCGACTTGATGTGCCCTGAGGGTCACAACTCCCACATGCCAGCAATGATTTATCCTAATTAAGTGCCTGCAATGCTGCCAAAGTAACAGAAATATCCTCTCCTTCCTCCCTGCTTTTCACTTGGGTTGCGAAGCTCCAAACCCAGCACGGGAGCCGGGTCTCTGTGGCTTTCCTTCATCCACCAGCACCCAACACCCTCCTCCTGGCCCAGGCTCTGGTGTGCTTTGTGCTCTGGCCCCAGTGGAACTGAAACACACATTAATTACTGCATGTTAATGAGCTCTTGGGGCACTGACCCCGCTGGAGCAGCCCAGGCTCCAGTGCCCTGCCCTTCCTCTGCCCCTCTCGTTCCTCCTCTGCCTCCTGTCCCACCAGGGGAGAGGTGGGACAGCCCCGGGTGCCGCAGGGCAGGACTGGCACCACTCTGCAGGAACAGGGGCTGCTTTGGGGGGAATTGCAGGGGACCAGAAGTGCAGGCATTTCTCCTTCTTGGAGATCTAGTCATGACACAAAACCTGGGTGGGGGGAGTTTAACTCACACTGGGTGGAATTAACTCTCCGTGCAAGGCTGGAAATAACTTGACCAGTTGTTGTTTCCTGGGCTGTGTTTCTGGGTCAAGGATGTGCAGCCCAGGAGACATTCTAATATCATATATCTTTATATTATATACATCACATTTTGTATATTATATTTTATATATTTTATATAATTATATATGCTATATGACATTATATATTATATATAATAGCTTATAGCTATGTTATATTTTATATATATTTATATAACCATATATAATATATTTTATATAAAATATATAATTCACTATATATTAATATATTGCATGCATAATATTAATATACAATTTAATTTTAATAATATAATTGTTAAAATCAGTAATGTAATATAATATCACAATATTATATTATGTAACATATAGTAATATAATACTATGCTATAGTTGTATTAATGCCAGTTAATATGCTATATAATTATATACAATCATATATTGGTGTATTGATTTGTTATATGTTGATATTTTAATATACGTGTGCATCTGTATCTGCATGTAAATATATGCATTTTAACTTCATCTACATCTGTTTCCAAGCTATACCTCTGCCTCTGCTGTATCTACCTGGATTATGTGGCTCTAGATCAGATGACCCCTATTTCAATAGTAATCTGTATATCTCTATTCCCTATAAGTTACAGATCTCAATCTGCTCCTGTAGGGATCAGCTATACATACAGACATGGAACTCTAGAGGAGCACTAAACGAGACACATCTTTGTCTCCTGCTGAACTGGCTGCAAAGTTGAGGTGCTGCAACTGCCATTGTAGAAACCAAATATATGCATTGGCAATATCTGCACGTTTCCCTTTGGCCACGATTTCTTTGTTATCCTTTTTCAACAGTGGGGCCTTCCAAGTGTTTCAGCCCAGCAGATAAAGCCGATGAAATGCCAGTGCCGTGTTCGCCCGAGGGCACCAGGAAAGCACCACGTGGACACAGAATTCCTCTGTAAGGGTTCAGAGGGGGAGTATTTTGTGGATCTCAGGTTTTTAAAAGGGACCTTCCTGAATGGAATCAATGCAAGTCATTTCTTTAGGAGAAAAAACTACTTTGAACGTCTGAAATGTATGTATTTAATAGAAATAACCTCAAAGTGAGCGTGCATTATTTTTATATATAGGTCTAATTATATATATTATATCTATCAGTTTTATATCATATGCAAACCACATATTGTATATAAATTTATATGTGAATGATGGCTTTGCATTGTCATGTGTTGTATTCATCACATATTTTATATTTATATATAATCTGTATTTATATTTAAATATAAAGCAATAGAAATAGATTTCTACTAGAAATAATAAAAATAGATTTCTGCTTCTTGGCAAAAAGAAATATGTGTATATATAAAGGAAATGTGTTAGAATATGGATTGTAAAGAAAAAGGAGTGTATATATGTATTATAGACATATGTAATACAGAGGATAGTGTATATAATTGTATTATAGATATATGTAATAAAGAGTATATAATACATTATTCATGTGTACAATTTCTGATGATTATTTTTATATATAAATAATATGTTAGTCAAGTATTATCATTATATATTATACACACTATTCTATAACCTTCTCCACGTGTTATTTATATAGAGATTTTTTCTGTTCTTTAAAAAAAGAAAATGATTCAAAGAAAAGTACCAGTTTTTAAAGAGGTGGCAGCCAGCCCCACGCCAGGGCTGCTTCCCCTGGGCAGTTCTGCCAGCCCTTCCACCCCAGAGAGCTGCTCCCTTCGGCTTTGCCAAGGCCTCGCTCGGTCGGAAATCCGTGCCTGAGGTTCTGGCGGAGCAGATTTGGGAGCTTCAGTGGAGAAGGGCAGTTAATGCCCTGCACTAAGCTGAGTGGCATTGGGGATGCAGGGCAGGCTCCAGCAGCAGCAGCAGGGAATGGAACTGCACCGAAAACCACATTTAATTTCCTTCTTATCCCTTTTTCTCATCTCTCCAGAAGCTGCTGACCAGTTTTCTGGGATGGGGGTAAATTGTGTGAGGAAAATGAACAGCAGCACTGAAATGAGGGGTGGCAACAGCAAAGAGCAGATGGGTTTGAGATCCTCTGCAAACCCCCAGATCTCAGCATAGCAAACCATCAACTTTTGTGATATAAAAGCTGCATAATGTTGGAAAACCATGGAAACAGCACTGGGGACGAGAACCAGCTCCAAACATTTGCAGCACGAGAAGGGGAAGGCAGTGAAGGGCAGCTGCTGGTAATTGGTTAAAAAATAACTAATTTTGGCAAAACACAGAATCCCAGAATGGGTGGGATTGGAAGGGACTTTACAGCCCACCCAGTGCCACCCCTGCCATGGGCAGGGACACCTTCTACCAGCCCAGGGTGCTCTAAGCCCCATCCAACGTGGTCTTGGGCACTTCCAGGGATGGGGAGCCCACAACCTCCCTAGGCAATAAAACATCTTTGGGAACGGGGTAAATTTGGGGTTAAAATGAGCTCCACACAGGCAGGGATCGATCCCAGCAGTGGGAGACACGGGAATCTGGGTCAGTCCATCGTCACTCCCATCCCTCTGGTCATGCTGAGCCCCCACATCCTGCAGCATTCCCATGGGAATCACTTCCAGTGCTGGGATGCTGCTCTGTAAACTCATCCCTCCTCCTCCTGAAGCTGAGTCATTTCAATCCCAGGGATTAAAGCACTCAGGAATGCTGTCAGCCCCTTTTCCTGCCTGTGGACATGGGAGCCAGGGCATTTCCATGAGCACTCAACAGTGGAACATAAATATTGATGTGGATCCAGCAAAGAGAAAAAGAGCCAGTGAACTGAAACCCTCCGTGAACCAGAGCTCTTCCTCTTGCTGAATGGCACGGAAATACCAAGCCCCAGAGCTGCAAAATATTGATGGCATTATTAAAATGGGACCTTTAATTTTGCATTAAGATCATTTTAACATTGGAATTCAGGCATTTAATTATGCATGAGCCCCACTCTCGGTGCTGTGCTGAAAATAGTTTGCAGTTTTCATTTCTACCTCTACACTTAAGGTGCAATTTATCTTCTTGTTGAGAAGGGCTAAATGCTGCTAAATGCCTGTTTGGGGGGGGATGGAGTCACTCCTTTAAAATAAACCTGCTCAGGAAGAGTTGTGGAAGGTCATGATGAAAACTAGAAGTAAATTTGGGAAGCTGATCCCAAGGAGAGTCGTGGGGCAGGGCATAATTTGAATGTTCTCTGACTTCAAGCCTGAGAGTTTCTATTTCCTGGGGTGGGAAATTTCCTGCCAGCTTTGCTGGTGTTAATGTAGCAAAAACATGATGCTGAGTCATCTGTCATCGAATCATGGAATGGTTGGGGTTAAAAGGGATTTTAAAACTCATCCAGTGCCACCTCCCACCAGCCCAGTTTGTTCCAAGCCCCGTCCAACCTGGCCTTGGACACTCCCAGGGATCCGGGGCAGCCCCAGCTTCTCTGGGCACCCTGTGCCAGGGCCTGCCCACCCTCCCAGCCACCAATTCCTTCCTAAAATCCCATCAATCCCTTCCCTCTATCATTTCACTGTCTCTCTGTCCCTCCATGGTGAGAGCAGGGAGCTGAACTCCTCCTTCTGCTTCAGGATCTTCCCTTTCCTAATCCCCAGTGAGGTTTTGGCAGCTGACTGAGGGTACCTCTTATGCCTCCCTCCTACATATTTGGGTAGGAATCCTCAAATACCGATTTTAGAAGTGTATTTCCTAGGGGATCCAAAGTCTTCTCCCCAGCATGCTGAAACCTCTGCTCACGACAGCATGTGCTGAAACAGGAGCTGGATCTGATCTTGATGCAGCTGTTTTCTTTGGGAGCAGAGGCAGCAGCTTCACTCGCAGGAACAGGAAAGCAAACAGCGGAACAGAGGAATCAACACTGGGATCAGGCTGCACTGCAGATGATGTTTGCTCTCAATGCCAGAAGTGTGCCTGTAAAAATAACGTCTGCATGGAAGGGAATCCAGAGTCCCTGGAGAACCAGGTAGAGCTCAGGACTCAGGGAAGGAGCAGAGACACAAACTGCTCATGTTGCTCTGGGCTATCAATGAGAAGGTGCAGAACGATGACATTGGGCAGTAGGGATTTTTCCTGCTGTGCCAGTGCCTGTGTTGAACTCCTCTGCAGCTTCCTGGTGGGAACAATCCTCACGGTCGCTGTTTTCCAGGTGCGAGCATGGCAATGGGGAGCAGCGGGGTTTGGGAAGGGTCAGGATCTGGGAAAGGTTACAGAATTGTTAAGGTTGGAAAAGCCCTGCCAGCCCAGGGAGCCCACCGTGTGCCCGATGCCCACCTTGTCCCCCTGCCCAGAGCACTCAGTGCCACGGCCAGTCCTGCCTTGGGCACCTCCAGGGCTGGGCACTCCAACCCTCCCTGGGCAG
>JAWWTY010000436.1:0-11322 GCA_035222235.1 Margarornis squamiger | reverse complement strand
GTGTTTGTTCATTAACAGTTCCTGCAGAATCATGGGAGGACAATACATAATAAATTGTTTGCTTCTGGAATCTATGATGACCAGTACTTTTCTCATATTCGCATTCTTGCCAATTAAGCAATGGCTTTTTAAAAGATATCTATGGCAAACACTGAAGTCAGGTTTACAGGAGTGTTCAACATCCACCCCAGCAGGAACCAACAGGACATAAAGGCACTTGGCCTCTCTAAAAAGCAGATCTATAAACCTCAGTAATTTTCTCATAACAAGCTAAAATAGGTCAGAATTTCTACCTACACTGTCAGTGAAGTTTTGTTATTGTGTGTTATTTTCTGTCTTGGCATGATTTGTTTTCCAATAAGCTGAACTTGCTGCTGTTAATATAGAGAATATGCATGCATAAAGTATGTTTATATATCTATTTAATAGATACACAAAATAATGAAAAAGGACCATAAATATTAGCAACCTTTGCTGGAGTGTATATATGCCCCATGAAAAGCTTAATAGTCATATACCCAAAGCTTTATTTATTTTCAGGAAATATAGGAAACTGATAATAAATTAAACATAGATCCTGACCAAAGCTAAACTGGCTATATTCAAAATATCCTTATCCCTGTAGGTATGAATTCTGAATATTGACTTGAGATATGTTACTGTTAGTCAGTATATCCTGTTTGACAGAACACTTGCAATTGTGAAATGTTGCTTTGCATGGAGGGATGTCAGTGAAAATGTCATGGACAAACACATCCAAGTGCTGACTCACTCATGACTGAGGGACCAGAAATATTAAAATGCAGTGTGAGTTTCTCATTGCATGGGATGGGTATCAGCTGCTTGTGCAGACAATAAGGAGCAACACTGAAGCCAAGATTCTGAAGGTGGAACAAGATGTTAAATTCAATGGTTAATATCTCTTTTATTTTTTGACCAACAGAGAAAAGACTGCAGTTGTTGAGACCACAATTTCACCCCCTAGTAGCCTGCCTGTCAGGCACTGTGAGACCAGAGCAATGTGCTGTAGGTTGGATAAAGCTTTCCATTCCTCTCTAGAGAACTTTTATTTTGTCCTTCCTTTTCTGTTTATTGTTATGATTAAAAGAGGAAAAATCCTGGTGTGTGCAAGAGCATATGTTTGCATGAAATCTATCTTATTAATTGCTTGAATAGCTGTAGGCAGAGTCGATGAGCGCTTGCCAAATAGATAGGAATTAAATCCAGGGGTGAAGGGATTATGTTCTGAGGAAATCAATGTTTCATACAGATATACCCTCAGGCTTTGTAGCTATTATTTTTTTGAATGCATTTAAAATAGATCACACACAGCGTATTCACATTTAATTCTCAAATACTTCATGAAAACATTCAACTCGGGAGTCTGGAGAGGTTGTAAGTGTCCTTTCCAGGCAGGCTACTGTTGGGTATAAGACCCAGACAGACAGTGACCTTTGCTGTGGGCAAGGATACTTCCCACTAGACCAAGTTGCTCAAGGCCTTATCCAACCCAGCTTTGAACACTGCCAGGGTTGAGGCAGCCTCCCTGGGCAGCCTGTTCTGTATCTCACCATCCTCACAGTACATCATGTCTTCCTAATAGCTAACCTAAATTTCCACTCTTTCAATTTATACCTTTTACTCCTTGTCCTGTTGCTGTAGTTCCTGACAAAGATTCCTCTCTGCCTTCCCTGAGGTCTCCTTTCATTATATTTTCTCTTCCCTGTCAAGCTGGGGCAGGGAGTGACCGTGGCTTTGGTGGGCACCTGGTGTCAAGCCAAGGTCAAACCACCACCAGTGTACACAAAGAAGAGAACTTCAGCAGAGTCAAATCTAGGACAAGCCAGAATGGTGGCAATGACACCACTATTGCAGTGAGAAAGAAACTGCACAGATACTCTCAGGTGTAAAAGGGAGACAAAAGAAAGAATATTTGGGTAGTACACAGTAAGGAACACAAAGTCTTGTCCCTTTTTATTGTGCTGCATTGAGACCATCAACAAAGCAATGCATTCAATCTTTGCTTCGCTTCTTGAGATGAAATATCACAAATTGAAGAGCTCCAAAAATTGAGACAGTACTTGGAAAAGTGGCCTGATTGCAACATAGTTCACTTCAACAAAAAAACAGATTATGAAAACTGATCGAAGAATTATTTCCTTTCAAATTGCTTTCCTGGAGACTGAGGTGAACAGCAGGAGGTCCCCAGTGTGTGGGAATACAGTGTGTGGCCAATACTGAATTCTCTTAGTCAAATGCCACGTTGATGGCAACATGGTCCAGAAGAAATTTAACAGGTGGGTGAGCAAAAAGGGGAAAGAAAAGCTTCAGCAAAGACAAATTTAAAATAGAGTCTATAGGGATAAATAATCCAGTTCTTGCTATAAAATGCTGAATTCAGTTTTGGCAATTACAGTGAAGGAACAAAATCTTGAAGTCATCACTGAAAGGGCTCTGAAAACTTTGCCTCAATGTCCATTGCCAGTAAAAAAACCCAAGAAAATGATGACCCCCATTAAAAAGGGCACTGAGCAAAGCGACACGTGGTTCTCTCCATCTTGCTGCTACCCAAAAACTTGGCACAGTCACATTCTGAGTTGGCCTCCGCAACTTACTAAGGTTGTAGAAGAGTCAGAGGGAAGGTGCTGAGTGTGGTGACTAAAGATGTCAAAAAAATGCACCAAATCTTCCCCCCAGGAGCAGTTGCTTTGCCGGGCAAGAAGGTGGAGGGGGGTTATGACCAACATTTACAAAATCATAAAGGCAGCAGACAACGTGAGTGCAAAACTGCAACCAAACATAACAAACCTCAAATAGGGGACACCAGTGAAACTGGGAGAACAGTTTTAAACCCACATAATAGATTTGTTTTTCTTTTACTGTTTTTTGGGGTTTTTTTTAACGGGGTAGTGAGCATCTGAAAGTTGCAGATGGTTGGGGGATACACAGTGTCAGACAGTTCAAAGAGGACAAGGCAAATTTTTGGCCCACAGGTAGAAGGATCAGGAGTGTATCCTCTAATATCCTTAATATGGTAACTATGGATGTTGGGAAAACACAAGGTGCATGAACTGCAGACAGTAATCAGGCCTGCACTCACTCACTTTAAAATATGTCCCAACAACTCCAGAAATGGAGTGCTGGTCCAGATGGACCATTTAGATAACACAGAAAGACTTTCTCATTTTTCCTTTGACAACTTCGTTCAGCATGGTTTATTTTAACCTTTTGTAACATCAAAACTGCCATATAATAACAACTAATAAAAACTTAGTCCGCTATCAGATTTTCTTCAAAGTATGGAATTGCAAAAAAATCACTCGGCTGCATGACCTGAATCAGTGACACATTTTCTGAGAATGAAATAAATGTAATATTCATAGAGTCAGCTGTTCTATGTCTTTGCAACACACAGTGGATAACTGTGCCTTATAGAGTAGTGCTGGAAAACAAGATAAGATCACTGTCTCCAGTAAATTTCAAAATTTTGTAGTTTACCAAGTGTAAAAGTAAAACAACAATCCTGACATTGAAAACATTTACTTTTTATAATTAGCAGAGGTACTGGCCAGCAGAATTGTTGGTTATCACAAAAAACATACAGAGAATAGGTATACATGGATATTCAAAACCAGTGGAAGATTACTATTCCAGAACCACTGTTAAAATTTCATAATTGCATTTAATGTTTTTATATACACAAATATTGCATACCAGGACTAATGCCTTTATATCACTTACCCTTAGCTGTCTTTCACCTAATAGTATCTAATTAATTAGAAGCACCAAGTAGCAGACAGCTGACAACCAGACAGCACATCTCAGCTAAAAAGCAGAAATCAGCTGCCAGGCACTGGCTCATTAAACCATGCTTCAGTGGAAAGTCAAGTAAAGGCAAGTGTTATTTGAAAAATAATTTTAAAACCACTTCAAGACAAGTCTCACAAATATAGACATGCTGTTTTAAAATTACATGTATCCTATTCCTTTTGTCAGTGTCAATACCATTAAACTTCTACATCAAGGAGATATTTTAATGAATATTTACATTTATATATGCAACATGTAAAGCAGTTTATTTGTCTGGTAGATAAATCTATGAGCAACATGACATTTCTTACGTATGCTCTTATCTCAATGCTAATTAAAACCTTATCTAAGCCAATTTAATATCAAACCAAAACTACATATTTCAACGTAGTGAGGGAAATATACTTTGGAATGGTTTTGAATAATTTCCCAGGATGATATACAATCAATTTTTTTCTGTTACATGTCCATTGCAAAAGTCTTCATTCTTGTAAAATATAAACAGTATCTTTATTTATTAATACAGTATTCCTTCAGTATCATAAGATGCTCCTGTATGGATACAAGTTATGGAAAACCACTGTAATGGTGCCCTCTTTATATCATTGTGCTAGTACTTCTCAGATAGGATGCTTTCAAGTGTTTTGTCCTTTTGAGCGCTTTATTCCTTTACATTTACTCTCTTAATCTGAAATATATTATTTCTATGGTGACTGTCTTTACACACATTGCAGACACCAGCCAGACATTTCTCCACACTGTCTCAAAACAGATACAGCCCCCACTAGTGCACATCTCCTACATATACATCAAACAGATAAGTTTAAGAGTTAACTTAACAATTTCCAGGAGAGCTTTATTCTCCAAGACCCATTTAAACCTTTATATCTATCTTGTGTCATTCAATTACTTATTATATATTAACTCTTCAGGTTTTTTTTTTCCTCATAATATTAGCTGCTTAGTGGGAACAAAATTCAGCTCATAAGTACATGCACTGCTATTTATGTACCTGGATTCCTGCCTCTCAGTGGTAAGGACAGGGCTGTTTGTGCCAAATCTACACCCACTGTTGTTAATATTGGTGTGTTCCACAGCTCAAGTCCTAGGGGAGGTAACTCCACAGGTGATAATAAATCACCTCAGGGGCCACCTGAGATCATTAGGCCAGGAAGGCACCACATCTCCATTGAGCAACAGCACAGCAATAAATTTCATTTCCATTTAGGATGAAACAAGTGAAACTACCTGAACGGACATTGTAGTGAGGTGGGTGTTAGCCCCTTTTTCCAAGCAACAAGTGATAGAAGGAGAGAGGAAATGGCCTCATGTTGCTTCAGGGGAGGTTTAGATTGGGAAAGTGTCTTCAGTGATAGGGTTGCCAAGCATTAGAACTGAGCACTAGGACAGGAGGTCTAGAGAAGTCGCCAAGTCATAGTCCCTGGAGGTATGTAAAAGACATGTAGCCCTTATGCTTAGGGACATGGTTTAGTGGCAGACATGGCAGAGTGAGGTTAAAGGTTGGACTCGACATTTTTAAGAGTCTTTCCCAACCTAAAGAATTCTGTAATTCCATTATTCTGAATGCTGGGCACACAACAGCAGCCCTAGTCTTCAAACATGATGTGTGTACATAAAAGCAATAAAAAAATGGATACAAACATCTGTGGGCTCCACATTCTCCTAATCTCCTCATATAGACATATCCCAGTCATTTCAAGCATGGTTGAAGGGGTTTAATTACATACCTCTATCAACAGGGAAAGCAAACATATTTAGTTGACTATTATGTCTTTTCATTATTTGTTATCTATTTTTCATGCATATAGCAGAAAGAACACAGGAAGCAGCAATAATCTGAACACAGAAAGGCATATGGCATGACCACAGATCAGTTTATTAACTGATTAGATTAGAGAAGAGAATACTACAATACATGGCTTTTCACAGCTGATCTGCTGCAGGGTTTTTCAACCAAACTTCTAAATTCCAAAATATGTGCATATAACTTAAAGAATGCTTCAAAAATTCATTTGCATTTCAGTTGTTTTGATTCAAAAGTGACATTGAAAAAAGTCCTTATACTTTGATTTTTCAGTTTGAAAGTTCAGTATTAATTTATAAAATATTAAAATGCTATTAAAAACAACTAAGCAAAATTAACCAAGGTTAACATTTAAATAAATAATTTTTTTTTTTGTCTGGTCTGTGAATGGTGAATAAAGATCAGCCCTCTAATTGAATGCTAGAGGAAGGGATTTATATCCAGAGTATTCAGTGCTCTATGAATCTCACACTCAGCTTTCTGTTTATTAAAATCTGAGAGTATGGCCTTAAGATTATATTTCAACTTTTCATCTCATTAACTGCTCCACTGGACTTTGATTTAAATAAGATAGGAAAACCTCTTTTCTTGGAGTCCTAATGGACACAGACAATCCCTACCTAAACATTTACAGTCACTGAAGAGTGCCTAAGCAAAAGGCTTTGTGTTGGTTTAACTCCTTACCCCAAGCCATAACAAATGTTCAAGATTTTTTGATACAAGCACATAAAATTTCTGAAGATGTGACTTTTAAGCAGTTAGTTCCTGGCTTTCTACCTGAAGCCACTGCATGTCTGAGGCTGCAATACAGATGGCATTCATTATGGTTTATCTGCCTGCAGACCCACACTCACACGTCTCACTTCTCCAGTGGTGATGCAAACAAGGGGCCTGTGTACTCTGTGCCCATCCCAAACTCAGGGTCACTGAAGTTTTTGCTCTTCCCTCTCCTTCCTCTCTTCCGGATTTCCTATAAATCCTCTGTACACTTCCTTCTGTTTTCACAAATCTGCTGCAGTTCCCAAATGATGAGCCCCCTGCCAGGGTTCAAAGCTGGGACTGAAAGTGCTCTGTTGTCCCCCTTTCAAAAACTACTGTCCTCCACTTGATACTCCCATGCCATGGACACTCTGTGCTTCCTTCTTCTCTTAAGCAATAGTTCTTCTCTCCCACTGTTGCCATGAATGTATTTGTCCCCCTCTTTCCCATACATTATTCACGTGTATGTTCTCTATGTGCTTGGAATATGTTTGCTCCCATGACAAAAGTGCCATTTTCTCCCCACGCTTCCCCTCTTGCTGCTGCCATCATTTCATCTCCTTCCTGAGTGAGAACTCCCTGACCCCAGCAAAACATGCTTGCTTCCCTCTGATAGACTTCCCACTTCCTACTTCACCTTTCTACCTGGGTGAAGCCAACAAAACCTGTCGTGGTGGTGCCAGCATTTCTGCTCAGTCTCAGCACTCTTCACCACAGAGGACAAGAATGGGGGGGTGTGTGGGCACAGTGTCACCCATTCTGTTCTCTGATTCCTTCCAAAACCAGCAGGATTCACCCAGTGTGCTGCCACGTGGCACAGCTCATGAACAGCCATCAGACATTAAACTGCAGGTGTTCACCCTTTGACCACAAACCAGAATGTGATATCTTACACATTAGCAGACAGCGGGGGGAATAATTCAAAGGTCATCACTGAACAACAGGGTGCTTTCTTTTCCTGACAGGGGTCTGCACAGCAAACCAATTTTTTTTTGATGTGACCTTTTTTCTGGTTATCAAGAACAACTGCATCCCAATCAAAAAAAAAAAACAAACCAAACCAAGCCAAGCCAAACCAAACCAAACCAAACCAAACCAAACCAAACCAAACCAAACCAAAAAAAAACAACTTTGAGACTTAATCCTGAGGTGTTTATTATCCAGGAAAGAAGCAATTATTAATATAATTTAACAGGAAACTCAATTTATTATTTTTGTAGAGAAGTCTAGCTTTGGAGACATAATTGGCCTAAAAATAATGGTGATATTTAGGTTGGAACAAATGTTAAATTGAAGCAGACAAAAAGGTAGTGGCCTTGCAGATGATTAGTTCTAAAAGAAGGAGTAAGTTTGAGTATACTGTTTTATGTAACTTACCTGTAAAGGCACTGTAACACTGTGAGTGAGTAATTATATGACTGTCTTAAACAATAATTGGTAAAGGAAATAATCTAAAAGCTCAGTGTGATGTGGGAGAAAGAGTGACATCTATTATAAGTTGAAATCATTCCTTTTTGCTATTTTTAACTCATTTAATTCTTACCATACTGAGGATTTTAATTCTGTTCGTGCATGTAACTTCTGTTTGTTTAAAAAAAGAAATGAAAAAAGAAGGGGCACAACTGAGATGAGAAACCATTATTGTTTAAAAAAAAAAAAAAATTGTTATTTCTGATATCCATACCAAAATAATTTAAGTCCTGCCAGGGAAACAACTTTTCTTCACATCTTATCAATCAAAATAAAATTGATCTTACTTGTATATTTCCCTAATGCTCCTGATTTCTAGATTGAACAGGTGGAAGAGAAAGCTGAGCATTCATCTCTGGTACATGAGACGTCAGGAGAATTGAATTCCTTCTGCCCAGCCAGGTGAAGGAATCTGGACTTCCCATCCCTCCATAGTTTTAAGAAAATAAAAGCATTTGTAACAGGAGCTGTTATATACCATACTCAGCCCCAGGAAAACCAGTTCAGCTCATGTCTAAGAATTCCTTCACACCTGTACTCTGGATAGTCTCAAGTCAGAAGTGGTGCTATTTTAACCTGGCTCATCTTAGCTGACAGCAACATCTAAATAAGAGAGGGGAATAACTGGGTTCTGTCATGAGTTCCCTGCCGGGGTGACACAGGCACAAACCACTTCCCTAACACAAAACCAACTCAACCTGCCTTGGGCTGGATAACAATGCAGCTACAAGTGCTACAGGGCACTGAACTGCTCAGCTGTGGACACACATAGAAATTGTGCAACTCAACCGACACCAGCTCGGCTTCAACACCTCCAGACAGCGTGTTTGGACTCTGAAAGTGAAGATGGGAAGTGTCAGACTGGAGTATTTGAACTCATTTCCCGAGACTGCCTGAAAGCTTCTACTCTGTAAGAGTATACTTCAGCTTCTGGTCCCAAACACAGCCCCAAAAAAAACTAAATCAGTGACAGAAATGTTGATCTTTCACCGCCTTTTTTTATCCCAGTTTCTTTAAAAAATCCTTCTTGGACATATTTATTAGCTGTACATCTAAAAACACAAGCCAGCCACAGAAAACTCATTTGTTTGTTGAAAATTAATGTATATCACACCATCACTTCCTCTCACTTTATTTCAGTTTTCTCCTCTTACAATCCACAATACTTAGCATATACTTCACATTAATGCACAAATCACATTGAATAACTCATCTACCTTACAGATTCCAGGTAGCATCCTTATAAAATCATGTCGTTTATTTTGATTAGTCAAATGACAACTTGTGTCAGTTTATTTCATTCTGTCGAAGTGACAAAAGAAAATCATAATGCTCACTGTTATTCTATTGGGTTTAGGTGGCATTATTAGCTCTTGATTTCCTAAGTCACAGGCTCTTGTACCCTGCCACTACATGCTGTTCTTTAACATTTGCAACAACTTGGTACCAGGTCTTTATTATACAGTATTGTATGTATTACCACAGCACTCTGAAGCCATAGAAATGCATCAGGAATATGTTGTTCCTCTTCAGTCATTCTTAAGTTAAGCTAAACACACCTTGTCCTTGCAGTTTTTCTTCACAAGTTAACAGTTCAACAATTCAACAAGTTTGTGCTTTTTTTCCTTAGAATTCTGTTGTGGTTTAGCCCAGCAGGCAGCTGAACACCACAGAGCCACTCACTCATTCCCTAGTTCCCAGTGGGATGAAGCAGAAAACAGGGGGGGGAAGTAAAATTCATGGGCAGAGATAGGCAATTTAACAGGACAGAAATGGTAGGGGAAAATAATATTGATAATAACAACAAAAATAGAATTGCATGGAATATCCCTGGTGTGAGTTGGGATCAGTTCTCCCTTCCTGTGCCCCCACCACCTGCTCCCTGGTGGGGCAGCAGGAGAAGCAGAAAAGGCCCTGGTGCTGTGGAAACCCTGCTCGGCAGCAACAAAGACATCCCTGTGTTACCAGCATTATCCTCACACTACAGTCAAACAGAACACTGTCCCAGCTACTAGGAAGAAAATTAGCTCTGTCCCAGTGAAACCAGGGCAAATTCTAATAATTTCTTATTGTCCTATATATGATGTTTGGATGAAGTCTGCATCCAGGTAAGAGGCTGGTTTAGTTTCAGGTTTACACACCACACTGTTTTAACAAAACTTGACTCCATGGAGAAATAACTATACTTTTCTATTAATAGTCATAAAGTTGCATATATGATCATGAGGTATAGCTCCTTTTTCTTTCCAAGCATGAATCCTATGAGTCATTCCACAAAAAGAGCTGACATGGATTTTTAATAAAGTATTACTATTAGAGACATTTCTGACTGAGTTGTTTTTAAAAATAGATTCCCACTCTTGCATTTCATTCTGCCATTTAGACAGGGGCTTTTTGCAAAACAAATTGATACCAAAATCCCTTTTATTCAAGTGCAGATGTGGAATGGTATACCTTACCATACTTAGTGCCACTTCACTGCTTTTGTAAAGCACCCAATTAAAATTCCAAGTACAGAAAAACCAGCAAGAGTTTAGTTTGAAAAAATGAAATTCACTTTCTAGGAGAAAGGACATTTCTTATAAACTTCTCCAATTCCTGCCATTAAACAAATAACATTTCATTGTTTATCTTTTGGTTCACCTCAACTGGTATCATTTATTTCAAGCTGCTTTCACTATTGCACACCACCTGTCTGTAGCTCTTCTGCACTGTATCTTCAGAAAATCTATTCCAGAGTTCAAGAATAAAAAACAATCTTTCCATATTAGTACTAGTAATTCATGAAAGAATGCCATTAAGGTAGAAGACAGGATGAACCTGGAAAAACCCAGAACCAACACTACCTGAGAATGGATCCTATGATTTTAGCAAAATAGGTATAAAACAAGTGACACAGATCAGTTTTTCAGAACATGGCCTTGCTGAAACAAACAAGTCCTGAATAAACAGAGGGAGTATTCGTTTTCTCTGTCCTAAAAGAAAATATTTTACAAGGAAAACTGAGGTTTTTATAAAGTAAACTAGATAAGATATGAAGAGATCTCTCTCCTTGTGAATTATCAAGATTTTTTCTTCTTATTCACCACTCATAGCAAGAACGGTGCTGTTGACACAGCTGAAGGATGAGATGCCATCCAGAGGGACCTGGATAAGCTCAAGAAGCATGTCCACAGGAATTTCATGCAAAGAATGTCAAGACCAAGTGCAAGGAGCAGCATCTGGGTTGAGGCAATCCCCGATATTAACACAGGCTGGGGGATGAACAGGTCGAGAGCTGCCCTGCTGAGGATTTGGGGGTGTTGGTGGGTGAGAGGCTGGACATGAGCCCTCCATGGGCACTCACAGCCCACAGAGCCCAGTGTGTCCTGGGCTGCATCCCAAGCAGGGTGGACAGCAGGTCGAGGGAGGGGTTTCTGCCCCTCTGCTCTGCTATGGTGAGACCCACCTGCAGGGCT
>JAWWTY010000435.1:0-11331 GCA_035222235.1 Margarornis squamiger | reverse complement strand
GGACGGGGCTTGGAGCACCCTGGGCTGGTGGAAGGTGTCCCTGCCCATGGCAGGGGGTGGCACTGGGTGGGCTTTAATGTCCCTTCCAACCCAATCCATTCTGTAATTCTGTGGAGGATTGACCATGAGCTGCTTCAGCTGAGAGGGACCCATCTCAAAGGGACTGTCCATGAAGGAGTGTGAGGTGGTGCCTCTCCCCTGTTCAAACAGGGAGCAGGAAGTGAAGCCCTTGCTCATCTGATGGACTGTGGTGCTTCAGGACCCTTCCAGCTGGGGGTAAAGTTGTGCAGAGCCTCTGTGAGCAGCTTGGGTTCGATTTGGTTGAGGAATCACCAAGGTCATCATCCATCAAAGTCACTGTCCTGCAAGGGGGAGGCTCCTCTGGGATTCCCTGGCACAGAAGTGAGGGCAAGGCAGGGGCTGCTGGGGCTCCTGCTGCTCTCCTTGAGCTCCTGGTGGAACCCCTGTGATGAGAGAGAGACCTTCCCACCAGGGAACAGGGCTGGGAATGAGGTCCAAAGTGATGTCCTTGGGCTCACAGAGAGTATGAGAAGCCCTGAGCTCCACTGCCTTCCCCACCAGGCTGGTATTCCAGGTGCGTCCTGCAGAATTCCTTGGGATTGTCCTGCTTTAAAAAGCAGAGAGGAAGGATTTGGGATGAAAGAACCCAAGTGGACTTGCAACGTGTCATTTCTTTCACACACAAGGGGTGTGAGCTCTTCCCAGCAAAGCAAGGGGGTCACCAGGTCAGCTTGGAGGAGGAGCCATAAGGAAAAGTTAATTAACGAGGAGTCAAAACTGGGAAGTTTCACCTTCCAAAGAATTGCCCTGTTTTTGAGGTTTGCTCTCCTCTTGAATGAAGTCGAGGAAACCAATACATTGAAAAACATTTGGATTGAAGAAGCCACAAAACTGTGTTTAAGGTGGTAAAATTTAGCTCAGGCAACACGAGGGAATGTCAGATGTTCCATGAGAAGGTGAAAAGAGGAGCACCTAAACCAAAGCTGGGACTGGAGCACCAAGAACTAAGACTTCCAGGAGGACCTGGCCCAGCCAGACCTGAGTGCCAGTGCAAAATGGCAGGGCTTGTTTGGGTTGTTCTCTGCTGCAATTCTGTTAAAATCAATTTTCTCATCAATTTTTCTTAGTGCTGAGTGGCTCTGATTCCCAATGAGATGTAAAAGCTGCTTTTGGCCCTCTGGGGTCACCGAACATGGAGCTCCTGGGCGGTTTTAAAGCCTCACGATTCAGGCAATTTTTTCCTGTGATAATTTCACTAACGTGGTCCAATATCATGGGCAACCCACGCAGAATAAATATCAAAATGTTTGCAGCACCACACGAAAAAACCCTGACCAGCTTTGCAATGGCCCGAGCCCGTTCCCACCTGGATAAACCAGAGGAGACAATCCTTTGCTCCTTGGACCTTGCACTTCGTTTTTATCGTGAAAATCTCCTTTATGAAGGAGAAAAGCTGCAAACTTTTCTCTGAAAAACATATTTGTAATTATAGTCATGCACAAAGTGAATCTCCAGCCTTGGGGACCCCATTGCCACTTTCTTTGCTTCCACCTGTACTGATTTTACCAGTGGAAAAGGAAATCAACCCAAATCAGCTTCTCCCACCAAACTAACGCTCTGCAAAATCCATCCTCATCTCCCTCAGCCCAGAAGCCAATAAATCAGACTATGTTTTGGCTCAAGAGATCTCCAAAAAAGCAAATAAAGCAGGAATAGGCTCCTCCAGCTTCTCCTTGGAGTTGTGGTTTGGGTCAGAGAAGCAACGGGGAGGTTTTTGCATTGAAGGAAGGGACATCAGGACCTTTCCAGTCCAACCTGCTGCCCAAAGCAGGGTCAGCTACAGGATCAGGCCAGGTTAGTCAGGGCTTTGTCCAGTCTTGAAAACCTTCAGGGTGGAGACTGTTGGTGTCCTTGAAGGTTCTTTCCTTGCTGCCACCTTCATGTGTGTATTGGGAATGGAGGTGTTGCTTCAAGGGATCTGTCCTGGCAATAGTCCTCTCTTATCTCCCACAGGGGAAAGAAGTTCATAATTCCCCACACAATCAGCCTGGGCTGGTGATTGAAGGTCCATGGAATAACATTCCTGCCCTCGTGTGTCTGGTTAGAAAAGGCTCTGCTGTTAGAAAAGAAATGTTGGCTTCACCTGAATCCACAGTGAAAGAAAAAAGACCCCAAAACTTTGGATAACAGGCATGGAAGAGGATGCCCCTGGATCCCTGGAAGTGTCCAAGGCTGGGCTGGATGGGGCTTGGTGCAACCTGGGCTGGTGGAAGGTGTTCCTGCCTATGGCAGGAGGGTGGGATGAGATGGTCTTTGAGTCTCTTCCAACTCAAACCGTTCTATGATTCCAAGCTCTGTGTCTCTGCTCCTTAAGCTGGGACTGGTTTTGCCTCAAAGATGTTTGGCTCCTGTAACACCTTTATCCTAATAGGGCTATCCATAACCCCTGTGTTACAGGAATTGTAACTGGGTGAAAGTCACCACCAGGAAAAAAACCTTCCCACCAGCAAATGAAGCACTTCTCCAAGTCCTCTCTGGGTATGAAGGGACCTCAGAGCTGTGCTTAAAAGCTCAGGGAGTAAGAAGCTCCTTCTGCCATCTCATGGTGAATGGAGGGAAGGAGTCACAGCACTGCACACAATCATGGAATGGTTTGGGTTGGAAGGGACCTTAAAGACCATGTCATTCCTGTGCCATGGGCAAGGACACCTTCCACCAGCCCAGGTTGCTCCAAGCCCTGTCCAACCCCACCTTGGACACTTCCAGGGGTGGGGCAGCCACTTGTTGTCCGTAGGAACAGAAACTGCAAGTAGGGATGGAAACTACAGTTCCCAGGACATTCCGCATTCCACTTGTAGTTCCAGTCAGTTCTCCACCTGCCTCCCTCAGGTCCAAACACAACCTCAGATCTTTTCCTCCTCAGTCTTCCAATCTTCACTCCACAAAGCAGTCTCAGCTTGGCTCCTCTTCCGTGATAACTTCAAGTGTCCCTGGAGGAGATTAAGGATGGACACTCAGGCTCTCCCCATGGCCATGTGTCTCCATCCTTTCCAGCAGCTGAAGGGCAAAAATCCACCCCTTGTCTGGGAGTTCTGATCCTTGTTAATTCTAGGTGAGCCCTGGGCAGAGGTGGATCAGGCTGGACAGGGCTTGGAGCAACCTGGGCTAGTGGAAGGTGTCCTCTTGAAGTAGATGACCTTTAAAGGTCCTCTCCACCCCAAACCATTCTGTGATCCTGCGATTCCCTGGCCCTCTGAAGGTCCCCTACATGCCTGGAAGTTTCTCAAGGATATTCCTCTTTGAGAGGACAATGAGAAGGTCCTGGTACCGTAGGGATGGTCCCATCTCACCAAAAAGCAAACTAAAGGAGACCAGCTGTCATTTCAGGGAAAGAAGGTTTTGGAATTGCCTCAGGAACAGCATTGGTGGTCCAACCTTCCTTCTGGCCCTCAGGGAACCTGTTCCTTCCCACAACAGCTGCCCCCCAACCTGTCCAAGCTCATTGTCATTGCTGTGCCCTCCCTGCTCTTCCACTTGCCCCAAGTCTGGAGCCAGTGGTCTCTCTCCTGTGTCCTTCAGACCTGCAGAAGTCAGTCCTCCCACCCTGGTGGTGCTTTCCCTGGAGTTCTGTGACCTTGGTTTTTGAGGCTCCAAATTCCTGCAGCCCTGCAAGCTCCCAGGGGACCTGAGCAGGCAAAGGGGTCTCTGTCACTGCACTCAGAGGGTGACCAGTGACCATGGAAGCCCCAAGTTTGCAGGGTGAGAGGTAAATCAGGCCTCATGTCAGTGGTGTGGGCTCCATGGAGGCCTGAGAAAAGCCCAGCTCTCCCCAGAATGGTCCTTTCAGGCTGATAACAAGGGCTTGATTTTGCAGAGGGTGACATTCCTCACATTTTTCCCCAGGATTAATGCTTCCCTTGTGTGTCCTCGCCCCACCACGAGCTCCTTGGCTGCACAGTAACCCTTTGTGTGCTGCAGGACACGTCCAGAAAATAACAATAAGGTCTCCAAATGAGATCCATGACTGGGAAGAGTTGAGGCTCCCATGAGCAGGAGTGTGGGCTGTGTTGGGTGCAGTGACAGCCCTTAAACCCCAACAAACACGGTGCTGGTGGGATCTGATACATCACCTACAGCGGTGCCCACTTTGAGGCCCCTGGCATGTGTTTGGTGGCATAAATCACATTTTTGGCATGGCTGATCTGGTGACAAAGGTTCATATCCCAGCTTTGGACCTTCTTGGGGCTGAGGGCTGAGTTTGGAGACAGCTCTTGCACAAGGCAAGGTTTTCCTGCAGAAGCCTCTGTTGCCCCAGTTGTAGGATTGTTTTTGGGTAAGGACCACCTAGGAACAAACCTGGTGAAGGGCAGAGGAGAGCCCAGGAAGCCTGGGAAGACATTTAGCAAGGAAAGCCAGAAAAGCAGCCAAGGACCATCCTGGTGTGCAGTCTGCTGTGGTTTGGGGTCATGCTGCAGAGTCCATGACCCTTAGAGACCTTGGGAAGAGCCCACCACACCATCATCACCGCATGACTGCCCATGCCAAACTCAGGTTGGCTTCCAAAGCTGAGCCATGGAGTGGGATGGGATGGAAAGGGATGGGATGGGAAGGGATGGGATGGGATGGGATGGGATGGGATGGGATGGGATGGAAAGGGCAGCAGCCCTTTCTCCTGTGTAACTAGAAACACGTGGGAGGAGCAGGGCAGCCTTTGGGCCCCCGAGGGTTTTCAAACAAAAGCAGCAAACCTCCAACCGAGCTCAGGATGGAGAGGGTTGTTCCATGTTCTACTTGCTGACCAGTGGACCAACTGGGGATGCTGGCAAAGAGGGTTGCTGTGGCTGCTGCTTTCCATTGTGTGCCTTATTTATGGCCACAGAGTGTGGTGGCAGCAGCAGCAGCAGCAACATTACTCATCTGAGACCTTCATGGCCATCAGAGCTTCACAAATAACGAGGTAGGAGCTCCTCTTTCCAGGGGAGGGAACAAACAATGACATTACATCATCCCCCAGCGGGAGCAATGGCCAGAGCTTTCCACCACACGTTGGCAGGGCAAGGGCTGCTGGTTTTAAGCTAAAAAAGGGTCAGTTTAGGCTGGACATTAAGAAGTTTTTTTACAAGGAAGGTGGTAAAGCACTGGACCAGGTTGTCCAAAGAGGTGGTGGACACATTCCAGGTCAGGCTGGATGGGGCTCTAAGCAACCTGCTCTTATTGAAGATGTCCCTGTCCATGGCAGGAGATTGGACCAGATGACCTTTAAAAGTCTCTTTCAACCCCAACTGTTTTATGGTTCTATGATTTTATTCATGTCCCTGTGTCCAGATGCACGTGAGCAGCTGCACTCCAAGTCTGTGCATCATTTCCAGGTCACTTTGGGTCCCCCTCTCTGGGTCATGAACAGCTCCCTGGGCATTTCTATGGGATTCAGTTTGTTGGCTCTCATCCCAGCTCATTCCTTCTCCTTGCCTTTCCATCATCTTGGGATTGCAGGGCACATCCCTTCTCCCACCGTGAGCCCACAGCAGTGGCTTCAGTGCTGAGCTGGGAGGGATGTCTAATTCCCAAGGCCTGAGGCAGGTTCTTCACCTGGAGCCACGTGGTAACAACAGCTTGTCCACGTCTTGAACCCAGAGGCTGCATGGCAGGAGCTCAGGGATCCAGAGGCAGCCAAAGATGCCTTCCCGAGATGTTCCTGTCCTTGGGAAGCTGTGCTGGGGACTGGGACAAGACAGGGATGGTTCAGGATGGGGAATCTGGAGGGAATCACAGAATATCCTGAGCTGGATGGGACCCACAAGGACCATTAAATCCAAGCCCTGGCCCTGCACAGACACCCCAGCAATCCCACCCTGTGCCCCAGAGCATCATCCAACCCCTCCTGGAGCTCTGGCAGCCTTGGGGCCGTGCCCACTGCCCTGGGGAGCCTGGTCAGTGCCCACCACCCTCTGGGGGAAGAGCCTTTTGCTGAGATCCCCCCTGACCCTGCCCTGGCACAGCTCCAGATGTTCCCTAGATGCTCTGCCTGGTCAGATGATGTTCCTTTCCTCTGCTGGGACATGTGTGATGGGCACAGCCACACTCAGCCTGATCCTTCTACTCCAGGGTGCAAGCCAGGGGCAGCTTCACAGATGTCATAGAAGCTTTTTTGAAGCTCTCAAGGGGTGAGGTTTCCTGGAAAACTTCTATTTTACTGGTTTGATTAGTATAGATTTTATGAGTGTTGCCTCCTGGTGATCATTTCCAGAGTCCCAGCAATTCAGGACTTTGGTATTTGAGACACCCTGAAGGCTCAGCTGCCCCTTCCTTCCCTTCACTTTACTCCCAGACCTTTGCAAAACAATTCCATCCATCCATGTGGAGCCTCTGTGGGATGGGAGTCATTTCCCTGCCTCTTTCACACCCCTCCATCCTCTTCACACCAGAAGCCCCTTCTCTTTGAACTCTCCCACAGACACTCTCCCACTCATTGTCTCTGGAGTGGTGTTTGCTCCACTCTCCCTAAAGACCAGATCCAAACTGTCCAGTCACCAGTTATCAAATGCCCCTTTGAGTTGCTCAACAATACATTTGAATGGATGTTTTGAAAACTACTCCAGCAGGAAACCTTTTTCTCCTCCATCCCTCCGTGGTGGCATTGTCCATGTACCTCTCCAGCCCATTGTACGGCAGCAAAAATATGCCTTTCTCTGATTCAGATGAACGCTGATTTACCAAAAATGCTCATTTCCTACCAGGGAAAGGGTTTCAAAATGATGGAATTACAGTGAGCTGTCTGAGAGCTACGGATGAGATTGGTCTGAACTGGGATATTCAGAGGAGCATGTTCTTCAATTATTAATACTGAGTCATGGGGAAGAGCTGAAGCCCTGATTTCTTCAGGCAGTTGTGGCTCTTGGGGCTCTCTTGGAAGAGGTGGAGGATTTGTCTGCATTTTTTTGGCCAGGTTTGCATTCCTTGGCCAGGTTTGCACGAGGTGATCACATTTTTCCTCCAGGGAGGGCCAGCCTTTCCAATAACTTCAGAGCACCTGTCCCCAAGTCAACACCTGTGCATTTCTGTTAAGAAACCACATACAAAATGCACAATGCCAAGTTCTCATTTATCTTCCACAGAGGAGAGTCCAAGTTGTAGCTTCTCTCTCTCAAAGAGAGCTCAAAAATGTGTGGTTTGGTAATAAACTCTCCAGGTCCACCTCTGATGGATTAACAACACACAAAGCAGTTGGGAAATGCACCCAAAGTGTGCCAAAGATCTCCGTATCCTCTGAGGGCAACAAGATGATTTTATGAACCCAAACGAGATGGATCCAATGAGCAAAGACAAGTCAGAAAGTCAAGTTTTTTCCTGCCTTTAACCAAATTTTTTTTTTTCCTGTCAGTTAATCAAGAAAAAAATAGCACCTTAATGGTTAATACGAGCGATTTTGGGTCATCAGATGCTGGATAGAGACAATGCCACAGGCTATTGTAAATCTGCATAATTGGTACTTAATCACTAATGGTGGGATCAGTTACAGCTGTAATTAAGAGTGTGAAATCCCAGTGTTTATTACATGGCAGCAGTAAGGAATGAGAATCCCTCCAAGTGGGGTAACTCTGCCACCACTCACCACCAGGAGGTCCCAAATTTGCCCAAAGTGGCACGGCTGCCACCAGCAGGAGGTCCCAAATCTGCCCAAATCAGCACAGATGCCACCACCCACCACCAGAACATCCCAAATCTGCCCAAAGTGGCATGGCTGCCACCACCAGGAGGTCCCAAATCTGCCCAAATCAGCACAGATGCCACCACCCACCACCAGAACATCCCAAATCTGCCCAAAGTGGCACAGCTGCCACCACCAGAAGGTCCCAAATCTTCACAGATGACACCACCCACCACCAGGAGGTCCCAAATCTTCACAGATGCCACCACCCACCACCAGGAGGTCCCAAATCTTCACAGATGCCACCACCCACCACCAGGAGGTCCCAAATCTTCCCAAAGTGGCACAGCTGCCCCCACCCACCACCAGAAGGTCCCAAACCTGCCCAACATGGTCCCACTTCTTGGGTGGAGACTTTCCACCAGCCAAGGACCGCCCTTTCCTCTGTGTGCTCCAGCTGGGGCTCAGCAGAGCTCAGAAAAGCCAAGGAGGAGCAAAATCCACATTTTTTTCCCTCCCTTTCTCACACTGCTGAGCCTCTTCCAGGAAAAGGCCGAGCAGCAGACGACGAGATCTCTGAGAGCTGACCCAGGGAGGGCATGGCGTGATTGAGATATCGGTCCCTGGGGACAGCAGGAGTTGAAGTCTTTCCAATTAGCACTTTGGATTGGAGTCAAGAGCTGTCAGGGCTTTAATTTACTAACCCGTGTCCCTCTCCCTATATATCCATGTGACAGCTCATTCCTTTAGGGTTGATGGAGTGCGTGGTTGGCCTCTAACTGTTCTCCCATCCATCTCCCTCCCCAGTTTGCTTCTTCAAGAACGTTTTCCAAAGGGGAATTTCCATGGCTTGGGGACGCCCGGGTTAATTTATGCCAAAGAGTTGTTCCTGCTGAAAAACCAAAGCTCAGCTCTCTCCAAGGCCTTTTTGTGCCCCGAGATGGGCTTGTTGGTTGGTGTCCTTCACCGTAGAGAGGACACAACAACACAGAGCTGTTGGTGCCTCATTCCTGGAATTCAAGGTCAAGCTGGATGGTGTTTGGAGCAGCCTGGTCTAGTGGAAGGCATCCCTGTTCATGGAAAAAGGTTGGAGCTACATGACTTTGAAAGTCCCTTCCAACCCAAACCATTCGGGGATCCTCCGATGAAAATTGTTTTCCAAACTGTGTGTTGAGCAAGATTTTGTTGAGACACAGAAGAACGTGGGAGCTCTGCTGATCCTCTTTGTCCAAGGTCAAGACAGGGGCCGACAGAATTGTCCCCTGAGACTCTGGCCCAGAGGATGGACTTTGTTGGAAGGTGGGCGTGCTGCATGTTCTCCATCCATGGGGTAGACACTTCCCTGCCTCCTGTTCCCACCAACACTCCATTACTGTTGGCATAAACATGGACACCATTCCTTATGTTTCCTTTAACAAGTATTAAATGTCACCTGAGCCTGACACGAGCAGTAAATACGGCCCAAGGTTCAAAATCACACCCAAGGATGAGTCCCCTCTGGTAACTTCCTGAGATCCTGTGGCACCTGGAGGTGAACAAACCAGGAGAACCATTAGCAAACATGCCATGGAAATCCTTCTCCTTGCCCTGGTATGTCTTTCCATGCACAACCCTCTCAGCACCCCTGTTAAGCCTCCTGGTTCCCTCCCCAGGGCTGTCACTGGGCTTTTCTCCTTGGAGGGCAGTAGATTTCCCAAGGACATCAGGCAAGAACATCAGAGGTTGGACTCCATCATCTTGAAGGTCTTTTCCAGCCTTAAAGTGACTCTATAATAGAGTTGAAAGGGTGTTCTATGCAGAAAGGACCATTCTCCAGGCTACCAAGCTGTATCTGACCCCAAGACTATTCCAGAAAGTCTGTAAGGTCCCTCTTGACAACAACACTCTCTGTCTACAAGTCCCTTCTTGAGCCAGGTGGGGTTTCCTCTGGCCAATTAGGTTGTGGCTGCCCCATCCCTGGAAGTGTCCAAGGCCAGGTTGGACGAGGCTTGGAGCACCCTGGGCTGGTGGAAGGCATCCTTGACAATGGCAGGGGGTGCGATGAGGTGATCTTAGAGGTCCCCCTCCCGACCCAAACCATCCTGTGATTTTGATTCCAAGCAGACAGGTCTGCAATGGAAAAGTGTCCACCAGAGGTGGAGATCCTTTTGTATTCCATGGAGAGAAACAGGATGCAAACCTTGTGGTTTCTTTTAGAAATGTGCTTAGGAAGGGAGAAGTCATTCCTAGAAGGACCCATTTTGCTCCCTCGATTCAGGTTGGAGGGTGAGCAGTTAATTCAGATGGACACGTGTCCACCTACCTAAAACCTCAGAGATTCCAGGTTTAAAGACTTCAAATGATGTGGATCCAAATGACCATAATTGCAGAGTCAATAGGAAGGAAAGACACACCAGCATCGTTATGAGGCTCGTGAAATAAGAAACAAAAATACAAATTCAGGGCCAATCCCACATGTTCTATTAAACAGCTGTCCCAGGTGACATTCCCAGCTGGTGGGACCTGCCACCTTCTTCAACCTCCCTACTCCTTGTCTAAGGAACCAAGAAGCTGGGAGGAGGCAGAGCATGAGCAATACATGGATTAGTCTGAAGATCAGCTTAAGATGCCACGTCTCCTCCGTGGTGGGGAGGTTTCAAGGACACCAAGACACCTCTGCCTCGGTGGAGACCCACGGGAAGCAAATCCCTCCTGGGCCTTTGTGCCTTTGAATCCCTGTTTTTCAGAGCCTTACAATAAACCCCGCTGGAAAGACAGAGCTGGGAGGAGGGAGGGAAAGAGCTCAGCAAGCAGCAAGATGAGCCTTGTTAGGTGTTGGAGTGACAAGAATAATGGAAAGGAGGAGGAGAGGCCACGGGAGAAGGCAGGAGCATTAGGCAGGAGCTCTGGGAAGCTGATGCAACCTAAAATAAGCCACGCTCTGCACGCAGAGCAGTTTAACCCCACACCCCTGTGAGTGATGAATTCCCAGCGCTGGGGGAGAGAGCCAAAAAAAACCCCAAATCACAACAACAAAGAAGAAAAAGCTGCTGGCACCCACAATTAGGGGCCAAGCAGCAAAAGGATGGTGGTTTTCCCAGCCTGAAGAGCTTTTCCAGCCGTGCATCTTCGGGGCCATCGCTGGGAGATGGGCAGGCTCAGCCCAGGCCTTCAATTCTCAGGATTGTCTGGCTGATAAAGCTTTTAATTGGAGTGTTTATGTTTCCAGATCTCCAGCAACACAAATCTGGGCTGGTAATGTGTTTTAAGGGACCAGAGGTAACGTTTGGAAGATAAATGTGGTGTCAGCTGCCCACTGGGTTACACAGACATTATGGCCAACTGAGGATTCATTAGCCATTGTGTTTTCAGGGGGTTTAATGGGTTTTCCAGGCATCCAGCTCTGGTTTTGTGGAGTTTTGCCTCTTCCCCCTGCTTTTAGACACCAGTCTGGATTATCAGCTGTTGTAAATCAAGTGATTTGCCTTGACTGGCCTGGGTGGGCTCTCAGGAAGGATCCTGAACAGCAGAGCTGCACTGAAAACAGGACCCTGGGGCTGTTGTCCTTATTAGAGCCCGGGATGTGGGGCTGGAGCCTCTCTCCTATGGAGCCAGGCTGGGAGAGCTGGGGGGTCACCTGGAGAAGAGAAGGCTCCAGGGACACCTGAGAGCCCCTTGCAGGG
>JAWWTY010000434.1:0-11374 GCA_035222235.1 Margarornis squamiger | reverse complement strand
TGGTCCTGGGCAGGGCTGAGGGTTGGGCTGGATGATCCTTGGGGGTCCCTTCCAGCTCAGCAGATCCTGGGATCCTGGGCAAATCCCAAGCAAAGCTGCTCCTTCCACCCCTCCAGGGCAGTGTCCTGCTGGAGCTGCACCCACAGCACCATCCTGGAGCAGAGGCAGAGCAGGAGGTGGCAGCTGTGGGCAACATGCCCTGCCATGGACCCTTGGCACTGCCCCTCAGGCTGCTGCTGTCACACTCAGCTCACAGGGGGAATTCCAGGCACAGTGAGGTGAGGGACACTCACCACTACAGGATGTGCTCATTTGCTCCAGCTGAACTGACAGGATGCTCTGCTATTTTTAAATATTCCCCCTGGCCACCCAGACCATTGGACCCAGAATCCTTTGTGCCATTTGTATGGACACAAATAAACAGGGAAGTTTTCCCAACAATTTGCCCATTCATTTTGAGGTTGAGTTTGGCCCCAGATTCTTGGTGGTGTTTAAATAGGGCAGTTTATGATTCCCAAGGCCACAGAGTTACCCAGGAAGAAGGAAAATAATGAATGACACCAGAAAAACTAAAAAAATCATCCTTACTAGGTTAGTCCCCAAGTGCAGTTTGAAATGGGGCTGCATCATGAGATGGATCAGCCTGGATGGGGCTGGGCAATGCCAATTCATTCTTTTTCTGGGGACAAAACACTCCTGTATTCCCTAAAACTGCCTCTCTGCTAAGACCTAGGGACAAACACACAACTTCTAATGCAGTTCTCCCAAATCCAATAAACTGAGCAGCAATTAGAACCTTCTCAGTCTATTAGGACAGTGATATCAGCAGTGCCTGTTTGGACTGACACTCCCCAAATCCCCTTTTTTGGGGAAGCCAGGTAATGACACATCCATGGAAGAACCATTTCCCATGGCAAGAGTTCCCCAGTTCCCCAGAAGCTTCTGCTGGTCTCTGCATGAATTACATTTCATTCCCTCCCTTCTGCTGCTCCCTAAGGAAACTTGCAGCACTTTGCCAGCTCAGATTCTCTCTTTCACGTCCCAATTAGCAACAGAAAACCAATTATGAGTGGACTGGGTCCTTTCACCAAACTTCCTCATGAGTTTTGCATCAGTGGCCAAACACACCAAGGACCTGGGGTGGGGACATGAGGGGATGTTTTTGGCCACCAAGAGCAGCATCTTTTGGTGGATCTCAAGGGAGCACCCTAAACACACCAAAATGAGGAGAAAATGCATCATTCAGGCAACAACCATAATTTTATAGTTAAGAGTCATTTGAGGTTTTTTTTCTTTAATTTATAAAGCAGGCATTTCAGTTCTTTGATGTATAAGAAAATGCACTCTGCACAGCTTCTCCAAATTTGCAGCATTTGTTCTTTAAAGTTGGAAAAATGCAGTCCCTGAATAATAATAATAATGTGAGAACTGGTGCAAAGCTGGTTCCTGCAGCAAGCCTGGCTCTGTCCTAAGCACCCCCACAGCAGAGTAAAAGCTCTGAAATACTTTGTGCAAAGTATTTCAGTCAAATCTTAAACAGAGACTGCACGAGGAAAAATAGAATGAAGGAAAATTGTGGAGGATTGTTGTCCCCAAGCGATGTCCCCACCTCCAGCACACTGCCTGCCTGGAGCTCCATCTCTGCAGCACAGGCAGGAGCCACAATTAACAAGCTCTTAGGAGCAGAGAATCACAGAATGGTTTGTGCTGGAAGGAGACTGCAAAGCTCATCCAGTCCCACCCTAAGACACCTTCCACTAGCCCAGGTTGCCCCAAGCCCCATCCAGCCTGGCCTTAAATATTCCCAGGGATGGGGCAGCCACAGCTTCTCTGCCCAACCTGTGCCAGGGCCTCAGCACTCTCCAAGTAAAGATTTTTTTCATAATATTTAATTTAAACCTATTTTCTTTCAATTTTAACCCATTCCCCCTTGTTCAGTCACTCCAAGCCCTTGGAAATAGTCTCTCTCCAGCTTTCCTGTAAGTTCCCTTCAGGTCCTGGAAGGCCACAACGATGTCACCCCAAAGCTTCTCTTCTTTGGCTGAACACCCCCAGCTCTCCCAGCCTTTCCTCCCAGCAGAGCTGCTCCACCCTCTGCCCATCCTGGTGCCTCCTCTGGCCTCTCTCCAGCAGCTCCATGTCCTTCCTGTGCTGTTCCCAGGGCTGGAGGCAGCTCTGCAGGTTGGGGGGTCTCACCTGAGGGGGCAGAGGGGCACAATCCCCCCCTCCCCTCTGCCTGTGCTGCTTGTGATGCAGAAATGAAATGTCCTCCCGTTGTGCCAGGGGAGGTCCAGGTTGGATATTAGGAAAAAATCTCTTCATGGAAAGTGTTGTCAAGTGTTGGCACAGTTACCCAGGGAGGTGGTGGAGTCACCATGCCTGGAAGTGTCCAAAACACGTGTGGATGTGGCACTTGAGACCTGGTTGACCTGGTGCTGGTTGATGGTTGGACTGGGCGACCTTAGAGGGATTTTCCCACCTTAAGGATTCTGGAATTCTGTTTGCTGCAGCCTTGAACTCACCAAGGGGCTGAAGCATCAGGGCAGGGGCAGCAGAGTGGCAGCAGAGGGGCAGCAGAGTGGCAGCAGAGGGGCAGCAGAGGGGCAGCAGAGGGGCAGCAGAGTGGCAGCAGAGGGGCAGCAGAGTGGCAGCAGAGGGGCAGCAGAGGGGCAGCAGAGTGGCAGCAGCTCCCATGGCTCTGCCTGTCAAACCTTTGTGTCTCCTTGCCCCCAGCAGCTGTGCCTCCCTGTCTGGCATCTCCTCGTGCTGCCCCAAAGCACAAAGGAAGCCTTTGAAACACAGAGCAGAAGGGGCTGCAGGGGCTTAACCCTGCACACCTTTTCCCAATCTGCTGTTCTTGGCAGCACAAGCTGCTAAGCTATTGCTAATAAAAATATATTAATGCCTGTCCTCGGCACTTGCTTCCTGCCTGGAATTTCTCTCACCCAACTTCGGGTTTCTACAAAGCAAATACCTTCACGCCTCCTTTTATGGAGGAAGTCCTAGAGTTGATTCACTTGGTTGCAAGATACACATCTAAAGTAGGTGAATCATGTCCTGGAACATTTTTTCCCCTCTGCTGACTGCAAAGGGAGAGTGGCTGAATTCTCAGCTGGAGAGAGATGAGAGGAATCCCAACCCTGCTCTCACACTGCCCCGAAACTCTGGTCCCGTGCTCTCTCCAGGATGTGTGGAGGTGAGGGCATGAGTGTGCATTATTTTACACCTCAGCAAACCACCAGAAATGTCACCTGACCACCCTCACTGTGGTTATTTATATTATTCATACCTTTGGTACATCATTCACTGATGAACACCATACCAAAGAAAAACCCCAAATATTTTAAACAAGGAAATTCATCAAAAAGACCCTTCCAAATGCAATGTAGGAACTGAGAACTTAGAAACTCAGGGAATTAAGATTTTGGGACACATAGAAAAATAAATTCAAATAAACACTTGTGAAATGAAGATGTCGAGAACCCCCTCACACTCTGAACAACCACTGCAGCCAATCTCAAAATGACAGGAGACTTTAAAATCACCCCTGCAGTGTTTGTGATTCCAGAGGATGAGCTGCCATTCCTGCTCAGACTGAGGTCTGTTCTCCAGAGGTGGCCACAGGGCTCTACCATCCAACTGCACCCAAGAAGATACAGCAAGGGAAGAGGACAGGTCTTCTCCTGAACTCTTGGTTGAACTTCATCAGTATTGTCATGAAAACCCAAAACCAGTTTGCACAAATAGTGGACAATGGCTACAAAGTGTTTGGGTCACCTGGAAGTCTACAAGCAACCAGGAGTTGGTTGACATGGCCAAGCAGCCAAG
Organism: Margarornis squamiger; assembly: GCA_035222235.1. Lineage (NCBI taxonomy): Eukaryota > Metazoa > Chordata > Aves > Passeriformes > Furnariidae > Margarornis > Margarornis squamiger. Next base: position 7,546 of record JAWWTY010000434.1, on the reverse strand, counting down.
ACCCACAACCTCACTGGGGCTGGGCTGTTTTCAGGTGAAGGTCGAAGCCCTCTGAGCTGTGTAGGGGCTACTCTGGCACTGAGGGCTGGATCTGACCCATCTGGGAATGCTGCTCCTCCCAGAACAGCCCTGGGGACTGGGCAGGACAGTTCCACTTTAGCCAAGAGTTGGCTGAAGTCCTTCCAACTCAGTTTGGACAATTTGAAAGCAAACAGTGCATAAGGAAGATCCCAGCTGTCTTAATATAACTTTAGTGGGGTTTTTAGTCTCTCCTGTAAACAACACAGCCTTGCATCTTGTTAAGGACTAAGAGGGTTTTCACAACCACCAGACAGCCCCTGATAAACTTCTTTTACATGAAAAGCAATTTTCCCCTGGTGTTTCCCATCTCTCCTGCATTCAGGATCACAGAAGCAGCTGAAAGAATTTAAATTTACCATCGAGATGATTTGGGATTTATTCCTGAAACCACAGTGTGGGAATGGTCTAGGGAAAGAGGATGCAGATTTCTGGGAATCCAGAGAATGGCACTGGAACTCCAGAAACTGAGACACAGCCTTTGGCATGTGGATCACCTGGACTCTTAACCAACCAGTCCACACCAGTACACACCAGTCCTGCAAGGCAGCACCCCCAGGGCAGAGGAAAGGACTAAAGGCAGATGTTGCTGTGCCATCAGAGCCTCCTGCTCAGAGCAGGCTGTCAGGGGAACGTGGGGAAGGTTCGCCTGGGTTTATATCCATAGTAAGGATGCTGCAGACAGGTTTTCTTTGTGTGTGTGTGCACAGATGTCTTATTTCAAGGATTTGGCTGCTCTGCCTTGGGATGCAATTAAGATCTTGCCCATTTTTTAATGTGAAAAATGAAATCAGGAGGAAGAACCACTCACTTGCCTTAATTTGCTGTTTAAAGTGTACAGCTACAATGAGGGAAGCTCAGATGAGACCTTGGTTTTGTCTTTCCAGGGGAGCCTCCTAATAACCTGGTGGGTGTGGGATGGATCATAACCCACATCAGGATCTGGATGTGTGTTATGTACACAATTAGTTCTTAGTTGGAGAAAAACATCCACTGGGTTTTTCCATGTATCCAAAGAAGCACTGAGAGCAAGGCTGTGCCACACACAGAACCAGCTAAGCCTCGCTCTGCCCCGGGAGCCTCTGCCATGGATTTCTGTGCAGATCTGAGAAAATCACGGTCAGAATTGGATTATTCCTGCACAGGGTCTGCCTGTGTGAATCCAAATTTCCTGCTGCCTGTGCTCAGGAGAGCACAGCCACGTTCCTGCCCTGTGCCTGTGGCCACCTCACGTGTCACAGTGTGGGGACAGGGGAGCTGGGCTGCTCCTCACCCCTACGTTTTCTCTGTAGAAAAATGCAAACTTTCCCAACTGTGATAACTTCTTAAAGAATTTCTGGGTTAGAGCTGCTCTAAGTTCATTCTCCAGCATAGCTTTGTGTCAGGGGTGTGAAATCAGCCCACGGATTATCTTTGGTTATTTTATTGAGCAGAGAAAGGAATTAAATACTCTGTAGTCCTCTTTTCCTCTAAATCACCTCTTCTGTCACACGAGGTAAGAAGGACAAATCCTGATTTATTTTTTTTAGTTTAAACTTTTAATGGAAAGATGGAAAAGCATTTTCTGCATCTGTGCCAAAGGCAAACTGGAGCCAGTCTTGCTCCTCACAGCACTGGGTGATGCTCCTCACTCTGGTGAGCTGAGGGCTGGTGTGTCCCTCCACCCTGATCGTTCTGGAGGATAAAACCCTGCTCCTCCTTGTCAGGTCTCCCCTTATAACTCCCCCAAACAGCATTACCCAATATGAAAGAGCTGCTGCAATCCCCATCTGCAGCCCCTCAGAGACCCCAAGCGAGGGAAAAAATGGCAAAGCCTGAATGCAAAATCAAAGCTTCGAGCTCAGGGGGTCTGCAGGAGAAACAGGGAGAGGCAGAGCTGCCTGAAAAAGTGTGTTTGAGCCGTCAGGCCCAGATGGTGGGCAAATAAAAGGGCCCGTTTCTGGGAGCGCCTTTCTGATGATTTATTTCTGGATGCAGCGAGACAGGACAGGCACACAGAGCATTTCAGGGCTGCTGTAAATCAGGTTGTCATTTTTCCTGTCTTCCAGAGAGAACCCCAGCGAGGTTAATTTAAGCAGCGAGGTGTCCTTCCCCCTCTCTGCAGTGCCTCTGTCCCTGCTGGCTGTGGCAGCAGCTGTGCCATTGCTCCCTGCCAGGCAGGACAACAGCAAGGGGCTCCTGCTGGAGCTCGGCCAGCGCTCCGTGCTGCTCTCGCCAGGGCACGGGGAAACCTGGGAGCTCGAGGTGATGGCCAGATGTTTCTGCATCTGCTTTGGCATCTTTGACTGGCTTTGTGTGCGCCTTTGGGAGGGTAATCCAGACATGCTCGGAGCTGCTCAGCCTTGCAGATGCCTAAACCCGAGCAGATGCCACAGAGCACCTAAAATGTCCCTGGGTGCCCAGTTCAGACACCCACGGTGCTCAGAAATGCCCCAAGCTTTGGGCCTGGACTCTCTGCTCAGATCCAAAAAGGTAAAGTATCTTCTTGAACAGCCCCCACCAGGCACGAGCAGCCCCCAAATGCAGCAGGAAGCACTAAAGGTGCTCTCTGCTCTGAGAGGGGCTGTGTGTGAGAGCTGCTCATGGGCAGTCACCCCCTCCCCAGCGGGACATTTGTGGTGTTATCTTCACAGAAACACAGAATGTTAAGGGGCTGAGTTGGATTTAAAGACCCTCTAGTCCCAACCCCCCCCTGCCATGGGCAGGGACACCTCCCACTACACCAGGGTACACCAACCTGGCTTTGAACACTGCCAGGGATGGGGCATCCACAGCCTCCCAGGGCACTGTGCCAGTGTCTAACCAACCTTTTGCTGTTTCCTTTAGAGAGCTGTTCCTGCTCCCCTCACCTCCCGTGAGGACATTTCCTTTTGGGGGACACTGACATGCAATTCCAGAGCTTGGCCACTTCTGTGGGTTATGTTTGGTTATGTGCCTCATTTACCTGCACACCCACCAAGGAGAACAGAGAGTCCATGGCAGGCAGGGGAACCAAATAACACCCTGCCCAGCTTCTCTCAGGCCCATCCCAGGAGCCATCAGCCCATCCCAGGAGCTCAGAAGAGCACAGGACACAATGGCAGGTGGAGATTCAAATTATGGGCTCAGAGGAAGGGACACCCTGCCTGGCTGCTCCCAGGGCTGTCCCAGGAGAGCTACAGCCCCAGGGCACAGTTGTGAAAGCCCTTGAGATGAGTCAAGTGGAGCCCCTTTGGGACTGAGGGGGTGTGGGACACACAGGAGTCAGGGGAAGGGCATTTGGGAATTGCACAACACTTGCAATGGGGTGTTCAGGGAAGGAACCGCAGCTGGGCAAGGGAGAGCTCAAAATGGTTTGGGGAGGAACATGTGGTAAAACAGAGGGATGAGGAGATAAAAAAGGGCCATCCCTGGAGAACCACAGTGCTGGTCACCATTCTTGTCCAGCCACACCCTGGGTGGGAGTACAGCCTGTCCTGGCTTCTATTAAACCTCCCTTGTAACTTTTCCTGGCTGAGGGATCCTGTCGTGTGTCTGCTCAGGGTCTGGGTGCAGCAGCTGGGCTGGGCCCAGGGCTGGGTGTGCCATGATGAGCAAAGATGAGGCTGGACGAGTCAGCAGGTAGTGAAGGTGCAGGGAGCCAGGGGGCCACTCTGCAGCTCAGACACAGGAGAGAAGGGCTGCCAGAGGCACTGGGGTGTCCTGGCCAGCTGCTGGAGAGGGCACTGTGTGGATGTGCTGGTGTGTGAGGGGGCAGGACCAGCAACTGGAGTCGCTGCAGAGACCAGTGGCACCACCAAACATGGGGTTGTCCTCGGTACCTTCTGCTTTCAGAGTGGAAAAGCTGCTTTGGTACCTCTGTCCCACCCATTGCAACCAACAGCTCTGAGACAGTGACTTAAACATTACTGCCCTGGTCATCCATCCAGGAGATCCAACCCCATGATCTCCACCAGCTCAGATGTGCTGAGCTTCCGCCCCTGACTCTTCTCAGATGTTTCAAAGACTAGCTTGGAAATTTTTTCCTTTTATATATATTATTTTACAGTTTCAATTCAGCAGAGAAAGCTCCTAAAATTTTCCTTCAAGGGCTTAAATCCGAGTAATTACAGGCTGCAGTCACACAGTATATGCTGGCTGCTAGAGCTCCCTTCACTGCCAGAAAAGCAGGTCAATTATAAGCAATGAACCCACATTACCAGGAGAAAAAGCTGGTTTGAATTCTGGTCAATTAGTGCTAAAACTGTCTTGGAAGAGAAAGGTAAATTGAGCTAATGGAGCTCTGCAGTGAGACCTACATATCAGCACTGAGCCCTGACAGAAAAGGCTTAATTTCTGATATGGCACAAATTAATGATGTTTTGGCAGAAAATCAACTTCAAACCTGCAGGGTGAAGTCGCTGAGGTTCCCTCTTGTCTCTCCTCACCTCCAGCTTCTGGGCTTGAGTTAAAAAACATGCTCACTTAGGGAGGGTGCTGAAGCACATAATTAACTTTGAGGATGTTCTTACACACCGTCCCAGCCTGAGGCTCGTGACAAAGTGTGAAGAGCTCTGGTGTGTAAGGGCTTGCTGGGCTCCTGCCATTCCCAGGACTGCCACAGCCAGGAAGCACGAGGAGGAGGAGGAGGAGGAAGCATGAAGCAGGTTCCTCAGGTGCTCCTTGGAGAGGGCTGGCTCCCAGATATCCCAGAGACCTGGAACTGGCAGCTTTGAGTCGGATTTTTAGGAATCCTCCACCACCAGCCCTCTTTTGAGTGCAAATTTTTGGAAGCAACACAAGCTTCAAGAATAAGGTTTAAAAGAAACCATGAGCTTGAAAACTGTCTTTTTGCCAGCTGGTAAATGTGCATCACCTCCCAGAGGCCACATTGGTAGGAAGGGAGAGCCAGGCACCTCCTGGGTCTCCAGCTCAGGATATTCAAGGATTCTGTGACTCTATTTCAAGGCACAGAAAGGTGAATTGCCCTGTCAGGGTTTATGCCCAAGATCAACCAGTGGGATGCAGCAGCACAGCCAAGCCCAGAGGGATGACAGAGAAAGACTGAGTAGGCACTTCCCAGGATATGGAAGAAAAGCAGCAGATGGAAAGCTGAGACTTTGCTGCCCCAAATTGCCTCCTGCAAGCTGGAAAGGGGCTGTAGCTCCTCAGAGAATCCTAAAATGGTGTGGGCTGGAAGGGAACTTAAAGATCATTGCGTTCCACCCCCTGCCATGGCAGGACAGCTGTCCTCTGTCACAGCAGAAGCAGAAGCACACTCATGGAGCCTGGCTCTGCACCAATGGCTGGGTCACTGGATGACTCTTTTTAATCCCTGGCTTGCCCCTTTGTGCCCAGGAAGGGGAACATCCTTCATAGACTTCTGGCCATTATCTGGTCCAACCTTCTGCAGGGCCACCTCTGATCATCTTGGGATGGAGCAGCTCTGCTGTGGGGAAAGGCTGAGAACTGGGGCTCTTCAGCCTGGAAGAACAGAAGCTTCAGGGTGACCTAATTGTGACTTTGCAGCAATTGAAGAGGCTACCAGTTAAAGATGGAGAGAGACTATTTCCAATGGTCTGCAGTGGCAGGAGAAAGGGGAATGGCTTCCCACTACCAGAGGGTAGGGATAGATGAGATATTGGGAAGGAATCCTTCCCTGGGAGGGTGGGCAGAGAAGCTGTGGCTGCTCCATCCCTGGAAGTGTCCAAGGCCAGGTTGGAGCAGCCTGGGCTGGTGGAAGGTGTCCCTGCCCATGGCAGGGGGTGGAACAAGATGATCCTGAGGTTTCCTTCCAGCCCAAACATCTCCATGACTCTGTGGTTCCATGATCATGAACTGTCCCACAGGAGCCATGGACAGGTCACTGCACCTCATGGATTTACAGGGACATAAAGCTGATTTAGCAAGAAAGGAAACAAGGAGCAGAGCTCTGCCTGCACACCAGGCACTGCCACAGGACACTCATTTGGTTGGACGAGGTTCATCCCATATCCCTTCTCGGTGGGTTTCACTGGGGTTAACCCCGGCACAGAGTGGGGATTGTGAGAGCCCAGCAATACTCTGAGGTTGCTGGCAGCCACTTTTATTGGCCTGCTCCCTGCTCCCTGCTCCAGCTCTTCTTCCAAATCTCTGGAGCAGAGCAGCTGCAGCTCAGACACACAGCCCTCCCCGAGCCCCACACTGGGCTCTTTACAGACAAACCCTACAAAAACACCCTGCACGCTGCAAGACTTGACACCTTTTTTTTCCCCCTCTGCCAAACAGTGACCTTAAACAGCACCAGCACTCCAGAAGAGCCTCAGCTAACCCAGGGCTTATCTGAGCACTCCCTAATCCCCTGGCTGGAGCTGCCCAGGGACCTCCCAGCTCTGCAGACACGTCCCCAAGTGCCAGGCACCAGCACTTCAAAGGCAGGTGCAAACAGAGCACAAAAGTGGCACAAAAGGGGAAAAAAAGCTTCCTCCCAGGCAGTGTTTGACTTGCACATGTAGGGCTGTTTCTTAAGCAGCCTTGGGGTTTTTTTTCTCCCTCTCACAGAACAGATCTGTGTCTAGTTTTATTAATAATAGACATGGCTGTCTCGTTTTTAAATGTTATGAAAAATCCACTCAAAGATTTTCCTTGGCAGTGAATTCCAGGGCTTAATTATGCACTGTGTTAACAGGCTCAGTGTTTTTCAGTGCAGTATCTAGTCCCTTGCAGGCCACGTGCTCTTGCACTTTCCAGGCAGATTCAACAAGACCAGTGTATCCTTTAGACCTTTGCAGTGTGTTTTTGGTATTGATCGAGGTGTATTGGACATATTGTCACTGTGATGCATCTTCAAAGTGAGTCAGCCCTTGGAAATGCTGCACTGATTTAGAGAAATCCTTCACATCCGTCTCAATTAAGGCTGACAAAACCCAAACAGGCTGTTGTTCCCCACTCACCCCAGTAATGCTTCCTGCAGAGTTTGGGGGGGGGGGGAAATGAGTTCCTGCACTGATGTGGTTCAAACAAATCCTCCCCACTGCTCCTGTGCTGCCCCAACCAGCAGATGACAAATTGCTCTTGCTCCCAGCACGACACTGTCACCCCTCAGGGCTGTCCATGTCCAGCAGCAGCCACATAAGGGTTCCCTGTGGTGGGAGCTGGAAAAACCACCTGCAAGGGGTTTGACACTGTCAAAGGGCAGTCACAGGCAGAGGTTTCCTGGCAGCCTCTCCCCCGTGCTGAAACACCCAAATTCTCTCATCAGCTTGCCCAGAGAAGCTGTGGCTGCCCCTTCCCTGGGAGTGTCCAAGGCCAGGTTGGATGGGGCTTGGAGCAACCCAGGCTAGTGGAAAGTGTCCCTGCCTGTGGTAGTGGGTGGGACTGGATGAACTTTAATGTCCCTTCTAACCCAAACCATTCTGGGACTCTTCATCCCCATGATATGACCTAATACTGATGAATCCCAGAATCCCTGAGGCTGGAAAAGCCCTCCCAGCCCACAGAGCCCACCCTGTGCCCGATGCCCACCTTGTCC
>JAWWTY010000433.1:0-11403 GCA_035222235.1 Margarornis squamiger | reverse complement strand
TAAACATAATCAAATAAGTGTCATGGAAAATAAAGACGGATACGTGACACAATAAACTGATCTCCCAGAGCAGTTTGGTACTTGAGGGTTATTTTCCATTCTAACCTACATAACTGCCTGTTCTTAGAGACACAACATAGGATCAGCAATAACAAACCCTACGTTACTGAAGTCTTTTAACATAGGAAAATCTTCCTCAAATTTGAACTGTTGCAAACCTGACATACATCAATGGAGTAACATAAAATACACTGTGTGCCCTAAATTTAGGCCAGATAACACAAAATATTTATCTAAAATAATTAGGTTTTGGTTTTTTTGTTGTTTTTTTTTTTCTGTATTCTGAAGTGACTGTAAACAAAACCAAGTCACTAAGTCATAATATTAGCCACAGGAACACATAACAAACTAAAAGCTATTAGGTTGTATGAATTTAGACCTTTGCTCCCCTCCAATAGGGCAGACATTGCCAGTTTGCCTATACCAACAGAACCCACTTGCTGATCTCATATGCACTTTAACAGATGTTCAATTTGTTTGAGGCTAACCTATTTTGAGGGCTGGCTCTAGAAACATCTATTGTTATTGTGCCAATACATTGTTATTATCCTACATAATGCTTATTATTAACAACAGCTTATTTTGACTGTTTAAGAAAAACAGCAAATACTAGTCATACTACAGTCTTGCATATTTTTTTGTGCTAGCTGTAACTTTGTCCAGAAATCAAAGCAAATGGTGGGCCCACGGGACAGCAGCAGTCTTATTTCACAGGAAAATTCAACTGCATATCTAACCTGTTAATATCAGCTCAAAGGGATACCAAAACAATATGTAAAGTTTAAGATATCTATAGACAATGAAGACATTTTAAAGCAATATGTTCTATTAATCACTTAATTTTTATTAGTTTTTTCAGTAAAAAATTATGGTTTTGTTAGCTTGTATGACTATTTCGGTTTTTAAGACAACCACCTACTGGAAAAACCTGATATTCCTATTGGGATTCACATTTGAAATCATGCTGTTAGATATATCACAAATTTACATCTTAAATGAATTTATTTATAATTCCTGAGTCCCCAATAGTATTGCAATCAAACTGCTTTTCAGGTCAAATGTGATCCTTAAATTAGAACCAGCATTTCATATAAAAAAATCAAAATGCAACTACAAAGAATTTTATAATTAGGTGGCACACCCTGGCTAGAAGATCCCTGAGAGTTTTTTAACTCACATTTTGCATTTCCCTCCTAAAAACAAATGTATTCTGACTCGTCAGCAATTAACGATTTAAAGTTCCATTTCAATACATCAATTGCACTCTTACATATGTAACCATTTTTTGTGAGGTTTGCAGTTACCAATTGTGCAGTTGCACAAAAAAATAACATGATGTCAAGCTGCATACACTGAGTTTCATAGAAATTTTATAGAAAATGAAGTAAGCTCTGAATATCCTTCTGGGACCTTCACCTTTTCAAGTATTTTAGCATAGCAATATCTACATCCTTCACAAGTAGGAGAGAGTGGCTTTATAGATATCTGCCTTATGCTTTGACCACACCTTTCCAACGATTTGTAGCCTCCCAACTTAACTAATTCAATTCTGGTAAATACTCCCATGGACGGCCTCCAAAAAACTGAAGTGCTGCAGAAAATAGTGTCAATGATTCAGTAGGTGCCACTGTTTCTCTTGAAACAAAGGTACAATGAGATACTAACTTTCATAAAAACTTAGAGCAAAGACCCTAACAATTCAGAGTATCAGACACTACTACACTGAAGCACGGCAGAAGCTGTGCTTTATTTGTAGTGGAAGTTTTTTACAGTCTAAAGACGTGGCTTTTCTAAAATTAAGAGATCATTGCCATAGCCTACTCGCTGTTTCTAAAGCAAATTTTAGATCAAGATAGTTATTAGCACTATAGCACCGCCACGTAGGTGACTGCATGTTTTCTACAGTTGTACTAGTTAGCCAGCGAGCCTCCTATTGCCAGACCGAGTCAGCTCAGCAAGGCAACTCAGAATTACGAAACGAGATACGTCCACCTCCCAGGCCGGTTCTCAGCATCGCAAAAGGGAGGAGCCGTGGAGGAGACGACGCAGAAGGTTTCTTCACCACTCCCAATAGCCTGTTAGCAGCGGCCTCCACAAGGCCGGGCCAACCCCGATACTCGCCCAACAGCACTGAGAACAGCTCGGATAAGCAGAAGCTGCTTTGTCATTGCGAAGGGCCCTCACCCTCCAGCGTGGGAGGCGGAAACCACAGGCCAAGGCTCTTGCCCCTGGCTGCGCTCCCTACCCACCGCCCCCAACCCCTCACCTGTTGGATGCTGCTGGTCTCGGGCACAGCGAACTCTTCCTTCTCCTTGGGAGTCTTCACCGTGATTTTTATGATCCGCGGTTCGGCAGCAGCGAAGCCCTGAGCGGAGGACTCAGAAGAGCTGTGGGCCTCCGCAGAGCTCTCCGCACTCTCCGACATGGCAGGTAGGGGCCCGACTCGCTCCAACCACACGGTTACAGACGAGTCCTCCACGCCGCAGCCTCAGTCCCAAAGCCGCGGACAGAAGCAACCCAACTCACCTGCGGCGCGCACTGATGACGCCCCGAATCGGGGAAGTTACTAGAAAGGGGGAGCTGTGTACACGGGCGTGAGTCCACCTTCGGCGCGCTTGCGCGCTAGGGGCGGTAGTTTGAAGATTTTAAATCTGAAAAAGAGACAGCGACAAATAGTTCCTTTAACTGCTATATGAAAGTTTTAAATTTATTTTCGATATAGTCAGGTGACTTCAGTACTCTAAAGAACAAAATAAATACATTAAGATGTTATTATGAGTTTTCGAATATTAAAGTGTTGATGTCCTACATATAATTACACTATTACTTGTTTATAACATTGTGCACAATGATATTGTATGAAGTAACAAAGTCGTATCATGACCTGTGTGACTTTCATGTTAAAAAAAGGGAGAAAAATTACATACAGCTTCTGAACCTATGTAAAGAGAGAACATAAAATTGCCTTTTGCTTCTAGATTACTTGTTTAGCATCAGCTAAGGGTAAAACTTAATATTTCAAATAACAACCTTTTACTACTTTAAAACTATAATTACTATAGAAGCATTCCATAGCTGGGAATCAGATTTTCCTCAAACTTGGACAAAAAAGACACCCTCCCCCCCGCTTAATCCATACTTAGTGTCACCAAATTAGATCCTGTCCCAAAACATTAGTTATTTTCTGATCCCTCAGATAGAAAATTCCACATTCATATCCCTGTTTTAATATTCAAATTCTAGAGTCAGATGTCCTTTCTTCCTTATCCTTTGTTGGCTTGGCCTACTATTGGGATAATTTCACATAAACGATTTAAATTATTTCAGGATTATTTAACCACTGAGCTTTTCCTTAGTCATGCTGTTTCCTTTTCCACACATTAGAACTTGACCCTACAAAGTGTTGAATTCTGATCCAGGTGAGCACTTTGACACATGCTAGTGAAACATTGTCCTATTAACAAGCAGACTGAGGGCCATTATGAAATAACATTTTGCACTGCAGTCAAGTAGTGATTTCAAGCAGAAATAAAATCAAAGGACAAGATCTTCCTCATCCATGGCTCTTAGTTTATATGCTAGTTTATGCTGACTATATCACATTACACTGCTGTATGGTATTATTACTTTGAGTACAGTTTGTACTGAAATAGCAAAAATGCTACCTGCTTTAACTTATTGGAGATTTAAAAATTTCATGTTTACAAATCAGATGAGAGAATTAATAATCTGTGTTATTTAATGAGAATACACTAGGGACAAAGAATAGAAATTCATATAAAAGAATAACTTGCAAATCATAAAAAGCCCTTAATTAAGCAAAGAGGAAGTTTTAATGGTAGTTTCATAATTTTAGTACAGATAAAATGAAAAAGTGAGTTTATTTGCCTATATTGAAAGTGTCAAGGTACAAAATACCTTGAAATATGTCAACGTGCTTCTGTGTTCAAATTGAGATAGTTCAGAATACAGCTTATATACAATACATAGAAAATGAAAATGATCCAGCAAAGTATTTGGAGTTCTTTCTCTTCCATAGGCTATTTTTATTTTGAACTTCTTTTCATTTTTAATTTCTTGGGTTTATTTTTTCCCCCACTTCCTTCCTTCCTCCTGTGCTTTTATTTCCTCTTTCTATAATCATCTATTATGATAGATGGGGACAGGGTAATCCTGGTTATACATACAAATTGGGGGATGAGAGGCTGGAAAGCAGCCCTACGGAAAAAGATCTGGGGGTTTGGCTTGATGGTAAAAAGACAGAAATCTTACACAGCTCTCCTTCCAGTGAAGTCTCTAAACTTAAACAGCTGGGTCAGACCACTAATGTGAACTTTACCAAGTGCTGTAAATGTTCATTGGAAGTCAAATTCTGAGCATTCTTCCACATAATTTAAAATACTTTGTACTCCTAATAATTCCAAATAATGTAATATTCAAAATTGTTTGTTTCTTGTTAATACATATCTGAAAAGAAGAAAATTCTGTCTTTTATCTAATAGACCTGATTTACTTCAAGTCAAGCATCTCACCAGTTTTCATTTCACCTTAATTCCCAACTCTGAATAGACATCTCCAGTTTGTGGGGTTTTTTCCATAGGTAATTGTTTTAATCAAATGCAGTCACTTAAATTTGCAAAATAACCCCACAAAACAAAATAAACAAAAAACCCACATGCCACACAACTGAAAATGAACTTGCAGTGACCAGAGAATATTTTGCATCAAGATCAAAATACTGGCTAAAGCCAAGTTGAATCAAATTGAGAATACCAATAAAAGGTTTTGAACCAGTTTAGCTAAACTCAGTTTAAAGTCATACCTTAAGTTAAAATGAGACAATTCTGAGTTTAGACAAGGCCCCAGGTGGTATAATTACATTAAAACTTACAACCAAGATCTCCAAAGTTTTACTATAAACTAAATGTAACATTCTTTATATTTCTGAACATTAAAACCAGAAGATGATACATTCACCTTTTATGTTTTTCATAAGGAAAGAAAGAAAAAAAGTATTGGGGTGACCTGTGCAGGGCCAGGAGTTAGACTCAATCCTGATGGGTCCCTTCCAACTCAGCATATTCTATGATAATTGTAGATTAACTTCTCGTCCTGGTTTAACCCCAACTGGCAACTAGAATACCACGCAGCCACTCACTCACTTCCACCTCCACCCTGGTGGGATGGGGAGGAGAATCAGGATAAAAAAGTAAAACTTGTGGATTGAGATAAGAACAGTTTAATAACTGAAACAAAGTAAAATATAATAATAGTAATAAAGGGGAGAGAGAGATAACTCCCCCAAAACCAAGTGATGCACAATATAATTACTCTCCACCCATGGACCAATATCCAGCCTATTCCCGAACTGTGATCAGCCCCCTTCTGGGTAACTCCCCAGTTTATATACTGGGCATGACATTCCATGGTGTAGAATATCCCTTTGGCCAGTTCAGATCAGTTGTCCCTGCTATGCTCCCTTACAGCTTCTTGTGACATGATGACAGACACCTTTTACTGATGGTCAGGGTGTTGCAAAATGTGGAATATGTCAACATTATCTTAAGTAAGGATGTGCTTTGATGTTTGATCTTTGTATACTTTCAAGCCTATTCAGCAAGAAAAGAAACTTCATCAGTAGAACAGGTGGTAGTTATTATCCTTTAGTCGGGACATCCTGGAACTAACAAGCTTTAAGGATATAGTAAATCAAGATGTTGATATATATGCTGCCAAATAGGCAAAAGACTCAAGGTCCATGTATCCTATAGCTGAACTATCTTCATTATAGTCCTAAAAATCATGCCTACAGGTCAAAAAGACCCTTGTCCAGATGAAGAACCTTCCCCCGAGCATGTGTAGAAGTTAGATAGGATTGCATAATTTGTATGGAAATTACTAACCAATTGTAATAGAGGGGTCGTACTTGGGAGGTTATTAACACTGAATTTCTGTGTATAAATAATGGTGCAGAAAGTCCAGAGGGCCGTCCTTGATTTGTGGAATACCACTGAGCACCCAGGCTTGTGCAACTCTGAAATAAAGAAATAATCAATGTCTCTCTCAAGTGTGTAATTATTGGCTTGTTGCACATGGGGTAACTAATCCAATTTTTGTGGACAACAAATGGTGAAATCTATGTCAAGGAGGGACAGAAGGGTAATTTAAAATTTACAGGAAGACAAATTTAAAGAATACTGGAAGCCAATCTGTTGGCTTTTGGCCTCAAGACATCTGAAGTGATGCAGCTTTGAATTCTTATCTCTAAATATAATTTAACAATTTAGTTATGACTTGAAACAGTGATTGGATTTCAGAAAAAGCTATATCCTGGATTTCCTAATTCAAAATTGCTCACAAATATGAATATATTGAAAGAAGATATATCTTAAAATTACAAGCCTTTTTTTGGAAAATAAATATTTCTTAAGAAGCAACAGATAATGAAAAATAAACAAGGAAGCAAAAAAGAATTGGAGTTTTTAAATTTTAATTAGACTATTAAAAGACATTACTTTGATTCACCGAGTAATGTTTTATCTATTAGGACAAGATGCTGCAATTACTATTTGGTCACAGAACACAGTTCTGAAAAGCAGTATCAGTGCAGGTTACACCAATTCCAAAGTGTCATCAGTCCCTAGGATGCAATATTTGGAAGTAAATTTTGAAGAACTAGTCAGAAAAACAACCACCACAACGAAACACACACACATACAACCACAAAACTACAACAACCTAGGATAAATGTCTGTGAAGCAAGACTTGCAGTATTATGAAATTTAAATAATTTTGGACTATTAGTTATAATGTCTAATTTCTTGAAGTTTTATTCTACTGTTAGCACCTTCATGCTATTAATTTTCAGAAGTCACTGATAATCATAAAAGTTTAATAGATTCATGGTATCAAGAAATCAATTAACAAAGACCTTTTTCCTACTTTCCTGTCTCCCAATGAAGTGCCATCTTCATACATATCTTGCTTTGGAAATTGCTCAGTGCTTCATTGCATTAAAAAAAGTTTCTTTATTCTAATTTTCTATTTTTAGAACTACAGTTATATTGCTTTGTTTCCTCCTTATTCTCTTCTGCCTCATTTTTAGTTTTGGTTTGGTGAAACTTTCACCATTTGCATGCTAATGCATTTGTATCTTGATAGTCATTAAATGAAGTATTCCTAATTGAGAAATTTTAAGAAAACAAGAAATCAAACATACAAATGGAAGAGTAAGTTTTATTTAATTAGTAAAAACTAATTATCACATTTCAATTAGAGTTTAAGCTTTGCTAAAATACTAGCAGAAAGTGCAACAGATCAAGTATTCAGAATGTTAGTCAAACTAGTTAATTTCTCTTCAAAAACTGCATAGTTGAGCAGGGGGGTTTTTTGGAGGGCTTTTTTTGTGGTTTGAGTTGGGGTTTTTTTGGAAGAGGAGATCACCTGCATTGCTCAGATTTCTAATGCCTTTTCCCTATTTTTCCACCCTGTGAGAGAATTAAAAAAATGTTTAGCTAATATACTAGACATGACACTTTATATCTGCAATTATTTTCCATATTCAAGTATTATAAATTTATAAGATAAAGACTCAGGATTTGTTTAAACTGCATACTTTTGTAAAATTCCTGGCAATCAGGAGAGGTGCCTGAGGACTGGAAGAAAGCAAATGTCACCCCAGTCTTCAAAAAGGGCAAGAAGAAGGACCCGGGGAACTACCAGCCAGTCAGGCTCACCTCAATCCCTGGAAAGGTGATGGAGTGCCTCATTCTGGAGGCCATGTCTAAGCACATGGATGACAAGAAGGTGATCAGGAGCAGTCAGCATGGATTCAACTAAAGCGAAATAATGCTTGACCAACCTGATTGCCTTCTATAATGAGACAACTACCTGGATGGATGAGGGGAGAGCAATGGATATTCTCTACCTTGACTTCAGCAAGGCTTTCAATGCTGTCTCTCACAACATCCTCATACGCAAACTTAGGAAGTGGGGACTGGATGAGTGGACAGTGAAGTGGGTTGAGAACTGGCTGAGTGGCAGATCCCAGAGGGTCGTAATCAGTGACACAGGGTCTAGTTGGAGACCTGTCACTAGCAGTGTCCCCCAAGCTTCAATACTGGGTCCAGTATTGTTCAAGAGTAGTTTTAACCGATAAATGTGATAGCTCCAGTGAATGGTATTTTCTGGGGAGTTACCTTGAAAAGACTGCACAGACTATTAGTATAGGCTGTATAGAATAAAGTCTTTTGGACATAATGATATAACAGCTGAATACTACCATAGATGGAGCTACCATAGAGTAGCTCCATCTACATATGTCACTGATGCTTAATAGAGTTTGTCTTTATAGGCAAAAACAATGACACAGAAAATACCAAACAGACTCTATTTACTTCCCAGCAGCTTTTTTCTTTCAAGCAAACTATTTCAAAAAGCTTCAGTATACTGTCAACCCTGACAAAATATTATATTTGGGGTTAATTCTGATCATTCATGAAGCCATTCATGCAAAATCTATTGAATCAACATTAATTATAGTGTGGATTCACAGTAGTTGTATATTGCCACAATTCTACCAGTCTCATTTCCTTCAATAGCAGCAGAAATCCTAAAGGAGGAAGAGGTATAAGGGAGGAAAGATAAAGACTGATGAAGACAGAGCCAGTATATGAAAAAATGGCTTTCCTCTGGAAAAAAGCATCCTGCCATAAGAAATACATTCCTGGCTAGTTCAGGACTCAATTATGAATACTAACAAACCTGGATTTTAAGAACTTAAGACAAGCAAGCTTCTTTTATTAGTAAACTGAGATTTTGTTTTCAGATAGAAATGAAATCCCCATTTACCCCATTTTAACAAACAAAGAGCATACTTTGGTCCAAAAGTATTATTTAAAAATCCCTTCTTCCCTATTTTTACTACCAATACCAATGTACATATTAAAAGCAACAGCTTCTGTTTTCATTATCTAGAACATCTCTGTAGACTTGAAGCAAAATGTTAAAATAATGTAATTTTTCTTATTTCACTTTGTATACATTAATGTCCACATAAACATTGTTGTTTACCTACCATTTTCTGGATTAAAAAACACCAACAATTCACAAATTTTAGATCAATTCTGAACTAACTATCCTTTCAGAAGAATTTTCATAGACAACAGTTATCCTTTAAAGCCACAATCAGTAAGGAGCAAGTTCATATCAGAAAAACCTCAGTGTTAGAACTAACTTAACTGAAATATTGCTTCATCTCTGCAAGAAAGAATTTTTTCCACTATTGAATATGGTAGTTTCTAAGCACTTTTCTTACTCATTTTAACACAGGCTTCCAAATCTCTCCAACAGAACTGTTCCATTTTAATTCAGCATACAATTCCTCTCTTCACTCAAAGGCATAGGGACTTTCCTGTCAGAGTGAAATACATGTCTAACTTGCTCAAGTGTCATGGTGGCATAATACAAGCAGAGGGGCAGGCACTGATCTCTTCACTCTTGTGATCAGTGACAGGACCCAAGGGAATGGCATGAAGCTGAGTCAGGGGAGGTTTAGGTTGGATATTAGGAAAAGGTTCTTCATCCAGAGGGTGATTGGGCAGTGGAACAGGCTCCCCAGGGAAGTGGCCACAGCACCAAGCCTGACAGATTTCAAGAAGCATTTGGACAATGCTCTCAGGCATGTGGTGTGACTCTTGAGGATGGTCCTGTGCAGGGCCAGGAGTTGGACTTGATGATCCTTGTGGGTCCACTCCAACTCAACATATTCTGTGATTCTGTGATTCTATGAATGCTCTGGTAATCAGTGTTCCTTCAGAAAACAAAGATGTTTAGGCTATCATACCATATATAAAGATCTAATGGAGTGACATACTACAGATGAGAGCATTCATATTACAATTAAGATTTTAAAGTCTATTCACTCTTAAGAACAACTAATATTAAGTCATGATCACACTCAAATCGATGCTTAAAACTAAATCTGTTTGTAGGTAGGGTTCCCATCTATAGATAACCATTTCCAACATTTAAAAAGGAATAAAGTTACCATGATTGCATGTAATTTTTTCTCATCTGCTTAGTCCTCATATTTCAATATGGTGCTTACATAGCAAACCAGGAAAATATAGTCATTAGTATAGACCTATGCTTTACCATAGCTGTGTAAATCAGCACAGGCAGGCAGCCGGGACAACCACAAACCCACGGCTAAAACAGAAAGAGTAAATTTATTTCCATTACCTCTTTAATCGGGGCATCCCTGAAGCAACACTCGGGCAGAGGTACACGAGCAGAGAGACAGGCACCGTTAAACTGGGTCCATGCTAGAGGATCATTGGTGTCCTGTTCACACAGGCTTATCAAGTTATTTCCAGCTGCAAGGTTGCTTGAGTGATTTAAAATCCTTCTCCACAGTTTTCGGCTTTTTAACCCATTCCTCCCAATAATAGCTCCTAATCATTGTACAAAAAGTATCTTCATACAAACTTCCTCTTAGTTTACACACAAATATAAAGGATTTTAATTGAAACTTGCATCTAAACCTACAGATTTTTTTTCTTATGAAATGACAACAGTGAGTACTAGTGTTGAGGAGTACACCTAGTGCAGGTAGCTCGGTGTGCAGTGCAGTCCAAGTTTCAGCTTGTGCTCTGAATGGCAGGAAATGGTTGGAGCCCCAGGCAAAGAGCCAGGAACTGGCACTGACCTTTTGCTAACAAAGGGCAAGCAGACTTGCGGTGCTGGGAGGCCGGCTCAACCAGAGACTCTGTAGAACCCAAAGAAACAAATATAAAACTCCAGACCAAATATCATCATTGGACCAAAAGGCATGTGTGAGGGACATGAAGAGCACATGAGGAATGGGTGCACAGACTCTAAGGGTATAAAACCCCGGGGATTCCTTTGCTCGGGGTCCTTCTCCGGAAGCACCCAGGTCGGGCTGTTACTGTGTTGCTGCACCGTGATTAAATTACTTAAAAGAACAAGAAATCTGAGACTCTGCTAAGGGAAACCTGGGGTGGAGCCAGTAAGGAAACCTGGTCTGATTCTGTGAGTGTGGGGTGTGTAGGGAGTCAAACGAGGCACCCATCGGCTCACTGGAGCTGCCTGCTGTAAAGGGGCTTTGGTCCCTGCAGTTAAATGTTTCCTTAACAGTAGAATACTGTTTACAGAAGTATATGGGTTTTTTTTCAGATTTAGTGAACCTGCTTTAGTACTGACGTGCGGAAAAACCCCACAACTAGGTAGTTGTAGAGAAGATACATTTATTCAGCATGCTGGGTGCATGGGGGATTGCTCCACCAAAAACATGCACACCTGTCTGTGCTTACAGGTCTGTTT
>JAWWTY010000432.1:0-11435 GCA_035222235.1 Margarornis squamiger | reverse complement strand
GCCCGGTTGTGGGAGCGGGGGGGGGGCGGGCTCTGCTCCCAGGGAACCGGGACAGGAGCAGAGGGAACAGCCTCAGGCTGGGCCAGGGCAGGGGCAGGGGGGACATGGGGAAAACCTCTTCATGGAAAGGGTGAAGGGCAATGATGGAGTCCTCATTCCTGTATCTACAGGAGATGTTATTCCCACAGCACACCAAACCACACAATCATAGAATCCTGGAACAGTTTGGGTTGGGAAGAACCTTAAAGATCATCCAGTTCCAACCCCCTCCTCCACAGTGTTACAGCAAACCCCACATGCAGAAACTCTCCTCTGCCTGCACTTCCAGATCTGCCATCACACGTTTCCCTCACACACAAACACCTGACAGAGGTTCTGGGAACAAATCAGCCTGCAGCACTCCAGTTTTGCTGCAAACTTCCAATAACTTGTGTGGGTTTGTTCACCAAAGATTTCCTATCCACTTTTTTCTTTGGCAAGGCTGATAAATGACTCCAGACCTTCATTTCCATCCAGGCACCTCCAGCACATCGGGTGTCATGTTCCAGCGGTGCCAGGCACTGGCACAGCAATGGCTTGGCAGCTGGAGACTGCAGGAGGCCTCTTTTTGGGCTGATCCACAGAGAACCAAACATTAAAAAATGGAGCTAATCTCAGAACTTTCCACCAACCCCGATTTTAATAAAAATAATCTCCCCTGGAGAGAGCTGTAATATAAAGCTCCAATAGCACTTCTCATACTGGGGCCTGGGCTTTCTTTCCAGTAACTGTGAATTATGGCTCAATTATGTTCACTTTGCCCTCTAAGCACAAGGAAAGAGAGGGAGAGCTGCCCTCAGATCTTCTTTCCAAAACCTAAGTGCTAACAGCAGCTTGGGCCCCCTCAAGCTCCTCCCCAGGTGCAAGTGCTTCCCCTTCAAGGATCAGTGAAATCCACCCTGTGATGGCCACAAACGAACCTTCAGCCCCCAGAGCAGATCAAGAGGATCCACTCTGAGCTACTCTGATCACCTTGGAGCTAGAGAAGCTCTGGCACTACAGGTCTGCACCTGCCAGAGCTCAGAGAAACGAGAGAAATGCCCACTGGGACAATTCAGCCTGAGGGAAACGTGTCCACCATACCCCTCATGCCTGGCTTACTCCAAGTTGTCCTCCATCCATCTCAGTAGCACTTGAGTCCTCCCCACATCCCATGGAGCCACATGGTCTCCTGGCCCCCAGCCCCACAATGTTCTTCATGGCATGTCCATCCACAGGATTGTGGTGGCACCTCTCGCCCAAAAAGTTGGCTCAGGGGACAGGGAGCCACCACAGGAGCTGGACAGACTGGCAGTGGAGACTTCACAAGTTTCCTCTTTTTAAGTAGAAAAAGCAACAGCCAGGAGGGTGAGGTGACTGCCCCTGACCCACTCCAAGGGCCTAAAGAGCACAGTTGTCCATCTCAAACACTGCCAAGGCCACAGAAGGACTTTGCCATGACACCAGCTCGGGATGGAGCAACAGGATGGTGCTGGCTCCAGGCCTGGGGAGGCAAGACCTGGTCAGCCCATGCTGAGTAACACAAACCACTGACTGAGGCAGAGAAACACTGAGCATGGCACTACTCAACGTGAGAAACAAGGGCACACTTAACCAACAGCAAAAGAGAACTGTGGCCAAGGAGCATTGACTCCTTTCTTTGCTAAAATGGGCAGATAGTGAAAAGTTCTGAACAACCTCAGGACCCCCCAAAACAGAAGCCCAGGGTGAAGGACCAGCAGGATGCTGCTGCATCCACAGCTGGTGACTATCTTCTGCTTCATCTCTCTCTCTCTCTGCCCCCAGCCACACTTTTCTATTCCTTTCCATCTCTACCTCACATTTTATCCTTAAATAAAATCCATACTATTGACTTCAGCACACGGTCTCGTTTGCACCTTAATTGGGACAGAGGCATCTCTCCCTAATGGGATCACAACACCCACTTCACAGCCAAGCTCTGTGTGAGGGAACAGCACAGAGATGTGAACGCTCAGCTCTGAGAACCACCAGCCCTGACCCTGCAAAGCACCACAAAGGGGATGTCACGACAATAGTCAGCACAGTCATGGGGGCTTCACTCCCCACCCATGCCAGGACTGCCCAGGGCACCGTACTGGTGGTGCTGGGACCCTCCAGAGCAGAGGGGAAAGGTGCAACCTTAGAACACATCATGATGGTGACATGGACTTCAGTAGTCACTGCCACCTTCAAGTCTGGTCGGAGCAACCCTACAAGGAAACAACGAACAGCAGAGCAAGAGGGGTCTGAGCAGTGTCTGAGCCACCTGAGCTGCTCACCAGGACCCACAGGCTGCTCTGAGCTGTCACAGACACCTCAAGGAAAGTCCCTCAGCTCCTGCTCACCCCAGGACAAGACAGAGCCCACTCCCAGAGCAGCCTGCCCTTCCTTTTCCAGCCCAAAACCAAAGGAAGCATCAAGCACCCGCAGTTGCACCCCCACCAGCACACACACATATTGAACTGATGTCCTTTAAACCAAATGCAGACATTTTTATGCAAATAAACCCCACTTGTTCAAAACAACTCATTAAATCCTTCACCCAGCACATCCCAAAGGTCCCAAGGGATGCTGCAGCTGAACGTCCCAGCCCGCAGTGCGATCCAGACCCAGTGCAGTGACCCGGAGCTCGCCCGCTGCGGGCAAAGCCGCCCTGCCCGGGAACAATAAAGCCAAGTGGATTGATTGCAGTCAAAGCGATCACCAATCTGAAGCACGAGGAACCAGCTGGCAGAAGAACCTGGACACAAATAATGGGGCCGGGTGTTGCTCTGCATTGCCAGGCCACAGCTATTTTCCTAAAGAAAGGCCGAGGCGGATCAATTCATACCCATCGCATTAGATTAATTTGCAATTTAATAGACTTTACAACCAAAAGTGCTTTTTCCCCAAGTACACACACTGGAAACTGGACGCATCCATTTAAGCAATTATAATGTAAAATATAAATTCAGCCTTTTAATTTTACCCGAATATTTTAGGGAAGAGCACATTTTGTACTTAATAAAGGGATGAGTAGTTTTTGACTTGTGATTTAAGTCAAAGTGGGCTAAGATAAAATTGGCATTAAAATATGTTCATTTAGCGTGTTAAAATATTTCTCAGTACTAAAAAATTAAAGACAACTACTCTAAACTTCCCAGGCTGGATTCATAGGCAGGGTCTGAGCAACCAAAATACCTCCTAAGCTTACCAACAACACACAGAAAAGGGATTTCTGTCAATAATTATTTAATTGCTTCTTTGTGGCCACCAAGATGTCAGACCTGGTGGGTCTGGCCCTCTTGAAATCACCATTTAGAGCTGGGGTGGAAGAGGAAAACAAGTTCTTTGGAGGTTTCTCAGCCTCCAGCTGGTCCCTCACTGACAGGAGAGACCCTGAGGGGCTGGAGGGTGTGCAGGGCAGGGAAGGGAGCTGGGAAGGGGCTGCCCAGGGAGGGTTGGAGTGCCCAGGGCTGGAGGTGCCCAAGGCAGGACTGGCCGTGGCACTGAGTGCTCTGGGCTGGGGGACAAGGTGGGCATCGGGCACAGGGTGGGCTCCGGGGGCTGGGAGGGCTTTTCCAGCCTTAATTATTCTGGGATTCATGGCTAAAAGCTGAGTCAGTACCTGAACTCCTTCCACACGTTTAACCAGGGCGTTCTTTGGGATCACGCCTTTATTTGCACCAATGGGTTGCTTACAGGGAGGCTCCAAATCCGCTCTCCTTCACATCCAACCACCTGGGTGCTGAAAGAGCCTTCAAAATGTCTGATTTAGGAAAACGGGCACACAAAAAAAAAAGAGCTACAAAAGGACTTTAAAATATTCGTGTTTGGTGCCGCAGCAGCCGCTCGGAGCCGTGGAGCTGCACAGGCAATGAGGGAGGGAAAAAAGCCGAGCAGCTGCCTCATTCACAGAGCACGAGCCGGCTGCTCCGAAAGGGGATGGAAAAACAATGTGCAGCTCTAATCAAAAAGCATCTCAAAGCATGTGCATAAGTGGTTTGATTCTCCCCTAAAAGGGGTGAAAAATCCAATACCACTATCGACAGCTAAAGATTTTTACTGCAGTGGAAAGCAGATGCTTTGGCCAAGGATCAAAGTTTTTGGCACAGGTTTAGGCCATTCCAGAGGTCGATTCCCGACCTCCAGATTTTCTCTTTGCAGCAATAAAGTTCTCCTGATCTTTTTTATTTTTTTCCCCTCCCCAGTGCTGACATGGCTGAGGCAACAGAGCACAGAAAAGGGAATTTCAGGATCTACATGGCACTGGGAAAGCAGTGAGTGGTGAAGCCTGGGATGGAGGTGAGGAGCTGGAGTGCCCAGGAGCAGAGGGCTGGCACCCTGGCTTGTGGCCACACTAGGATGTCACCTCCCCACAGAGCCATGGTGTGAGCCCCACTCCCCTCATCCCTCTCTTTTCCATGTGCTCCTCCCCTCTCCAGGCACAGAGGCTGCATGAGTTGGCACCTTCTCCCCATCCTTCTGGAGGGAGCCACAACCAGCAGTGCTCCCACACAGCCTCAGGACACCGGTCTCCTCCTCATCTCTCAGGGACAGACCCCTGTGGTAAAGCAAGAGGAAAACTGGGAATGCCCCCAGTTAAAAACCACCTCGGAGAAGACAAAGTGCAGGGACAGGATGCTGAACTGCTTGTTCCCTCTGCATGACAGCAGGACCAAAGGACTGGGGAGTGGGTGGGTGCATTTAAATAGCAGGCACCTCTCCTCCCCGTGCCACCAGGAGCTCACAACACAGGGAAAACACCTGGAATTCAGGGGGACAGCCCCCTCAGCCTCCCCTGCACCATCGCCTCCCTGGGCTCCATCTGACTAAATCCAACAGGGATGTTATTTTAACCTGGAGCAGCTCCTCAGTGTGGCTTTAACACGACTTAAAAGGGAAAAGAAAGAGTTGGCAGCACACAATGGGGAAGAAAAACCTTTGGAAACCTCCAGGAGGAAACATCCCCAGCTGTACATCTCAGTCCCTCTAGATCTTTCCTAGCTGTTCCAATGAGCTCCAGCTCTCTGAGAGTTGGCAGCTTCCTGAGCACCACTCAGGCAAGAGCCTCTTATCTCTCTACATATACATTTTTTATGCGATGTGCTGAGCTGTGATTCCTTGGAACAAGTTTTTCCTGCTTCCAGCGAGAAAGTAAATGGAAAACCTGCGCCCGGGCGCTCCCTACTTACAACCACGGTGGTGGCCACGTGGAAAGGGCTGCTCAGAAAGTGCTCTCCCATGGGATGCATCCCAGGGCTTGGGCAGACACCTTGCAGGGCTCTGGTGCTGCAGACACAAAGGACAACTTTTGCACTCTCCCTGGATAATTTCTGGATTTGCCCCCTTTTCCAAACCAGGTCACGAGCTCGTTTCCGAAGTGCTCCTGCTGCACAACTCTGGGAATCTGTTTCCAAATGTGATTTAATGACAGACTCAAAACCCATAACTGCTCCAGAGAAACAAACCTTAGCTTGGGCATGTTCCTGCCTTCTTAAAAAATAGGCTACAAGCTCATAAACCTTGTGGGTGGTTTGGATAATTTTATCCTGGGTCTCCACCACCCCCTCACACAGAGCAACACACAGCCACAGGCTGGGCTGAAATGGAACTTCCCAAAAATCAGCAGCTGGGGGATGGATGCAGGAGCAGGTGGGTGAGGCAGAGAAGCTCCACCAGCATCCAAAGGATCCTCAGGCCCTTGTGCATTGGTCTCCTCCCTCCTCTGCCCAGGCTCACACACCCTCCCTGTGCAAGGGCCAGCACTGGTGGGCACCAGCAGCTCCTGGGATAGGGAGGCTCCAGGCTATCAAACTCCAAATAAATTGCTGTCTTGGGAGTCTGCAGAGCCCAGGCTATCAAAGCAAATCCATTCCCTGCCATACAGAACAGCTCCATGGGGTGAAACACCAGCACAGCACTGACAGCAGGCACATGGAGCTCCACACCCACAAGCCCAGCACCCAGACCATGGAGCCAAAGGGGGAGTGGGATCTTGCTGGGAGTTGAATTGGGACCTGGTTCCCTCACCACGGATTCCCTGGCACAGCCAAATGGGGAGTGGGACAGTGACAGAGCCTTGAACTGGGACCAGTGAAACACAGCGCAGCTGAGCAGGGAGTGGGACAGTGCCAGAGCTTACTGGGATCCAGCTGCCAGACCAGAGCCCTCCTGGCACAGCCAAAGGGCAAGCAGGATGCACTGGATGATCTTTAAGGTCCCTTCCAACTCAAACCATTCCACAGTTCCATGATTCATAACACACAGGGCCAATCCACTCAAAACCAGCACACCACCTACACCAGCCCTGCTGCCACCACAGCCCCAGGAGCCTCTCCCCTTCTGCCAACACCTGAAGGCACCCCAGGATCAACACAGGACAGCAATTTCTATAAAGCACACATACCAGCAGCTTTTAGCTCATTTTTACTATTGGATTTTTAACCCACAACAAACATTTGGAGTAGTTTCATTCAGCCTTTTCATATTAATTGCTTCCAACAGCTCAGCATTTCTGTCTGTGCCGCTCCTGGGCTTGTGGCACACGGAATTCAAATCAAATCCCAAAAGAATGGCAAGCCACACAGTCTGGTAGCCTGACTTCCCACCATCAGCTAAGCAGAAGCTCAGGAAAACTCTGCCTGTTTCTTTAACAATAGGAAAATTTATTTCTTTGCTTCCCTTGGCTGAAGAGAAGAACCAACACTTTGTGTGCTGGGTCTTGGGCTCTTATTTCATTTGCATTAAAGAGAAAAGGCAGAATATTAACCTGACCCTTTTCTGCAGCCACAGAGGGAAAGGAAAACTCCACCCCAGAGGAAACCAGGCTTTGGGCTCAGTGGAGACCTCCAGAAGCCTCTCACAGAGTGGGATGGTCCCACCCCTCCAGGGCCCTTGGTCGGTGGAACTCTCACTGCCCCAACCACATCAACAAACCCAAGTGCTTCAGAGGAGCCCTCCAGTGGGACAGAGGCCAGCACAGGAAAGACAGGCCAGACCCCCTGCCTGGACACCACAGGACATCCTTCCACAGGACGTGATCCTTCAGCATCACCCGGGCATTCCCGGCTAAGGAGCTGCATTTCAACATCATTCCCTTCGCAGATGGGAACAAATTCTGCCCAGACCTGCAAATCCACCAGGACTGTGATTCTACTGGTTTAGGGACTGATGGTGTCACCTGAAACCACCATAGCTGTGACAAGGGACTGCACCTAAACAGATGCCACAGAGGCAGCGGCTCCCTCCTGGCACTGGCGAGGAGCAGAGCCCACATTCCCAGTATCCCCAGGCACTGTCCCTCCTCCTCCTCCTGCTGTGCCACCTGACCTGTCCCAGCCTCACTCTACCTCAAGGCTCCCAGCAGAGCAGCCACCCTCTTTGCACCCACCATCCCCCCAAACCTGCTTGCAGGAGCACAGCACCCAAAGTCCAGGTGGGAAGAACAGGAGCAGGGGTCCCATCACCATGGACCCCCCAGCAGGTTGGGCAGGCCCAGAGGATGAGGAATGGGAAAGAGAATGGAAGAGGAAAGGACCCAAAACAAGCAACAAGATACACCTGTCTTGGGGCACCTTCCTTTCCCTAAACACTTGCCCTGGGGGCCTTGGCTGCCACACAAAGAGGGAAGTGGGGACAGGAAGTTTTGGGAAGCATCCAGCTAAGTAGTGGAGTCACTTGCCAGGAGCAATGCAGGGCAGAGAACTTGTCTGCTGACCAGCACAGAAGCAGCATGTGCCAAGCACTTCTCACCTCCCACAGCACCAGGATATTCCATGGCCACCACTACCTGCAGAGCTGTCCCACGCCCACAGATTCACAGAATATCCCAAACTGGAAGGGTTCACAGAGCCCAACTCCTGGCTCTGCACAGGACAACACCAAAAACCCCACCACATACCTGAGGGCATTATCCAAACACTTCCCAAACTCGGGCAGGCTTAGGGCTATAACCACTTCCATAGGTTTTGGAAACTGCAGCTCCCTGGATAAGCTCTGACTGTCAGCAAGACAGCCTAGCCCTCAGTACTCTGGGATAAATAGCCCAGGTTGCATTTAATCAGGATGCTGGCACAGGTGTGGGCAGTTTAGTCTCTTCCCTGAGCTTGGATTAGGTGCAGGTGGCTCAGATTATTTAACTGGAAAGTGCCAGTATAAACAAGGATGTGCTGGAGGAGATGACTTTCTTTTTCCCCAGAGACAAGCTCACAGCTTGGGTGGAGATTTGCTTGTCACAAAAGAAACTACTACCATTGAATTCAAAGGCTTTGGGATGAATAAACACAATGGTGGAGAGTTGCAAAGGAACCTAAAAGAGGTTTGGAGACAACTCCAAGAGAGCTGAGAAACTTGACTTGAAAAGTCAGTCAGCAGCTTCACAGTCTAACATCCCACCTGGAGGCTCCTGACAGAAGATGTGAACTCAATAAACTGAACTGTGCCCAGCTGAAGTCCTGATCTCTGAGACCCTGGCAGCAAACTGAGTCTGACTGGGGACTGAAAAGCTGCCTGTCCACCCCACGCCTGAAAATCCCAAAAGGCAATTCCCACCGTCAAGAAGAGTTTGGTATAGTAAAGTCTGTGGTACATCAGCCACAGAGGCAGAGACACCTGTGGGAGTGGGATACAGGGACAGATCCAGAGCTCCAGAGACACCCGTGGGAGTGGGATACAGGGTCAGATCCAGAGCTCCAGAGACACCCGTGGGAGTGGGATACAGGGTCAGATCCAGAGCTCCAGAGACATCCGTGGGAGTGAGATACAGGGCCAGATCCACAGCTCCAGAGACACCCGTGGGAGTGGGATACAGGGTCAGATCCAGAGCTCCAGAGACACCCGTGGGAGTGGGATACAGGGCCAGATCCAGAGACACCTGTGGGAGGCAGGTACAGGCTCCCTTCAGACTGTGCAAGGGCTGGAGCTCAGCACACCAGCCCCTTGCTGGCACCACACAGCCCTGCTGGAGCAGGGAAGGGGTTTAGGATCCCCCCTGCTCTCCAAGTGGGTGAGACCAAGAAAGGACCCCATGTCTTGAAGGAGGGGAAGAAGAGGCAGGGAACACCCACAGCTCTAAAGCATCTGTCCAAGGAGCTGCTTCAAAACCCAGCAAGCACCTTCCAACACATCCCAGAGCTCCTCATGGATGGGCTCAATGGCTCATTTTCCTCTTGACCCTTTTCACCCTGGTCAGGCCCCACCAAGCCTGGCTGCTCAAGGCACAAGGAATGAGCCCTGGGAGTGCCAGGATCAGGGAACTGGTATGCAGGGATGATGAGCAGGAGCTGAGGGAAGCTCAGGGCCACTCACAGGGCACTACACAGCTCTTAGGGATGCCGGCTGTTGAGCCAGCTGGGATTTTTCCAACCTCCCTTTATTTAAGTGGGACCCCTGCCAGCGTCCCCAGCACTTCCCCAGCGCTCCCCACAGCACCCACAGGGCTTCCTGCCCCCAGCTCCACCGGCTGAGGGGAACGACCCCCCCAGCCTGGACAGCCCCCCCAGTCTCCCCAGCAGCTCCCACCCCAAGTCCACGGAGGTTGCACCACTGGGGAGGAGAGGTGTGGGAGGGAAATTCCTGCTATTCACATGCAAAGATGCTCAGCTTTGCCTGAAGTGCCCCATTCTCTCCAGTGCCTCGAGGGCTGTTGGGTCTGGCCAAGCTGAGCGGCTTCACTTTGATTCTGGGGAGAATCCCTAGGTCGCAAAAGAACCTTTAGAGAGAGGACTCGTAAGGAGGAAGGGAGGGGCGGAGGTCACAGCATGTCCTCGCCCCGACTCCTGCTTTCTCCCGGAGAAAAGGAGTCACCGCTGCTTCCTCCGCTGCCCGCGCACTCTCCCCAGGCAAACCCCGGCAGGGACGGGAGGTGCGGAGCAGTGCCCAGGGAGCAGCAGAGCGGAGAGCCAGCCGGGCACCACGGCCACGCACAGAGCCCTCCCCGCCGTGCTGCGGCACCCCCCGGGCCCGGGGGGAGCAGGATGAGACCCGCGGGAGCAGCGGCTCGGGCCGGGGGGTGCGCAGGGGACTCGGGAGGAGCCGATGCGCTGGGCTGACCCGGGGCAAAGAGCGGCCCCCGCGCCCCTCGATCACAACCCCGGCACGGGCCGAGGGGAGCGAGCGGTGGCAAAGCCCTTCCTGCGGCACAAGGTCAGTCCCCGCTAGAGCAGCGCGTCTGGCCGCTTCTTCGACAGCAGCGGCAGCGCTGCCTCGCCTGTGCCTGCCGCTCCCCGGCGCTGGCAGCTCCGCCTGCAGAGCTGTCCCTGCGAGCAGCACCTCGGCCCTCAGCCCCAGCACCGCTGTCCTCCAGCGAGCTCTCCGTCCCTCACCGCCACCCCTTCCTCAGGGGTCCCCAAAACCTGTCTCATCCTGCCTCATCTTCCCCCCCTCATCCCAAAGGGCCATCCCCTCTCGTGCCCGCAATGCCCCGTCCTGGAGCACAGGCTCCCTGTGCCCAGCCCCAGGCCACTGTCCCCAGCACTCCACCTCTAATGAGGGCTCTCCGTTAGGGCCGCTGTTACCGCAGCCCTTCAGCCAACCCTTCCCTGCTGTTCCCAAGCACACCCACCCCACAAGGCACCCAGTGCCAGCTGACCCCCAGTCTCTGGGGATCGCTGCGCTCTACCAGACCCCGCTGTGCCCGGGGTGACCACCAGTCATGCCACCCTCTGCCCGTTCTGTGCCAATTGTGCCATCCCGGCTGACACCTCTCCAAGCCTGTGCCCTCCTGGATCACACCTGGGCTCCCGGGAGGACACAGGGACGCACCAGCGTGTCCCACCTGTGTCATGGGACCCGTGACCGGCACATCACACCCCGCTGTACCACAGCACCCACCCCAGGAACCACGAGCCACCAGCACAGCCCGAGCATCCGTGCAGAGCCCCCGCACACGGGCGGCCCTCAGAGCCCGGCGCTGTGGCTCTGCTCTCCCGCAGCCCGGCCCAGCTGCTGCTGGAGCCGATCCCGGTGCAGTTCTGCCACCGCTACCAGGATGCTGCTGGAGCCTCCGGAGCCGCCCCCGTTCCCAGCCCTGCCGTGCTCCGCGCTCGGGGCTGGGACTGGGACACAGCCCGGTTCCGGGGGTGCGGGAACGGCCCCGCGCTGCGGCCGCACCGGGGCCCGGAGCGCCCGGGATCGCAGCGCTGCCAGCCGGGCTGCCCGCGCCGGGCTCTGCGGGGAACGGGAGGGGGCACCGGGGGCAGGGACAGCGGGGAGGGGGCACCGGGGACAGGGACAGCGGGGAGGGGGCACCGGGGGCAGGGACAGCGGGGAGGGGGCACCGGGGACAGGGACAGCGGGGAGGGGGACAGCAGGGACGGGGACAGAAGAGATGGGGGCAGCAGGGACGGAGACAGCGGGGATGGGGGTAGAAGAGATGGGGGCAGCAGGAGCAGGGGCGGCGGCGAGCGGGGCCGTGG
>JAWWTY010000431.1:0-11448 GCA_035222235.1 Margarornis squamiger | reverse complement strand
TCCCATCCCATCCCATCCCATCTCATCCCATCCCGCCTCTTCCCTTTGCACCCAACCCACCCCATCCCTTCTCACCTCACCCCACCCTATCCACCCATGCCATGCCATGCCATGCCATGCCATGCCATGCCATGCCATGCCATGCCATGCCACTCCATCCCATCCCTTTCCCATCTCCCCACAGCCCTCACCTACGGCACCTCGTGCATCACAGTGGCAGCTCTGTCCTCGCTGCTGGGGGGGGGCGTCCTGCAGGTGAGACCCCCCCTCTGCCCCCAGCCGTGAGTGGGGGGGCCGAGGTCACCCCACCTGCTTCCTCTCTGCCCTTAAACCCCTCTAAATGTCCCCAAACCCCCCTGTGCTGGCTCTGCCCATCCGAGCAGGACTTGGCCATGCTCTGCTGGCACCCAGAGAGCCCTCGAGCTGCGGGGCTGGGGCAGAGCCAAACACCCCCCCGCTCCCCCCAGCCCCCCCCGAGCCATCCCCAGCCCCCCCACCGGAGCTGTGTCCCCCCCTAGGGCTCCTTCACGGTGATGGGGGTGATCAGCGGCCCCTTGCTGGGGGCTTTTGTCCTGGGCATGTTCCTGCCCTTCTGCAGCACGGCCGTGAGTGTGGGGGGTCTCCAGGGGGGTTTGGGGAGGGGGATTTTGTGGAGGGGGATGTTCTGAGGTCCTGCAGTTCTGTAGCATGGCTGTGAGTGGGGTGGGGTGAATTTGGGGAGGGGCTTTTTGGCGTAGAGGGGAGTTCTGAGGTCCTGCCACTCTCCAGCATGGCCAAGAGTGGGAGGAAGATTTTGGGGAGGGGTAACTTTGGGGAGGGGTCTGAAATTCTGGGCATGTTCCTGCTGTGAGTCCAGGGATTTTGGGAGGGGAGATTTTGGAGTGGGAGGTTCTGGACTCCTGGGCATGTGCCTGCCATGAGTCCAGGGATTTGTGTGCATATGGGATTTTGGGATGGGGGCATTCCGGGGTTCTGCCACTCTGCAGGGGATTTTGGGTGGGTGGTCTCTGGAGTCCATCCACAGCCCCCCCGGGCCATGCAGACCCCCCCATCCTGTGCCACAGGGTGTCCTGGGGGGTCTGGCCACCGGCTTCGCCCTGTCCTTCTGGGTGGCTGTGGGGGCCACCCTGTACCCCCCCAGTGCGGCCACCATGGGGGTCCTGCCCACCTCCGGGGCCCTCTGTCCCCCCAGCAATGTCACCAGTGCCAATGGCACCATCCTGCCAGTCCTCCCAGGCCCCCCCGGGGACCCTCCAGTGCCCCCACGGTGAGTGGGGATGGCTGGGGTGGGGGTGGATGGTGGCAGGGGTGGGTCTGGGGAGGTGGGTGGCTTGTTGTGTTGTCACAGGGCTGTCCTTGTTCCTTGTGATGTCATGCTGCTGTCCTTGTTCCTTGTAAGGTCACACTGCCTCCCTCGTGATGTCTCCACTCTTTCCCTTATTCCTTACGGTGTCACTGTGCTTTCTTTGTCCCTTATGATGTCACAGCGCTGTCCCTGTTCCTAATGACGTCACACTGCTTTTCTTGCTCTTACGATGTCACACTGCTGTGCTTGTCCCTTATGATGTCACACTGCTTTCTTTGGTTTTTTTTGATGCCACACCCTTTTCCCTGTCCATTGTGACATCCCACGGCTATCCCTGCTGGCTGTGACATCACACCCCTTTCCCAGCTCCCTGTGATGTTACATGGCTGTCCCTGTTTTTGGTGATGTCACACCCCTTTTCCTATTGGTTGTGATGTCACACCACTGTCCCTGTTCCCTCTGACCTCACACCCCTTTCCCTCTTGGCAGTGACATCACACTGTTGGCTGTGACGTCACACCACTGTCCCTGTTCATTATGTTGTCACCCTGCTGTCCTTGTTCATTATGTCACACTGTTCCTTCTGGCTGTAACATCACACTGTTGGCTGTGACGTCACACCACTGTCCCTGTTCATTATGATGTCACACCATTGCCTGTGACATCACATCACTGTCCCTGTCCCTCCCTCCCTCACAGACCGGCCATCCTGGGTGACTTCTACTCCATGTCCTACCTGTACTACGGGGCGCTGGGGACCCTCAGCACGGTGGGGGTGGGGGTCCTGCTCAGCTCCCTGCCAGGTGAGCT
The DNA here is from genome assembly GCA_035222235.1 of Margarornis squamiger. NCBI lineage: Eukaryota > Metazoa > Chordata > Aves > Passeriformes > Furnariidae > Margarornis > Margarornis squamiger. The sequence goes on along the minus strand of JAWWTY010000431.1, from coordinate 9,332 downwards.
GGGGGAGTTTGGGGGGCCACGACTCAGTGTGGGGATTCCCATCCCTGCACCCCCTCCCTGATCCTCCCCCCCTTCCCGGCAGGGCCAGCCCGGCAGAGGCAGCGGCCCCGGGGGGTGCTGTGGTGGGACATCGTGAGGAACTCGCCCTCGGGGGTCCCCATGGGGGACAAGACCCCCGGGGACAAGCCCTTGGAAAAGGCTGGAGCTTCCCAGGTGCTGCCGGAGAGGTTGGAAGGGGAGGGGAGACCCTGCCAGGACCCCCCAGAACCCGGAGCTGCCACGGACCTGCTGCTGCAGGAGAGCGACGTGTAGGGGGACAGGAGGGGACAGGGAGGGGGACACGGATGAGCTGGCTGTGGTGGGACAGCGGGATGGGGAGACACATCCCTGTCCCGGCGTCCCCAATAACGGAGGAGCCGATCCGGAGAGGAGCCTGTCCTGGGGGGGCGGCGGGGATGCGAGGGGGGACAAGGCTGAGCCCCTCGGGGGGTGTAGCTGGATTTGGGGGCAGTTGGACATGGGGGGACACGGGGGGACATGGGGACAGGGGATGGGGGAGGAAAGAGCTGCCCTGGTAAGTCCCAACCACTCAGGTGACAATGGCACATGCCTTGCTAAGCCCCGCCCACCCAGGTGACAATGAGACACGCCCTGCCAAGCCCCGCCCACCCAGGTGACAATGACCATGTCCCGTTAAGCCCCATCCACCCAGGTGACAATGGCCACACCCTGTTAAAGCCCACCCACCCAGGTGGCAATGGGCATGCCCTGATAAGCCCCGCCCACCCAGGTGACAATGGCCACACCACTCTAAGCCCCGCCCACCCAGGTGACAATGGCACATGCCTTGCTAAGCCCCACCCACCCAGGTGACAATGACCATGCCCTGTTAAACCCCACTCGCCCAGGTGACAATGGCCACACCCTGTTAAGTCCCACCCACCCAGCTGACAATGGCCACACCCTGCCAAGCCCACCCAGGTGACAATGACCATGTCCTGTTAAGCCCCACCCTCCCAGGTGACAATGACCACGCCCTGATAAACCCCGCCCACCCAGGTGACAATGGCCAAGCCCCGCCCGCCAACGTGGCCACGCCCAAAGCCACGCCCACTCATACGTAACTGGTTAACGCCCTGTCAAACCACGCCCATTCGCCTGGTCACGCCCCCACGTCCGCTTGGCCCCGCCCACTCCCGCTCCACCGCCCCTCGGGGCGACGCCATCTTTGTGCCGGGCAGACCAGGAGGTGGCTGCGGCGGGCGGATCGCGGGCTCTCCCCCACGGCCTTCCCACCGCGCCCCGAGCGCTGCCACGGGCGGGACCCCCCTCCCTTCCCTCCGCTCCCTCCGCTCCCTCCGCCGCCGCTCCGGGCAGCGCAAAGGTGTGTCGTGCCCTTAACAAACATGGCGGCGGCGCGTTCTCCCCCTTCGCGCCGGCCGCCCCTGAGGAGGGAGCGACGGCGCGCGTTGGTGACGCACAAGGCGCGCGACGGGCGGGGCGGCGAGGCCCGGGTAGGAGCGGGGCCGGTTCGGGACTGGGCGGGGTGGGATGGGGTGGGATGGGACGGGACGGGGTCGGGGAAGAACGGGAGAACGGGCAGAGAGGGGAAGGGCCTGGGGGTGACGGGGCGGTGAGGCCTGGGGGCCCCGCGGGGGTGGGGCAGGCCTGGCTCGGCCTCCCCCTCCGCCACCATCCCCATCCCGGGCTGGAGCCCAGCCCCGATCCCGCTCCTCAGGAAGGGTCAGAGAGCAGGAGAAGGGGTTTGGTCCAGCCCGGGCTGCGGGAGCCTTGGGAATGGACCGGCCAGCCCGCAAAGCATCTCGTCTCTTTGTTTGTTTGATAAATTAATTACCTGCCATTAAAATCAACGCTCTGGGCAGGGGGACAGAGGGGCCGGAAAACTGGGGAAGGGCCTGGGGGTGCTGGTGACAGAGGCTGGAGATGAGCCCAGGCTGGGTCAGAACCGGTGTGGCCACAGGGCCAGGGCAGTGTCTGCCCCCAGTGCTGGGGGGACCCTCAAATCCTGGGGACAGTTCTGGAACCCTCCGAAGAAGAAGGACATTGAGGGGCTGGAGTGTGTCCAGGGAAGGGAATGGAGCTGGGGAAAGGGCTGAGGGAGATGAGGCTGACCTTCTGGGGGGACCTTCTGGCTCTGCAATTCCCTGACAGGAGGGGAGAGCCAGGGAGAGTTCTGCTCCCAGGGAACAGGGACAGGAGGAGAGGGAATGGCCTCAGGCTGTGCCAGGGGAGGGTCAGATTGGACATCAGGAGGAATTTCCTCATGGAAAGGGTGGTCAGGCCTTGGAAAGGGCTGCCCAGGGAGGTTTGGAGTGCCCATCCCTGGAGGTGCCCAAGGAATGACTGGTTGTGGCACTCAGTGCTCTGGGGGACAAGGTGGGCATCGGGCACAGGGTGGGCTCCGTGACCTTGGAGCTCCTTCCCATCCTCAGTGACCCTGTGATCCTCTAAAAGGGGTTTTCCCAGCAAACCCCAACTCCAGGGCAAGGACCTGACGCTGTTTTCCTCCAAAAAGAGCACCTTGAGTGATGCCCAAGAAGTTCCAGGGGGAAAACACCAAGTCGGCTGCTGCCCGAGCGAGGAAAGCCGAGGCCAAGGCAGCGGCCGATGCCAAGAGGCAGCAGGAGCTGGAAGATGCTTATTGGAAGGATGAAGACAAACACGTGATGAGGAAGGAACAGAGGAAGGTCAGTCCCTGCCCAGAGAAGCATCTCCTAAACCCTGGGAGATCCAGGGAGCCCCTACACCTTGTGCCGTGCTCCGTTCTGGAGAGAAAAGCTGGAATTGGTGGCTTCTCCCCGAGCTAAAAGCAGCCCAAGTGTGGGAGGGGAGTGTGAGCTTTGCTGTGTAATTCCCAAATCTGGTGGATCTCAGAGTTCCCGAGGGAGACAGTAAAAGCTTTCTGGTTGGAATCGTTTAAAATTGAATTCAGGGAAAGATCAGCAGTTTGGATTGTGCCCAAACGCTCCTTTAGCTCCTTTTTATTCCTTCTTTGCCTCTCTTGCCTTTGATTTTTAGAGAAGGAAAATGGAATCAGCGGATTAAGGGCCTCAAGGCCCTTTGTTTTTCCTCCTTATTTTGCTGTTCCCTGCACCAGGAATGTCTCTCTCCTCACATTCTCTCTGGTTTGTCCTTCCCTGGGTACCCATTTCCCTCAGTGGTCAATAACCGGGGTTTTTTTGGGTTATTTATTTGGTTTTTAATGTCCTGCTTTTGTTATACAAATTCACCTCCTGGTTTGTGGGTTTTTCTAGGAACTCTTAGTGATAATTTAGCTGCTTCCTCTGAAATTACCCCTCTACCCTCATACTGCCCGGGCAGGGCCTGTTGGTGCCAAAAATGGGATTTTTGGGGTTGCTGGGCTTGTGCTGCTCCAGGAATTTGGTGCCAGCTGAGCTGTGGCAGGAGGCACCACATCCCTGTGACCTTGGGCCCTTCCTGCTGTGTCCCCTTGCATGAGTTCATCCCTAATTTGTGTCCTGGAATCTGGAGTCCTGTGGGTTGTTCCCACTGCGATCCCGTAATGCTCCCTAATTGCTTCCTGGAACAAGGGGTTGTTTTGGTTGGATTTAAGGGCTTGGCCAAAGGTGACCTATTTGTGCTACCAAAACAGCCTCCTGCAAGCAAGGAGGACAGGAATTTGGAGGGGAGGGGGATGTGCTGGGAGCTGGGATTGCTGACTGGGGCACCAGTCTCTGTCCCAGAGCCTCAGACTGGGTTTTAGGGAAACCAGTGAGGTGGTTTCCAGTGTCCCCTGAGCCGTCCCCTCCCCCTGTGTCAGCACAACCACAATGTCCAGGTCTGAATTTCGCCCAAAGCTGCTGTTTTAGTGCTTTTTCTTCCCAGAACCCCCTTTTCCCTGGGAATATGCAGCTCACAGCAGCAAAGGTCTCTGCTCAGGTGTGGAGTTGAGCCCAGAAAGTCTGACTGTTCCTGCCCAGGTGCTCTTCCTGCTGCCAGGGACAGGAATGGCCAGGCTGCTGGAGGGAGATAAATCAGGGAAACCCTCCTTGGCTGCTTCTCAGGCACCATCCAGCTGGAATACCCCTGTGGAGAACAGGAGGAGCTGCCTGTGTCCTGTCACATCCTGGCAGGGAAGGGATGTGGGACTTGGATTATAAATGACTTTGCTCTCTTTAGCATGAGGCTGGAGAAGCCAAACCGTTCCCAGGAGTCAAAATTCCCTGGAGAAGGAGATGTTTTGGGGGTGGTGCTGGCGTGGAATGTCCATGTGCTCCGGGAGTGATTTGTGGCACTCGGATCAGAGCAGGGGATGGAGATGTCAGGAGAGACCTGAGGACACCAGGCTGGGGTTCACACCCCAAACCGGCTGCCCAGGCTCTGTTATTCCCTCAATCCTTGCTTTTCCTGCCTGTGGGTGATGGAAGGGCCGTGTCTGATCCCCTTTCCAGGCTCTGCTGAGCCTTGGAGATCCCGGTGAGCACTCGGACACGCTCCAGGGCGGTTCTGCTCCTCTCATTTTCCACCTGCGTCATTTTCTCGCATTCCTTCGCCTTCCCGCCGTGCCAGGAGCTCTCCAGCCTTTCCAGGGCCTCTGCTGAGAGGGAGATCAGGAGCTGAGGCTCCACTTGACTTCTGGCTCCCACATCCCTGTGCCTGGGACATGAGTTTCCTCCCCCGCAGCAGCTGGGAAGCTGTTCTGGGAGCTGATGAGTCGTTCCTTGCTCAGACAGTTCTCTGCAAGGCTGGAAACTCGTGTTCTAGCACACAAATCCTTGGGAATGGACATGTCCTGCTGAAGGAATCTCATCCCCTGCTCCTCCCCATGCCCTGTGGCCTCCTTCACACTCCCTAGTGCTGTTGGCCAACCCAGAGATTCCACCTGGATCCATCATTGTCCTGCACTGAGTGAGGGTGGCCACAGACATATCCCTGTGTATCCCTTCCCTCTCCCCTTCCCTCCTCTCCCCCTTCCCTCTTCTGTTCCTTTTTTTTTTTCCCAGGCCTTCCAGGCTTTGGGAGAGGAGGGAGAAAACTCAGTGGCCACAGGCACATCCCTGTGCTTGAGACATTTTTAACAGGATGGAGGAATCTCCCCCCTCCTCTGGTGCCACCCTCCCCATTCCAGGAGTGGCCAAAATCCCCTCTAATCCAGGAGGCCCAGGGCATTTGTTTACTCAGCCTTTACTCAAGGAGGGGGAGGCCTGATGGCAGAGCTGGGATCTGGAATCAGGAGTTGCACTGGGAAACCCTGGGATTGAGTCCCAGTCCCCAGGACATTGTGGCTCAAATTTCTGGGACTCAGTGTCCAAAAATTCGGGAACTGATGGTTGCAATAAGGGCTTCATCCCTCTAATGGCTTTTCCCATCCTTGGCTCCAGCTGCTTGCAGTGGAATTAGGTGAGGTTTTCCTTCCTCTTTCCCTTCTTTTCCTCCCTCCCTTCTTTTCCTGGAGATCCCACCTGGAGCTGGAGTTGTTCTGCACTGTCCTGAGTGAAGGTGGGCAGAGCACTGTGGCCACAGGGCACATCCCTGTGTATCCCTTCCCTTCCCCCCTTTCCCTCTCCCCCTTCCCTCCTTTTTTTTCCCCTCAGACCTTCCAGGCTTTGGGAAAGGAGGGAGAAATCTCGCAGCCAAAGCACTGAAAGCCTTCAAGGGCTTGTTTCAAGGGCTTGTCACCCTCTTCCCTGGGCAAAGTGACTCTTGAGCTCCTTCTGGAGCACTTCAGGTACCCACAAGAGCTGCTTTGCTTGTCGGAATCTATCCGACCGCGTGTCCCAGCCCTCGGGAAGGACGTGAGGATGGATCCAGGCTCTTCACCAGCAACTGCTGAACTCCCAACCTCCCACCACTTATTAAAATTAAAGTGGAGAACTTAATCTGATTGTCCTGGCACTCCTCCTCCACAGCAGGGTTGTGTTTCACAGGGCTGACATCACCGGGCAGGGATGTGGGAATTATTATTCCAAAGGGATGGGACAGGCTATTGCTGTCATGCTGAAGGTCGAGGTGATCCAGCTACAGAACTGAGGTGCCTGTTCCTATTCTAGGGGATTCCCTGCTCCTGGAATGGATGATTTGATCCTTCTGTAAAGTCTGGAGGTGACCTGGTCCTTTCTCCCTTGCAGGAGGAGCGGGAGAAGCGGCGGCTGGAGCAGCTGGAGCGCAAGAAGGAGCTGCAGCGCCTGCTGGAGGAGGAGGACTCCAAGCTCAAAGGGAAGTCACCCAAACAGGTCACTCCAGGGAAGGTCACCAGGGCCCAGATCGAGGAGACAATCAGGAAAGACCAGCAGCAGAAGGAGAACGCGGATACAGGTTTGGGAATGCCGTGGAAAGGCCCTGGGGGCCTGGAGGGTGGGATGGGGGGGCTGGAGGGTGGGATGGGAGGGCTGCTCCTTCTCCACCTGCTGTCTCTGAAGGACAAGGTGTTTGGAAAGCAGGAGCTGCAGGCAGCTCTTCCTGGGTTGCAAAGCTTCGGAAAAGACTGCTCAGGAATTGGTGGAGTCCCCATCCCTGGAAGTGTTCAGAAAACATGTGGATGTTTCACTTGGGGACACGGTTTAATGGTGAATGTGGCAGTGGTGGGTTGATGGTTGGATTTGATGATCTTAAAGGTCTTTTTCAACCTTAGTGATTCCATGATTCTATTCCTGTGCTGCCTGCAGCCATTCCCATGCTTCCTGCCTTGCTGTGTCCCACGTCTAACACCCAAATATGGGAAAAAAGAACCCTCCTGGCACCTCGAGGTGGAGCAGAGCTGCAGAGCCAGAGCTCTTCCAGCGCTGACCCTGGACTCTGGCTGAGTTTTCCAGAGGGAAATCCCTCTCCTGGGTGGGTCTTATACAGTCTGGATTTAATGTTGCTCCCTTTTTCCCCTTCCCTGTGCAGTGGAGAAGGAGAAGACTCACTTGGAAGTCCCCTTGGAAGAGAACATCAACAGGAGGGTGCTGGAGGAGGGCTCGGTGGAGGCCAGGACGATCGAAGATGCCATTGCTGTCCTCAGGTGCGTGGCCACATCCCAGCCGTGCTCTCCTTTGAGGGCATCACTTCCCTGTGGGAATTTCTGGCAGCCATTCCCCCAAATCCAGTGGGCCTTTCCATCCCAACAACAAGTCGTGTTCACCAGAGGAACCCCGTGAGGAGGGTTTGATGCGGGACGGGCAGGTTTTCATCCTTATCCCGCTGTTCCTCTGCTCCCGGTGGCTCTGACACGGAGCAGGGTGGCCAGGGGGGCTGTCCCCTGTGGGGTGGGGGTGTCCCTGGTGTCCATGTGTCCCGATTCCATCCCGGCAGTGTTGCCAACGACGCGGACCGACACCCCGAGCGCCGCATGAAAGCCGCCTTCACGGCCTTCGAGGAGCTGCACCTGCCCCGCCTGAAGCAGGAGAACCCCAACATGCGCCTGTCCCAGCTCAAGCAGCTCCTCAAGAAGGAGTGGATGAAGTCCCCGGAGAATCCCATGAACCAGAGGCACAAGGCTTACAACAGCCAAAAGTAGAACTCGAGCTGCTCATCCCGCCCCTGGACTGGGGGCTGGAGCCCCAGGGCTCTGCTCTGTGAAAACAGGAGACACCGGGAACCTCCTCTCCTTTGGTTTCCTTTCCCTTGTCCCCACTTTCTCCTTGGATTTAAGAGAAGCACGAGGCCACCGCCCGCCTGGGGACAGTCTTGTCCCGCCCTGCACAGACTAACGCCACCTTCACCTTCCCAAATCTGGGTGTTCCCTGACAAAACCAGCTACTAACTCGCTTCTAGACCTCCAGCAGGTCCAGGTGGGGACCCCCGTGGTGGCCACCCCCTCCCAGACTGTCCCTGTCCCCACCCTCGTGCTCCGCAGGGGGATTTTGGAACCAACACGTGGAAGGCACCTGCTGTCTGTTCCCAGTGTCACCCCTGGAGTGTCCCCGAAGAGATTCCAGACTGGGATTGCTGTTGGTCCAGCTGCCTCTCTCTTGATCTCAACCCCAAGGGGAACAGGAGGGTGGAGAAGAGGGAAAATCACCTTTTCTCAAGGAGGAATGGGAGAAATCCCAGCCCAACGTGGTTCCTGCCTTCTGTGGGCAGAATGCTGGTGCCAGGCTCCTCTGTGTGACATTCCCAGTGTCCCTTGGGAGCTGCTGGTGGCACAGGAGGGTTCCCAGAGGGCCTGTGCCCCAAAATCCACCCCAAGAATGGAAGCTGCTGCTTCTCCCATCCCTTCTTCCCCTGCCTGATCCTGGGCTCAGGCCAGAAGGTGCTGTGTGGGCCTTTGGAAAGGGAGTGACACTGACCCCCTGTGCCACCTCTGCTCCCCTCGGGCACAGCCCCGGGGTCCCTGTGCTGGCCCAGGCAGGAGGAATGGGATGAGCTCCCATGGGAATGCCAGGTGAGATCCATGAGCACCCTTGGGAATGCCAGAGTGGTTTAGCCCCGTAGCCACAGCACAGTCCTGCCCTCACCTCCAGCAGCCACTGGGTTTTCCTCTCCTCCCTCTCTCCCTCTCTTCTCCCCTTTGGGAGTGAAATTCCTTCCAAGGAATTCCTTCCAGCAGCTCCTTGGCCTGAGGGTCTCACCAGGGTTCCCAAACCAGTCACACTCCTGGTTCCACATTCCAATGGCCTCTTCCTGTGGGATTAAATCAGACTCATCCCAAGCCAGGGTGCACCTTTGAAGCTGAGACCCCGTGGCCGTTTTGGGGTTCCCCCAGCCCTCTCCACCCCCCTGAAGGAGCTGGGCTGGCCAGTGCCCCACCCTGCACCCCCAAACCCAGCCGGTCCAGCCAGGGAGGAATGAACCCACCACGTCCCCTTTCTGTGAGAGTTTGTTGTGTTTGAACCCAATTAAAAATTAAAAACACCCCAAAATCCTCTTAAATTGGAGAAGGAATAAGGAGGGAAGGGTTGGTGGGGGTTTCTTTTCCTGGCTTGCCACGGAGGGGCTGTTTATTTCCCCTGAAACACTGTGGAAAATCCAGCTGGGAGTTGGGTGTGTGGTTCCTGCCTGGATTGGGGGTCTCTCTCCGGGAGGGAGGTCCCCCCTTTGAACCCCCCACCCCAGCAGGTCGTGTGTGGCTGGACTGCAGTGCCTGACACGGGGAAAGCCCCCCCCATTCCTGCTGCTCCCTGATGCTGGAATAATGAACCCCTGTGAGTGTGTGTGTGGGGTGTGTGTACCCTCGACCCCCCCCAATCCCTACACCTTCCAGGGCTGCCCCCCCCATGCCCGCCTGCCCCCCTCCCTGCCCTCGCCCGCTCCCCCCATGGCGCAGAGGCTCCTGCACAGCCCTGGCTTTGTGCAGCAGAGCCCACCCGCCCCCCTTCCTCCACCTCCTCCTCCTCCTCCTCCTCCCCCTCCTCGGCACTGCGGCAGTG
>JAWWTY010000430.1:0-11457 GCA_035222235.1 Margarornis squamiger | reverse complement strand
AGGGGCAGCCCCAGCTTCTCTGGGCACCCTGTGCCAGGGCCTGCCCACCCTCCCAGCCACCAATTCCTTCATCATATGCAGTGTAAACCTATTCTCAGTTGACTTCTATGGTTCACTTGAGTGAGTGTGCAGCATCTTCAAACACTGCCTGGCTGGGGAAGCTGCACTCCTTTCTTTTCTGTGCAGACTCTACCCCAGGCTCCTTGTTTGAGAGTGTCACTTGCCAGCTCTGCTTCTGCCAACTTCATGTCATCCACAGTGGCCTTCTCTGCACAGCCCATCATTTATGTATAGAACTGGATTTTCTTTTTTAAGCATATTTTTAAAAATAGCAGATGTTGAGTAGGTGGCATAATCCTAGAAAATGGAAAAGTGAACTCTCAAATGAGAAACAGGGAAATCTGTGGTGTCTGTCTTGCTCCCAGTTCATACTCTATTCCATACTACACCCCCCAGAAACAACAGACTGAAACTTTACATGCTGCTCTGCATTCTCTTGCCTTCTCATCTATATTGCCATCAATTCCACCTGTTGAGAGGCTGTTGTCTCTCAACAAATTAATACCCTGCACGCTCTACCAGCTTTGGAGAAGGGTACCACCAAGGCAGCCTTGCAGCTTGGGAGCCTTCCAGAGCAAGATGAGGGAGAGCTGCAGGGGAAAGGCAATGGGGGCCCATGGAGAACTGGTAACCCCCTCAGTGCTCACCCAGAGCCCCAGAAACACCCCCAGGGCTGGCAGGGACCCAGCAATTCGGGCATGACACAGGGCCTTCCTAAAGCAGCCAGTTTTGAAACAGTGGTTAAAATCAGTAAGCAGGCTTTCTGGAGCTGCCTGTATTTAAGCCCCTCCAGGGCTCCGTGGGGCTGCTGGGGCAGCCTGACTGATGGGCAGCCCTGCACTGCAGCACTAACGAGGCTGAGCCTTCTTGGGGCTCAGGAGATCAGAGACAGGTCTCTTCTCCCCTATCCCACTGCACTGGGATCACTGCCAGTGCTCTGGCTCATGGAAGGGGGATTGTCTCTCCTGGCCCCAAAGCACAGGGGGAAAAGGGCTCCAGAGCCAGTGGGAAAAGGCGTCTCCATCCCCCAGGTTCCAGTCTCCCCCTCCAAACACCACTGGAAGCCCAAATTCAGCCCCTGCTGTGACAGCCCCACCACTACAAGGGCTGTGGGAATGCTCTGTCTGTTCAGCTTGAATTTGCTCTCTGTGTATCTTAAATCCTTGAAATCACAACAAAATACTTTTCTTCTGTATAGAGGTTTTTTAACCCACATAAAAAGCCTCCCAAAAAATCCACAACCTTCAAATCAAACAACAAACTAGCTCGATAAAAGTTCACAGAACTTCTCTGTCCATTTAACTACGACCAAGTTTGATTTCCCACAGCCCAAACCACAGCTCTGCCACTCACTGCACAATTCCCTCTGCTCTGCCTTCCTCTTTGTAACAGAGAAATATGGGATGTAAGGAAAATAGGGCACTATTAACATCGACCAGCTCTTTGAGGGAGCAGAGGGATTTTGGTTTGTCAGCAAAAACCTTGACAGAAAATCCAACGCTGTCAAAATCACGTGTTGCTCCCTGACTATTCCCCATTAATTCACCTACTGAATTTATTATGGCAAGATAATTAAAGGGAATTATCCTGACAAGATAATTAAGGGGAAAAGCATTGCATGTACTATCAGAGAAAGCCTCAGGACACGCTTTTGCTAATTTATAGCTTGATCTGTGTTATAGCCCACATTATCTGTTATATATTATAGTCCACACAACAGTAGTTGGGAATTACAGAGTTAAGGAAGACTCCCTGTGTCTGACACAAAGCACACCTCCAGCAAATGAAGTAACATTAACAGACATGTCTGCAACACTCCTGCATTATTTACAGCTGCTTTAACAAGCCACTGCATAAATATTTCTAAGTGGCTCTTTCTAAGCAGGATGTACCACATCAAATGTGCATCGAAGGATTTGGGGGGTTTGGGGATGGTATTCAAAGAGCAAAACATTCTGAAGCTCAGAAATTCCCTGCTAAAGCCTCAATTATTCTCCTGCTCAGACTGCCAGTGCAGGGGGAGCTGCTGAGGACCTGATCCAGAGGGTTCCAGCAAACTCCTTCAGCCCAGCTCTGCTCCCAAGTCACTTGAGCACTTTGGAATGCTCATTGCCACTGATTTTTGAGGAGTTCCATTGAAGCCATTCCTCTGGAGGAGACAGAGGAGCACATGCCAGTGAATGTAATCAGCTTTAACCCCAAAATCCCCAAAGATACTGAGGCCTGTTTTCAGATGTGCCAGCAAGCAGAAAGGAATACATATTTGCTCATTAAACAGCAGTTGCTGACTCCCTCCCCCCTAAGGCAGGAGCAGCCACAGCCCTTGGCTCAGCACAGGGGCTCCCCAGCAGCAGAGACTGAGCCAGTGCTCACCAAAGCTCAGCTCAGGCTGGTCATGCTCAGCTTCCCCACCTCCACATTTCTTGGGAGACAGGGAAGGAGGGAGGGTGCCCAGGACTTGCCACCTCCTACAGCCCTGGGACACATTCCAGAAGCAAGGGTCATTTGGGTTGGAAAAGACCTTTAGGATCACTAAGTCCAACTGTACTCACAGAATGTTCTGGGTTGAAAGGCACCTCACAGACCTGCTGTGGCACAAAGTCATCAAGGTGGTGCCTGCAAGCAGGAGACTTCCATGGAAACCCATGGCTGATGGAGGAGATGCAGACAAGCTTTGCCCACTGCAGCAATCTGGGGTGTGTAACAGACTGCATTTTGTTCCTGGTTCAGAACCAGAGGTTCCACATCTGAGTTTCATGTGTAAAACTGAATTCCTCCTCTTCTTGATGGAGACCATGCCTAGAACTGCACACTGAAAGAGGTTGAGCTCCCCAAAAGACTCTCATCTAGTGGCATGAAATATTTAGCATGCATATGTCAGTTAATACATTTAATTTTTAGCATTGTCACTCATAGAATCCCAGACTGGCTTGGGGTGGAAGGGACCTAAAAGCCATCCAGTTCCACCCCCTACCATGGGCAGGGACACCTTCCACCAGCCCAGGGTGCTCCAGGCTCTGTCCAACCTGGCCTGAAACACTTCCAGAGATGGGGCATCCTTCAGCCATCCCTGTTACTGTTATTTCAGCAGGAACTCTCTTGGAACTGCAGCTCCATGGCTGGATCCCGGTGCAAAGACAGAGCTGGATCCCTGAGGGCAGCCCTACTGCTTTATTTCTAGTCCTTAACTCCCAGAAGTAGGGGAAGAAAAAAAGAAAAAAAAAGTCAAGCTTAAGAATGACAGAATGATTCTGCCTTGATGTCCACAAAAAAAAAAAAGGAAAACAACTATTCCAGAGGAGCTAAATACAGGCAGGTTTCCATCCAGAATGGATCCAGAGCCAAGTTAAAGGCAGGGAAAAGGGGATTTTCCAGTGGTAGCACTGACAGATGCTCAGAGAAAAGCCAGTGGGAGCTGCCCCAGCACACAGAATGAAGGATAATGAATGCAAGTGCAAAGAGCCTGGATATGGATTTACATTCTACTTTTGAAAAGGATGCTTAGCAAGGGAAAAATAATTGGAGACAGGAACAATAACACCACGAAGATACCCTGGCAAGGAAGTGAAGGCAAGAGCAGACATAAAAATTATTATTCACAGTTACTGGATCATTTTATCCTTATGATCTTTTTTTTTTCCTTTGCTTTTATATTTTTTTTCTCCAGTCACAAGTAGAAATGGTCCCAAGATTCACACAACCAAGTGGACTGTAGTCTGATCTAACCCAGGACAAATTTGAATAAGTCCAAAGTCCCTCCTAAAATTCTGAGCGAGATCAGTCCAGCCCAAGCACGGTGGACCAAGGCATCATGCAGGAATTGTAAGGGAGACAGGAAAATTATCAGACCATCATCCCCAGGGCTGCACAGCAAAGATGCAAACAGCACCCCAGCGGCTCTTGGGCTCGTTTCCATAATGATTCCGGATTCCTGAGCTTATTTGATATTTGCATGAACGCCTGCAGGCTCAGCTCTCACCTCCTACTGCACCCAAAAAGACATTTCCTTGTTGCAAAACTCCACCCAGACCATCCCTTACACAAAAGCAGCCGGACCTCACCATCCTCACAGGGAAGTTTTTCCTAATCTCTAATCTAACCCTTCCCTCCTTTAAAAAGTCACTGCCCTTGTCCTGCCCCTCCATGGCCTTGCACAAATTGGTGCACAGGAAAAGAATTCCCAACAAGCTCCAGCGGTTGGTTTGGGTTTTGTTCCAGGTTTAAGTGCCCAGGCACCCCAGCTGAGCAGCAAGGCTGGCTGTTGGAGGTATTTATTCCTCTGAGGTGTCAGCAGTCTCAGTGATCCCTGACTGGGATGTTCTCTCTGCACTCGTGTTTCTGCAGTGGCAGGGCCAGAACAGGAGTCAGGTGTCACTGACTCTCAGAAATTCAATAAGGAAAATAAGAGGGTTTGGTTGTTCTTTAGCATTACTGTACAGCTACTGGGAGAGCCCCAGACAATGAACCATCCACACACAAACACTGCCTCGGCTTTCCCAAGCCCTCTGTAGCCTTGTTAAACACTGGCTGTAGGTTTACACAGCAGCAGCTGCACACAGAGAGGAGGTAAATCAGGTTCAGAATGGGTTGGGTTGGAAAGGACCTTCAAGATCCCCTCTTCCCATCCCTGCCACAAGCAGGGACACCACGCTCTCTTCTTCACCCAGCCTGTCCTGTCAGAGCTGATGGAGAAACCCTCAGCTCCACATTTAGCAGCATCAAGGACTTCAGTAAAGCCTTGCAGACTGAAATTTGTTTACAGCACAGTAGGATTATGATGAGCAGATAGTCCTCAGCTATTTTGGCAAATCTTGAGACAGCATTTGCATTTGGTGACAGTGATGCACAGCTCCATGTCACAGTCAGCAGACCATGTGATGTTCCATTCAGAGGATGAATCTGGAGTCTGGATAGCACTGATTCATATCACAGCAACATCAATGCCACCTGTAATTTTCTATAGAAAGTAGCCCACATGTAATTTTTATAATGCAATTAAACCAGGACTTCCATTTATTAAACTGATTAAAAAACATTTTTACAAGCTCTGCTAATGGTCCTTAAGTACCTTTAATTACAGCCTGGGCAGCATTGCTTTCCCTGCTCCAGACTCTCACAGGTCACTGTTGCTCCTGAGCCACAGGTAAGGCCAAATTCCCAGCTCTGAGCAGCCCCAGGGGCATTTCCCACTCCTGCTCCCTGGTACTCACCAGAGCTCCTGATCCACTCTCCCTCTTATCTGGACCTCAAAAGTCCCCCCTGACCTCCAACAATAACCTCACCAGAGTCCAAGTACTTCACTCCAGTACCTTCACTTGGACCATGTCAGAGGTGCCCACGTCACCTGTATCAGGGACCAGCCAGCCCAGCACTCCCCACCCAAAGCTGAAAATCCTGTCGTTTCTAAAAGCCTGAGATCCCACCCTCTAAATGCCCAGTCAGTTATTCCCAGCAGCATTTCTTCAGTTCCAAGCACAGCATGGACGTGCTGCACCAGGACATTGCTGTGGCTGTACCTTCCCCTCCTGCTCTCGGAGCCCAGCCCGCGTGGGCAGAGCTCCACTAGTCCCTTGGCCAATGTCCCACCCTGGCACAGTCAAACTCCACTCACCACATTACAGAATCCCAGGATGGCTTGGGTGGGAAGGGACCTTAAAGCCTACCCAGTTTCCCCCTGTCACTGGCAGGGACACCTTCCATTATTGCAGTTTGCTCAGGTACCCCCAGTCAGCAGCACAAGAGAGAACAGAAACCCACCTGATGTGTTGGAGCACACTTGATACCCCACTTCCAAACCAGGAAAGCACTGCCCATTTCCCAGGAGAAGCAGGCTCAACCTGCACCCCAACACGTGGCATTTTGTGTAGTGATCCCAGCTGAGGGGAGCTCCCAGCTCAGCTCCAGGCTCTCCCAGAGAGAAATTGCAGTTCCAGCCCACCCAGGCTGCTGCTGGAGCACCAAGTGTGGCTGTTTCACATTTTTCCTGCCAGCAGAGCAGAGGAATTGGCACCTCGGGGAAGGCTGGTGTGAGGCAGGTTATTGAGATCTCATCCTCCAAAGGCTGAGCTGATGGGAGAAGTGTGCAAGTATTTCCCCTCAGATTTATGGGGCTTTGAGAGCCAGGCAGCCTATTGAGAGGGAAGTGCTCCGTGGTAATTTATCCTGCCCCTGTTCCAGCTCCAGCCAAGCCGTGCCCCTCTCACAGTGCCAGGAGCCTCCCCAGTCTGAGCTGTGTTAAACCAGGGTGAGCTCAATGGCTGATTTCTCACCTTTTGAGCATTATTTCCAAATGACTTTAGCAATAAACCCAACACCTTTTCAATCCCAGACAGTTCAGACTTTCACTGGATAATTTTGCTCTTCCCAAGGTGAAAGAAGCTGGGAGCAGAGATGTGCACACAGTGAGAGTCATTAACTTCAGCTCTAGAAACAGTGCCTGGCTACTGCCCATCCTCCAGAGGGATTTGGAAGTGCTGATTTGCTAAACAGCAGCCTGAAGAACCAAGAATCAGAAAAGGAGGAGACCCCAGAAGCATCTCTCTAAAAGGGAACACTTGTCTGGGTCAGGAGCAGGAGGGCTCCTGCTGGGATGCCTCAAGGAAAACCTCACAGATGCAAGCTCAGGTTGGACAAGGCTTGGAGCAACCTGGTCTAGTGGAAAGTGTCCCTCCCTGTGGCAGAGGGTGGAAGAGGATCATCTCTCCCTAAGGTCCTTTCCAGCCCAAGGCATTCTGTGATGAACCAGGACTAATGGAATTCAGATGCCAAGGAAGAGATTTCTCTGATACATTTGATGCTCCCCACAGCTCAGTAACACAAGAGAGACTCCCTGCTCCCCCTCACCAGGCTATAGAAAGAGCTGCTTTTCCACCAGTCATCCACTTGCTAAGAGAAGCAATTTTCAGTTGTACTTTTCACCCAGTGTATCCTAATTGCCAAAGAAAACAGGCTCTTACAGCTTGTTTTATTCCTGCCATCTATTAATTTGCTCTTAAAAGCCAACCCCCCTGCTGAACTGCCTCTCCTGCACATCACAGCTCCTATTTTAATATGGAGACATCATCATTTATGGTTGCATGTGGACCCCCCAGGGCCCTCAGGGGTTGTTTCCACACAATTTACACCCTTGCCCAACTGCTCAGGTTTCAGAGGAGCAGCACTGTCGTGGTTCCACTCGCTCCCCCAGTGGGATAGGGAGGGAAGGGGGGGGGGGTAGAAGTGACAAAACTGGTGGGTTGAGATGAAGTTAATTTAACAGGTGAAGCAAAAGGCACACACAGAAGCAAAGACAGAGAGTGCATTCCCTGCTGCCCAGGGCAGGCAGGTGCTCAGGCACCCCAGGGCTCCAGCACACCTCGTGGTGACTTGGGAGGACTAATGGCATCACTCCAAGTGTGTCCCTCCCCTTATCCTTCTCTATATGCTTCTGCTCTCCATCCCATAATCTGGGACATTCCTTGGGCCACTGGGGTCAGATGTCCTGGCTGTGCCCCTCCAGCCCCTCACTGGTGGGGTGGGTGGGGAGCAGAACCATCCCTGGTGCTGTGCGAGCCCTGCCCAACAGGGACTGATCCCTGTGGGATCAACTTCTTCCAGCTCAGACCCCAAACAGTCCCACACCAGCTACTGGGAAGGAAACTCACTCGAGCCCAGCCAGCCCAAGCCTCCAGCAGTGTGTGCAGGGAGGTTTGGTGGGGCACCCAGTACCACATTTTACAGTCCCACAGGTCATTGGCATTCTGAGCCACTCAGGTGTTGGAAGATCTCTGGAAGGAAGACATTTACACTTCATTACCTATAACACCACAGAAGAGTTCTACAAGGTTGGACAGGGCCTGGAGCACCCTGGAAGAGTGGAAGGTGTCCCTGGCCATGGCAGGGAGGAGGACTGGATGAGCTTTAAAGTCCCTTCCCACCCAAACCAGTCTGTGATTCCATGGCTATCATTTCCCAGCACCACCACATCTCTTGGTGACTGATCAGAGATATCAGATCATGGATCTAATGGCTGGTTTTGGTCCTTGCAGGGACATACTGATCATGACAGTTTTAGGTAAGAGCAGATAAAAAGCCACTGACAGGAACAGGGAAACTCATTCCTGGTTGGAGCAGCACAGGCCCAGAGCTACACCCCCTCCACACAGTCACAGCAGTCTTTCCTCATTAGAGTCAAATGATCAGAAATCAGAGCAGACAGAAATAAAATGGGCTGCAAAAGTGTCAGGACCGTGCAGAGAACGGAGGTGCAGTTCTGGCAAAACAAGAAGATTCAGAATGGAAATAGGAATGCGAAGTTCACTGCTGGTTCCAGCCCCACACAGGCTGTTTGGGGAAGGGAGAAAGGAGGAAGGGAACTTGCAGGACTTACAAGTGGAGAAGTCAGACCTAATGGAGAAGTCAGACCTCCTGTCCACTCTGCTGCTTCTTTAAACATGAGACCTCTCAACCTGCTGTGTCAGAGTCCCCAGTTCTCCAGGCAGGGCTGCTCTGGCTGAAGGGTGGCTGCTCCCCAGAGCTTCCCCCAGAGCTCACGGATGCAGGTGGAGCAGTGATGGAAGTGTCCAAGCTGCTGCAGCACCACCAGCACTGTAACTCAGCCTAACTGAGCCTCTCATCCTTCCCTTGCCAGTCATCCAGATGCAGCAAGTGGCTGTTTTCCAGGTAAATGAAGCACTGCAGCCAAGGAATGGGTCTGGTGCAGCAGTGACAGGACCCAGCCCCGGCAGAAGCATCGCTGAGGGCAGGGCTGTTCTCAGCCCTCCAGCCTGCACAAACACCCGCCCCAAAACCTGGCAGAGAGGATGGAGCTGCACACAGCAGGACACGGGGACAGCTGGGACACTGCCAGCACAGCAGCCAGGGCACAGAGGGATTTCTATCCCTATTTCCCAAGACCCACTAAAAGCACGGGCTGTGTTGCTGCCCATTCTCAGCCTCGCTGGACACTCCTGGGCCTCCATACCCAACCCTGGCACCACATGCCTTTTATCAGCCTGAGATGTCACCTGCAGACACTCCACGGGTCTTCTCTCTTCCCAGAGTGGCTTTATGTTCTACACCTCAGTAACTCTCAGTCCAACACTCACTCCTGTTCCTTCTTTTTACACAGGCAACACATCCACACACATTAAACACAGGTTGAACTGGTACTTTTGTCCCTCTTAAAAACCTCCATGAAATAAATTGTTACCAGTGTGCTGAAAGACAAAACAGCCTTATATCATCTCAAATAAAAGGTGTAAGCTTTTTGCAGTTTCTTTTTTCCTTAGACAGTATTTAGGGTTTAATAAGTCCCCAAGAATAACTTGAGGATGGAGATTTCTCATCAGATCACATCACCGGCAGTAATTAAAACACACCAGCAGCTCAGGCACAAGGACACACTGAGCAGTGCAGCCACCACCTCCCTCTGGGTCACTTGTCATCTTATTAAAGAAATACCTATGACAGAATGCCAGAATGGTTTGTGCTAGAAAGGACCTTAAAGCTCATCTCACTCCATGGGCAGGGACACCTTCCACTAGCCCAGGTCATTCCAAGCCCCATCCAACCCAGCCTGGAACGTTCCAGGGATAGGGATGTTTATCAGCACAACCAAAATGATGCAATTTGAAAGAGGAAAAGCACCTTACAAATCAAACACTGCCCAGGGGGGAATGGAACCCCCTCTCCAGAGGGAGCCCAGGTGGGCACTGGCTCCTGGATCACCTGGGCAAGAGACACACCATCCCACAGAGGGAGTACCACTGGGAACCAGAGGCACCAGGTTAAGGGAAAAGTAAAACCAAACAACAACAACAACAATCATTTGCATGAAGGGCAGCTTTAAATCCTGGATCTCTGTTTCATTTGTGGGACCATTCACAGGCTGGAAACACAATTTTCCCAGGCTTGGATCTGCTGATACACCCCCAGAGCTCAGCTGAGCTCACTCCACTCAGCACCCACACCAAACCCTGTTCAGTTCTCATCTCCTTGCAGCCATTCAAATACAAATTAATAGGAATCTAAGACAAATTCCACAAAAAGCAGTCAACAGCCACAGGCAGACCTGGAGCATCCACAACTACCCTCAGCATTCCCCCCTTCCCACCAGCACCTCAGGGCACAGCAGGACACCCAGAATTCACTGCCCTGGGCACAAGAAGAGGATTATCCTTTCCAAGGCGCAGCTGCTGCCACGGTGCAGCCTCTGAGCTGCATCCAAAAGGAAACAAAAGGGGCCTTTCCCCCTCACTCCCCCCAGGTAAGCCTGTCCCGAGGGCCACTTTGCCCTGGGCACTGTGCAGGGGCTGCAGCAGCTCCGCTGCCCTTTGCACTGCAGGAAGGACAGGGAGGAGGAACCAAACCACCCCCGCAGGTCTGGGTGACCCTCGCCTGCACTTTGGTACCTTGACTGTGCAAAACACACAGTTACTAAAAAACACAGCACCAAGTTCAAAACTGGCCCCAGCACAGGCACCCCAGGGAGCCACACTCTGTCTCACACCAAAATCTGGGAGATTTTAACCCCTTTTCATCAGCTTTCTGGGCTTTCACATGTGATTACTCTCCCCTCCAGCCCAGCACTCAAAGCCATGTTAAAACAGAGCAAACTACTTATGCTTTAGGAAATTCCATTATTCTTGAAAGATGAGAAAAATAGAAATAGGAACCCAAACTTAAACTGCTTAAAGACCTCCCAGCAGTGAATTACTCACCTCCCAGCCAGAAGCCACCAGCACTTGCCCAGAGGGTCCTGCCCAGGGAAAATGGGCAAGCTCTGCCAGTGCCTCCCTCAAAAGGACACCAGCCCTCCCAGCTGAGGATGGCCAGCTTTGATTAGGCAGGGCCTAATTAAGACCAGCTGGTCAATCACACTGGAATTATTGCAACCCCAGGTTTCTTGAAACTGAAATCAAGAGGTCGAAACTCCATTTTAAATCACTGGGGGAACCCCTGCCAGAAATCCCTGATTTATACATATTGCCAGTATCATTTGTGCTGAAATTTATAGAGTCATAATGCACATTTTATTTCAAAGCCTGTTGTAGTGGCCTTGCTCACCACATTTGTACCTTGTATAACCATGAAAGGACAGTTCTTCCCTAATTTAACATAAAGCAAAGATACTGCTTGGGGGGGTGGGAGAGAGACAGAGCTTATGGTTTGGCTGGGCTGTTTTGGGGACAAATCTTGCTGGCCCTGTAGCTGAAATTGGGGCAAATCCTGATAGAGCACGGGGGGTTGGTTTTAAACTGAAAAAGGAGGCATCTCGATTAGACACTGGGAAGAGATTTGGTCCCTGCTGTGGCTTCCTCACCTCTGCAAGTGTCAAAGACCAGGCTGGACGGGGCTTGGAGCACCCTGGGCTGGTGGGAGGTGTCCCTGCCCATGGCAGGGGTGGCACTGGGTGGG
>JAWWTY010000429.1:0-11517 GCA_035222235.1 Margarornis squamiger | reverse complement strand
ATGGATGGATGGATGGATGGATGGATGGATGGACGGATGGATGGCAGGGGGACACAGGGGATGGATGGCAGGGGGACAAGGACAGGGCATGGCAGGCAGGGGGACACAGACAGGGGATGGATGGCAGGAGCTCCCACGGTGCTGGGCACACGGAGCACTGGGAATGGGTTGTAGCCTCCACAGGTATCCAGGGAAGGGGAGTGGGTGACACACAGCCCTCCTGTGTCTGACCTTCACCCACATGAGCCCAGATGAAAGAACTCTGCAGAACTGCTCTTTCCCTTCAATTAAAAAGCTCTGCCAGGGTGTCCTCTGTATTTCTTTAGTCCCGTGATCACGTACTGGACTTTCTGTCCAGCTGAGAGTTCCCTGTGCGAGTCCCTCTCCCTTCCGAGGAGGCTGTTTCATCTCTCCTCCCAGAGATGGGAGACCTCAGAGCCCCTTCCAGGGCCTGGAGGGGCCCCAGGAGAGCTGGAGAGGGACTGGGGACAAGGCATGGAGGGACAGGACACAGGGAATGGCTTCAAACTGAGAAAGGGCAGGGATAGATGGGATAATGGAAGGAATCCTTCCCTGTGAGGGTGGGCAGGCCCTGGCACAGGGTGCCCAGAGAAGCTGTGGCTGCCCCATCCCTGGAAGTGTCCAAGGCCAGGTTGGACAGGGCTTGGAGCAACCTGGGCTGGTGGAAGGTGTCCCTGCCATGGCAGGGGGTGGGATGGGATGAACTTTAAGGTCCCTTCCAACCCAAACCATTCTGTGCTTTGCGACTGTATCTCCTTCTTTCCACGATCACTTCAGCCCGGCTGGAGGTTTCCCGCGGGGGTCCCTCTCCCTCCGCAGCAGCCTGTTTCGTTCCGGGCCAGAGGCTGCAGTGCCAGGGCCTGCGGTCCAAGGACCGTCCCCCGGCGGCGCTCATGGCGGACTGAGGGGGACGCGCCGCCCGCACCGCGCGGTGCCGCGGGGGGCGGAACCCGCCCTGACAGACGCGGCGAGCGGCCAATAACGGCAGCGCTTTGGCTGACGGGCGGGAGAGTCCACCAATAAGCACCGAGGGGGCGGGGCTATCCGGGGAGGCGGGCTGTGGGGGGGCGTACGCCGGTTGCTATGGCAGCGGTTAACAGAGCGGACCAATGGGCGCGCGCGGCGGGTGACGGACGCGGCCGCGGACCAATGGGAGGGCGGCGGAGGCGGCGGAGGCGGGGCCAGCGCTGAGGGGCGGTCAGAGCGGGTCCCCCCCGCTCCTCCCCTGGTCCCCCCTATGGCCGGGGTACCGCAACGTCGCCGCTGCCGCCACAGCTCCTCCTCGCCCCGCTCCCCCCTCTGCGCGGCCGCCGTGGGTCGCTCGGCACAGCCCCGGGGCCGGGCACACTCCGCACACCCGAGGAGGGTGCCGCAAGGAGCAGGGACGCGGCTGCGGCGGCCACGGAACCCGCGGGGGGAGCGGCCGTGCCTCGGCTGGCCGGGCTGGGCACACGGGGCTGGCTACGCCCACCGCAGCATTGATCACGCCCACAGTCTCATTGGCCACGCCCATTCGTGCTTGGACACGCCCTCTCAAACAGTGGCCACGCCCCCTCAGTGCTAACCACGCCCCTCGCGCTCTGACCACGCCCCCAATCGCCCCCACTGACCGCGCGGTCCCGCCCCCCGAGCAGTGGTCACGGCCACTGCCCTGGCCACGCCCACTTTAAGCGTGACCACGCCCCCGATCAGCGACCGCGCCTCCTCAGTCGAGCCACGCCCGCTTTTGCAATGACCACGCCTACTTTAGCATTGACCACGCCTACTTTAGCCGTGTCCCCGCCCCCTCCATGCCCGGCCCCGCCCCCCATCCCGGGTCCCGGGTCCCCCTTCCGAGGGGTCCGAGGGGTCCGAGGGGTCCGGAGCCCCCCGGGGTTGGAGCCCCCCGGGATTTCAGCTGCCCCCGGGGTTTCAGCTCCCCCGGTGTGGATGCAGCTCCGCCGCTGTCCGCGGGCTGTGGGTCCGCGGCCGCCCGGTGTGGGACCGTGAGCGGTGCGTGCTCCGCTGATCCTCCGCTTGGAGCGAGAGGGGAAATCTCCCCACGGCGAAGGCGAGGGGCACCGGGAGCGGAGCCAGCGGGGCTGGGCGGTGCCGGGGGAGGGGGACCGTGAGCCCGGCTCGGCACGGAGCTGCGGCGCTGAGAAAAGCAAAAAATCCATAAAACTGTGCAGTCAGTAACCAAGGAACGCTAATGCACTTTCCTTGCTGAAATGTATGAATAGCTCGAGTTTGGATGCGCAGGGAGCCCCTAGTGGGAACCCCCCGGCCCCGTGCCCTGGAGAACTGGGACAGGGACACAGCAATCCCTGGGCTGCGGTGGGGATTGGAAGGAGCCCGGAATGTCCTGCCCGTGTCCCCAAAGCGCAGCCCCGGGGCTGGGGGCGGGGGGTCCCGCAGCTCCCGGGAATGCTCCGGGGCTTGGAGCTGGGAAAGAGCGACGAGCTCGGCTCGAAACGCGGCATCTCGTTGTTTCGCAGCCAGACACGGCCGATCCACGCGGTCCCCGCAGGGCGCAGGGGATGCGGGAGCCGCACATCCCGAGCGGTGGGGACCGGGAGCCGCTTCCAGGGGCCGGGAATGGCAGCAGTGGGTTTGAACAGCGAGGGGATGGGCAGAGGGGGCTCCCCCTCCGGTGCCCTGGGCTCAGCATCCCCCGGGCCCTCGCACGGAGCTCCCAGAGCCCCTCAGGATCACCGGCTGGGCTGCACCAACACACAGCTCCTCCTGCTCTGGCACTCTGACCTCCCAAAACCCTCCACAGGGCTGTGAGACTGTGCAGAGCCCCTGAGCACGGGTCCTGAGCCCAAATTGCCTGGCTGCGGGCTGAGGCGTGACCTGGAGGATTTGTCCTGCCCTGGAGATGGAGAGGGAAGGTGGGATGATGCTCTGTGGACCACGGAGATTTAGGGAAATGCAGCGCCCAGGCTGAGCCAAAGGATGGGCTTTGCACATCGATCTGGAACCTCAGAGCCCTCCAAGGAAGAATGTGTCCCAGAGGAGACACTGTGGGTGTTTTGATTTGGGGCAGAGCAGAAGTGGGAGTGACCATGTCCCTTGTTTTGCTCATGGCTGCTCTGGACTGTGGGCTTGTGACATTGGATCTCACCCTCCCTGTGCCCCCCAAGCCCTGGGACCTCCAGAGCAGTCCCTGGGCTCCCAGGGAGGGCGTGAAGGGGCCCAAAACTGAATCCTGGGGACAGGAGGGATGCTGAGGGAGAGTGTCTGTCCCTGCTGAGCATCCCCAGGCAGAGAGAAACCGTGTCAAGTGTTTGGTGAGTGCCCTGGTGACCAACAATCCCCTGCCTTTGTCCTACGTGTCTGGGCTGTGTTTCGTCCTCTTCTCAGCTCGATCAGGGATGGGGGTCACACGAGGCTGGAGCTGCCAGGATTCAGCTGCCTCTGCATTTCTGATCCCTACACACATAACTCAGGGGCTCCCCATTTCTTCTGGGCTCTTTCCCTCCTCAGCAGCTCCTCACTCAGGATGGGTGTTCCTGTGAGGTGTGAAAGCTTGAAATCCTGCCCAAACACAACATGCTTCCCGTGTTTGGGAGCCAAGAGAGGTGAAATGGCCAGTCCTGAGAGCAGCCAGCTCTGAGTGTCAGGTCTAAGATGGGTAGGAAAGGCAAGGCTGGGGGACAGACCAGAGGCCACAAGACTGCAGGTGGGCTGGGGAGGGGCTGGTAGAGGGAACCAGTGCCCAGTCCATGCCCAGTGTCCTCTTTCTTATCTTTCCCAGGCACATCCTCTCCAACACAGCCTCTTTGTGCAGGAGCTGCTCCTGGCTGAGCTGGCCTGGGGACAGTCAGTGGGGTTTGGGGTGTCTGTGGCTCCCACCCCATGGAAAGCAAGGGCTGAGGTGGCACCTGGCAGGTGCCTGTGCCCCCCAAAGTCTTGCTCTGGGCTCTCTGGGCTGCTGTCTGCAGGCTGCAAACAGTGTGGGGCTGCTTGTGGCTCTGGGTCACTTCATGCAGGTGCTTCTCTGTGGGACCAGCTGCCCCTGTGCCACCCTCCCACTGCCAGGGGGCCCGGGGAAGATCCCCAGGCACCCGTGGCAGTGTCTGTGCTGCTCAGGGAAGCAAAGAGGGCCTGAGCTTCCTCAGGGTTCTGCACATACCCTGAACCACGACACAGTTCATACTATGCACAGGGCACGAGTTCAGCACAAGCGCCGGTCCCCAGCTGGCCGTGAAGCCTGTCCAAGGTGGGGCAGCACAAAGACTAAACATTGAAGATCCTCAGTGAATCCTGAGGAGCACAGCAGCTCCTGGAGACGGTGTCAGCTCATTCCTGCTCCCCTGAGAGCTGCAGGCAGGGGCAGCCCAGGATGGATCTCTCTCTATGGGATCCTGCATGGGAACTCCAGCTCCTGGGGTGGTACAGGCAGCTGAGATCTCTGTGCACCTCCCAGAACCAGCTGGTGAAGGTCAGGGCAGAGCCAAGGGAAGGGCAGGGCAGGGGCCTGGCTCTGCTCTGCTGAGCTCTGCAAGAGCCAAATGCTGAGGTGCAGCCAGTGTTTTCCCCTCCGTCCCAAGTCCAGGACACACGGAAAGCCCCGGGCTGATGGTGCCTCTATAACCCTTTGGCTTTCAATCCATAGGGGGATATTCCCAGGATATAGGGATAGAAGTGGCCCATGGGAAGTGTCCAGGAGAGCACAAGCAGGGAGCTGCTGGAGTCAGCTTTGGGGAGAGAATGGGCAGCATGAGGTGCCCCCACATTCCTCACCATCCTGTTTCCTGCTGAGGGGGTTGTTCCCCATCCTCCCTGTCCCTGCTGCCTGTCCCCCTGCCTCTCTGCCTTTCCTGCTGTAGAGATCCTTTCTAGCTGCTCGGGATTGCCCTGGGAATGGGGAATCTCCCTTCCCCTACACCTGTGCAGTTGTGTGCAACCCACAGGAGCAGGTGCAATGGGGGGAGCAGCAGTGGCAGAGCCCTGATACCATCACAGACCCTTCCCCAGGGCCTCCTGTCCTGATCCTCGTGGGAATTCCCTGCCACCCACCAATTCCTCTTCTTATTTACATACAGCTGCTGCTCCAAAAAGGGCTTCCTGGGGTGGAAACCTCCCTCAGGATTTCGGAGTGGAGAAGCAAGTGAAAACCTGCCAGGAGGGGCTGCCTGCAAGGCAAATGCCTGTTCCTCCACGGCTCAGTCCCTCCCTGGATCCCCACCCGGATCAAATGCAGCACCTTGGCCTGGGAGCCCTGGGATGCTGCTGAGTGTCCTCCTGCTCCCTGTGGAGTGGAGCTGTTCCCAGGGCCCAGCCTGAACATCAGGATGGCACACGATGGAGCAGGAGGCACAGCTCTGTGTATCCAGGGCTTGGCTGTGCCCACTCACCATCCTGTTTGGGGCTGTGTCCCCTCTGGGGGATGAAGGCTCTCATGAGGAGAAAGAGGCACTGCAAGAGCTTGGCAGAGCCCTGTTCCCAAGCAGAGGAGCATCAGGGCTCAGCAATTCAGCACAAGATCTGAATCTTTCAAGCAATGTTGCAAAGTGAGCCAAGGAAAGTCCAGGAGCAGTTTGGGAACTCAGGAGCCTGGGCAGGTGAGGGCAGTTCATGCCTCACTCTGCCCCTGAGTGCAGCAGCAAAGAGCCACCTTTGGCCACCCCAGGAGGCCACGCACGTCCCGGGGTGGGAGTGAGCTCACACAGGGGCCACAAGCCAAGCCTTCCCCGAGGATGTGAGCTCCCAGGGTCCGTCTGGGACACCAGAGGCAGAAGGACCCTGGAATTCAGGAGAAGAATGTGCCTGTTGTTTGGTTTTTCAGTAATGTGTTCTGGGTTGTGGCTAAATCCTGTTTGCAAAGTGCTGAGCCTGTTGTGAGCGCTGGGAGCAATTCCTGTTGGGGGCAGGAGGGCGAATCCCACAGCACATTCCTGCTCCCTGGGCAGGCAGCTCTGGTCCCCTCCTGCTGCCCATCTTGGAAGGGAATTGCTCCAGGGACTGGGGATGGACCCAAGAATCCCAGGGCATGTAATACCAGCAGATCCCCTTGGACATGGGGGAAGAGAGCCCATTCCTACCTGAGACACCTCCCCAGCATTGCTCCTGGGATGGGCTGACACTGGCTGGAGCCTGAGCTCCTGAGATCACACTTCCACTGATTTTGGGAATCCATCTGGAGGCACAGGAACTCTCTCCCCAATTTTCAGAGGGTGCTGAGCCAGAACACCTGTGAAACCAGCGGTGCTGGGGCTGGGATCCTGCACCCAGAGCTCTGCTGCTCCCAGGTGAGTGGGAGCTGGAGGTGGCAGAGGGTTAATATGTGTTGAAGTGGGGATGTCATTTACCAGTCTGAGTCAATGCTCTCGTTTTCCCAGGGACCCCAATAATAATGTTTTCAGTGCACATTGTTTTGGAAGGGGTCAAACATCCAGGAGAAGAGCCAGGCACAGCCCATGCAGGAAGGCAGCCGGGTTGCTGTGCTGGTCCCACTGGGGAGAACAGCCCTGGCCAGCCTGGTCCAACACCCAGAGGCACATGGCACCACTGTCCCATTGCTGGTGTCCTGGTGGGGCAGACAAAGCAAACCCTTTGCTGCTGAGGGGCACCTCTGTGGGCACAGAGGAGTCCTCGTGGAGGCACCACAGCCCATCCCAGTCTCACCAGGGCTGTGGGACATGATGGAGCGGGGAGGAGATGACTCAGGTTCATGCTGGAGCTGCTGTGATCCTCCCTGCCCAGCACCTGGGAATCCAAGGAGGGTTGCAAGGAGCTCTGGGAGCTGGAGAGGGCAGGAGTTCCCCTGGGAATGGGGATTCCACATTTCTCCAGAGGGGTCTCCAGAGTCATTTTCTATTGCACAAGAGCTGCTTTAGCCAAACCCCCTGGACGTGGACACCTGCCAGGCCAGGACACCTACCTGTGCTGGGACAAACAACTGTAGCTGCCTACATTGGCCTTGGGGAGGGGCAGATCCTCACCCTGCTGTGCTCCCAGGTCGGGGTAGCCAGGCAAGGTCGGGGTGCCCCTGATGCCACAGCCCCAGCACCCCAGGACCTGCTGTGCCACCTCCCACCCCTGAAACTGCCCACCACAAGTGGCCACCTTTGCTTTTGCAGCTTTTCCCGAGGGACACCCACTGTGGGGTGCTGGATCCCTGCTCAGGCTGCAGCTCGGGGGGCACCCACCCCATGTGCCTGCACACCCCTTCGGTCCCTCCATGCAGAAAGTCTCCATCAGGCAGCAAATCCCGGGAAAAAGGCTCAGGGAGCTGTCACTTCTTAGAAACTCTGTCCAGTTCCCCTCTTTCCTCAGCATGCCAGAACTCTTGCAATAAATCAGAGGGTTTTCCCAGCACAGCACTCTTGCTGCCAGAGTGAAGCGCTCCGCTTGTGCTTTTGTCTCTTGTTCTCAACTCCTTCCCTCTTATTTGCTTCCCTGTGGCCTTTGCTGGGAAGTCAACACTGTTTTTGTTGGGAATGCGTCAGCAATGCTCTCTCAGAGCCCTGTTCCCCCAGCTCCCATAACTGTGTGTGGGATTGCCCAGCTGAGGGTGGGAAATGCAGGTGGGTGCTGAGGGCACTGGCTCTGAGGAGGCATTCCCAGCAACACTGGCTGAATTGTTCAGTTCTGGCTTCAATCCCCGTGAGTTTTTCACCTCCTCTGGTTTGGGGCATTCTGGCATCCTGCACACCCAGCCTGGTGTTCCTGGCAGCCCTGGGGCAGGGTGAGGGGGCTCTGCAGGATGGATGGCAGGCAGGGGGGCTGGAGGATGTCCCACGGATTGGTAGGCACAGAATGATTGGGGGTACAATCCCTGCCTCCCTCTACCTTGCCCCATGCAGCATCCAAGCAGAGGTTGCAGCTCCACAGCTCCAGAGGCACAGCATCTGTCCTGGAGCCACTGGACCCTCCCGAATTGGGGTGTCACCCCAGGACACCAAGGGACAGAGCAGTCTGTGCTTCAGCACCCACACCCCATCCTGCATCCCTGTCCAGGGGCCTGGGTGGCCTGCAGGGGCAGAGGACAGGAGGACAGGCTTCCCTGGGCTCAACCACAGCTTGGAACTGTCCATCAGGTACCCACCGTGCCTCCTCTGGGACAGCTGGAGGGGACCCACCCTGCTCTGAATGCCGTGTCTTCCTGGCATCTGGAGAAATCAGGGCTGGAGAAGTGGAGGGGCTCTCTGGGGTGACACCTGGGTCCACCAGTAACAAACCAGTTGTCCCTGTGTCCCCAGACCAGCCTGGCTTGCTAATCAGCTGCTCCCGACAGGGAGCATTCCTGCTCCATGAGAGCCAATCGCTCCTCCAGTCTGTGCGGAGGGAATTTGGCTCCACGTTTCCATGCTGGTAGGAAGAGAGTTCATGTGAAACAGTGCAGATAGAAATGCTCACTGAGGGTGGCACCCTAACCAAGGACCTGCTCCAGCTCCACGGTGCATGAGGCAGCAAATGCTTGCTGCTGGCCCTTTGGATCAGGGACAGTGCTCAGGTGAGCCCAGGTGAGGGGCTGGTCATGCCCAGACAGTCCCTGCTCTGGGGGGAGAAACCAAATTGCTGGGAAAGGGTTCACTGCAGCTCAGGGGTATGAGAGGAAAACTTGGAACTAAAAGCCCCCCCTGAGCTCAGCCCCTGCCATGGCCCTCCAAAACCCGAGTTCTGACAGCAGCAAAGCTGTCAGAAGCAAAAGGAGGTTGTCACCAGCAGTTCCTCTGGTGCACAGCAGCTTTGAAGAGTAAAGGTTGCCCATGAGGGCTCCCCCAGCTGTGCTCTGCTCCAGCCAGGGGCTGTTCCCCATTCTGCTTGGGAAACCACGGCAGAAGCAAAAGGATTCACTGCCCCAGGTTCCTTCCATCTGAGGGACAGGAGAGAAACTCTTGGCACTGCAGTTCTCTTTCCTGCCTCGGGAAGGGCTCTGACACAACGTGAGAGAACCCAGAGCAGCTCCCAGGTGGGTGGGAACAGGCTGGCTGCTCCAGCTCCACTCCAGCACACAGGGCACCGTGCCCAGCAGAAGGGAGGATGTGGCTCTCCCATCCCATGGACTGCTGATATCCCATCTGGGGAGGTGGCTCTGGGCCTGGGCTTGAACATCTTCTCCTCTGGGCAGTGTGACCCAGGCCAGCTGATGTGTCCATGAGTGGATCTGGTACCCCCTGCCTTTCCCCTGGGTGCTCCTCAGCATTTCTGAGGGACAAACATGGACCCAGGCCCAGGGACTCTTCCTCGCTCCAGCTCTGCCATTGGAAGGAGTCCCAGGTGGCAACAGCCCAAGAACCTCAGACAGCTCAGGGGAGACACAACAGGAGGGGTGGAGGACTTGATGGTCCTACAGCAGAGGGGAAAATCCACCACAGGCTCCAAAACAGCTCCAGAGTCTTGGAAAGCTGGCAAGATGGGAAAAGAAAAGGCAATGCAGACAAAGAGGGTGTGCTGGATATTTTGCTATGAAATAGCAATGCAGAGCAAACCAGTCACTGTTTCCATCCCACTCAATGTCCTGCTCGTTAGGCTTTTCACTGCAAACTGGGATGAAAATAGGACTCATTGCTGCAAGACTTCTCAAGTTTTTCCATTTAGAGACTCATTGATGCTGAACTGGTTGAAAGCAAACCATCCCTGGAGCCCTTCCTCAGCCAAGGGGCTTCTGAGTGGTGTGTCCACGGTCATGGGGCTCGTGCAGCACTTGTAGCTCCCAGGAGACTCCACAGAGGCATTTGAGGAAGACTGGAGAGCATGAGGAGAGAGAATTAATTGTAGCCCTCCATATGGCACTTGTGGGGCCACTTCTGAACTAACTGAGTGCAGTTTGGGGGGCCCCAAGTGTGAGAAGGACCCTGATAAAGTGGAGAGGGCTCAGTGGTGAGGCCCTGAGAAGGTGGGATGTGGGGCACAGGATGTATGAGGAGAGGTGGGAAACCTGGGCTACTTTAGCCTGGAGCAGGTGAAAGGGGGTCTAGTGCCCATCTGATTTTCAAACTCCTGCTGGAAGGGTGCAGAGACAACAGCAATGATCTCTTTTGAGAGGTAAACAGTGCAAGAGGTGCCAGGCACAAGTCACAAACACAAGCACAGAAATTCCCTGTCAGCATGAGGGTGGCTGGACTCTGGAACAGCAACCAGTGAGGCTGAGGAATTTCCATTCTTGGAGGCCCCCCTGACCACAGCCCTCAGCCACCTGATCTGCCCTGCCCCACCTGGAGCAGGGGTTGGTGCCTCTGAACCTCAGACCTTGTGTTTTGAGAGCACCAGCCCTGCTCGGGGGAGATCTAAAAGGACTTGCTTCTCCTACTGACTTGTATGGGCTGTGAACCTCTCAGAGCCAGGACTCACAGGTGGAACAGCAGAATTCCTCTCTGGGAGCTTCCAAAAGCTTTTGGGTAGAAGGGTCCGGAATGGTGTCACCTGGCTGTGTGTGTGGCTAGTGAGAGCCACAGCCCCAGGCCAGATGTTAGTCTTGAGAGCAGAAAAACAGCTGGATTTGTTCACATGACTCGTCCCAGGGCAAAGCCTCAGGGCCCAGAAGTGCCATTTAGCAAAGTGTCCTTCACACTGAGCCCTTCCTCAGGTTCCCCACAGCTCTGCCCTGTGTGTTCACGGCTGCTCTTTGGCTTTCTCAGGCAAAGAATCAGGCCAGGGGTTGTCCCCAAGACAGAAAAGGGGTTGAAGCCCATTTTTATCTGTTTCCTAAACGCAGCCTTCAGCCAGAAGAGATGGCAACACTCAGCTCTGGGGGTCCAGAGGGCTGTCAGGCAGACAAGGAAAAGGCAGAGACTCAACAAGGGTGCTCAGTAAACACAGCCACATCCTCTCATCCTGCTCCCACGTGGGATCTTCCTGCCTACCTGTGGCTGCCCACGTCCTGCACGGGGCTGGCTGTGCTCTGCATGTCCCATCCCTCCCTGGGAGGGCTCACTCCTGCCATGGCTCAGCGTTGCTCCCTGGGGATGCCTCGCCAGCCTGGCCACAGACAGGCACTCAGCCTGGGGAGGGTGAGGTGGGCACTGCCCGGACACTGGAGCTGTCTGGGATCACAGAGGTGAAGCCCAAATCCACAGCTTCATTCCAGAAACTGCTTCCAGCCACATGCAGGGAGACAGGAAACATCTGCCTTGTCACAGCTGGCGGCTCCTCTGTAAACACAGGATGCACCCACTAAACAGCCACTTCCCCTCCCTCCAACCCAAAGCCCCTCTGTGCTCAGGTGGGACAAGCAAAGCTCCACCAGCTGCACCCCAGAGTTCCACCCTGGGGCCCTGCAGGGTTTGGCCAGGGGGGGCTGGCAGGGGGGCAGCCCCTGGGTGGGAGAGGCACCTCAATGTGCCACCACAGGGTGTGGAGGTGCTGGGGCTCAGGGTGCTCTTGGCCCTGGCACGCCCAAAACTGAGCAAAGTTGGGCTCTGCAGCTGATTCCTTCTGTGGGGACATGGTTGGTCATGGGCAGTGAGTGGACCAGGGACAGCACCCAGGAATGGCTGGAGTTGGGGCAGGGCAGGGTTAGGGTGGATCTCAGGGAAAGGTTCTTCCCCCAGAGGGTGGTGGGCA
>JAWWTY010000428.1:0-11518 GCA_035222235.1 Margarornis squamiger | reverse complement strand
ACACAATGGGAGGCATTCCTTTGGTCAGTTAATCTTTGGGAACCTGTCTTCTCAGTTTAAAACAGCATATCTCTTAGAGCAAGGTACTGAGTCTCTTTCTAAATTAGCTTTTCTTTTTTTCTTTTTAAATCCTTGCCCTGTTTCACTACTGGATTTCAGTCCTTTATTAGATGTTTTATACTGTGGTTATGAATTAGTGAATTGGAGAAAGCAATTGTGAATATTTCTACAGTCATGGAAAGAATAGGAAATGAGACTTCAGATGCAATAAGAGCTTTACAAGAAGTTGTGTCTGAAGTAACAAATATCACCACACAGAACTGAATGGCTCTAGAATGATGTTAGCATCCCAAGGAAAGGTTTGCATTAAATACCAGCTGTTGTGTGTACGTAGATCAGAGTGGAAGAATTTCCACAGATTGAAATAAGATTTGGAAACTGACTAAAGTTTTCCATGAAAACAGTAGGATGACACTTCTTATGGATTTACTGAAGTTTGGAATTGGTTGACATCCTGGTTCCCTGATCTGAGTCTATGGGCCAAGAAATTATTATCTTTGTTACATATAGTATTGGTGATATTTGTTTGCACCTATGTAACTAACCAATGTATGTATAGATGTTACTTTGGGATATTGGAATCAAAAGGATGAGGCTAATCTAAGAAATTGCTTAGATGAGTCTCAAAGGGGGGAATTGTTGCAAAATGTGGAATATGTAAAGATTATCTTAAGTCAGGATATTCTTTGATGTTTGGTCTTTGTATACTTTCAAGCCTAATCATCAAGAAAGGAGATCTAATCAGTGGAACAGGCAGCAGCCAGCATCCCATAGTCAAGGATGTCCAGGAACTAACATGCTTTAAGGATGTAGTAAATCAAGATGTTGTATGTCAGTAGAACAGATAGTAGTTAACATCCCTTAGTCAAGGACATCCTGGAACTTACAAGCTCTAAGGATGTAGTAAATCAAGATGTTGATGCATGTCTATGCATACATTGCCAACTTGGCAAGATACTCAAGGTCCAGGTATCCCTTAGCTGAAGTATGTTCATTATAATACTAAAAATCACACCTACAGGTCAAAAAGACCCTTGCCCAGGTGAAGACCCTTTCCCTGAGCATGCATAAAAGTTAGCTGGGATTACATAATTTATATGGAAATTACTAACCAGTCATAATAAAGGGACTGTACTTGGAAAGTTACTAACTGAATTTCTGTGTATAAATAATGGCACAGAAAGTCTGGTGGGAATCCTTGATTTATGGAATACCATTGAGCACCCAGGTTTGCACAACTCTGAAATAAATAAATAATCAATGTCTCTCTCCAGTGTGTAATTATTGGCTTGTTGCACACCAGGTAACAAATCTGATTTTTGCGGACAATACACATGATGCTACATATACATGCCTTCTGCAGGCTGTTTCTCAGACTAGCAATTCCCCTAATGCTAGGGGCTGTAGCTCAAACAGGCTTTGACCCATGTTGTTCACCTTCCCCCCTGCATCACCCCTTTCTGAGGGCTCTCTGGCTAAACTCGGCCTTCTTAGAGGGGACCAGAACAGAGAGGTGATAAGAGGAGGATCACAAACTGTGGCTGTGCTGGAACCTTGCAAGAGCTGTGGCACAAGCCTCCCAGCTAGTGAGTGGCTCTGCATACCAGTGTATCCATCTGTGTCAAGGGGCACACAAGAGCATTGTCATACGCAAAAGATGACAGCACAGACCCGTGCCTCTCCCTGCAGCAGACTTGTGGCTGGAGGATCCATTTCCTGTTGACTACAAGAGAAAATTACTGGGATCAGACACAGGCTTTTCTCTCACCCTTTGTTCTCCACATCCCATGGATCAGTGTCATGCTGACAAAGGGCTCTGGTCCTTTCCACCCAGGAGTGCTTGGCCAGCTGCAGCATTTTTACCTATAGCCACATGCAGATTACTCAGGACAAGCATTGCTGATGCTACAATAGAACAAGTTGGTCCAGAATCATGTTTCCAGCAGGGACACACAGCCCCAGCCAGGTCAGGAGGCCCTGCCACCTGGAAATTAAAGCCAGACTAAATCATACTTTGACCAGGGAGGGAGGAATAATGTTTTGGGCTGTGATGTCACATATTTAATAGGGACAAAGAATGATTTTCTGCCAAAGCTCAGAACTGTATATCAGAGCTGCTGGTTCTCCCTGGATTTTTACACTCCTGGTCCTCACCATGTATGCGCCGGGCAAAGAAAACCAAAATGTGAGTCACACAGGGTCCCATAGGTACCACCAGATTCCCCTACATATCACCCCTCTTCTCATCAGGATGCTTCAGTCCCTGGGGTCCCTTCTAGGAAGGCAGGGTGGGAGATCCATAGCACTCACCGTGTATCATTAGCAAGGTCAAAGGCAGAGCAAACACTGTGGTCATGGTGTCACCAAGGTCACAGCACTGGGCAAGCATTTGAATGAAACTCAGCAGCAAACAGCAGAACAGGCCCAGCAATTAAATGCACATGCTTAAATCAGTCTGTCACCGCTAAAAAGATGGACTTCCCTACAAGCTCTGGGAGCTCTTAAGAGAAGCGATAACCTACATGAGCTCTTAGACAAGGCCAGCTCCCTGACGTAGCCACCAGACAAAGGAAAAGCTGAGGGTTGTGCTGTACATCCAGTTTGAGCAGCCAGGGGCTGCTCCAATTTGAGTCAGACAGTGATGATTTCCTGAAAGCCTCTCAGTTGTGACTAACAGAGGGGTAAACCCCATCTGCAACACCTCCCTTCAGATAGGCTGGGGGGAAAAGCAGAAAGGAGACAGCTAAGTTGCTCTTGCTTCTGACATTTCTCCCACACCATGGGGAACCCTTGCAACTGTCTTGTCTTCCCCTTCTGCAGCTCAGGTAGCTAAGAAAAGTGGCATAGCATACCTCCAAAGTACAGTGACAAGACCTTGCTGCCTTCAAATAGCATATTTCAGGTCACCAAGCTGGGAACTGTCATCAGAGAGGTGTCAGTTTATTCATCCACCTTTACATCAGTGGCAAGCTTCTGCAGCAAAAGTGATGCCAGAAGGCAGGATAAGAAGAGAGGATTTGTGGCAACAACAGATGGAGAAGTTCAGGTTTTCTCAATGTGGATGCTAAACAGCAAAAAGTACATGAAGGTGATGCTTCTGTTGAAACGATTCCTGGTTACAAGAGCAGACACACAAAGCATGACTTTGAGAACAGGTCAGCTACCAAGGTGAACAAAGGGTGTTACAGTTTCTGGGTTTCCAGTTTTAGCCTGGGCAGGCATTAAAAAGCCAACTTCCCTCTTCCGTCAAGGCAAAATGTGCCTACAGGCACCCTGGACTGTCTCTGCTTCTGTATTTTGGAGAGATTCTCCCTTGTAGTCATTACCTTTTATTCTCTGCAGCCTTCATGAGCTCATAGCAGGCCAGTATGTTGGGGTAGCTGTAAGTGTGATATGGAGGGGAAAAACCAAAACCAAAGCACTCAAAAATCCTAGGGCAGAAGGCCTGCACAAAGTCTACAGTCCTGGCCTCCTGACTCCCAGCCTTGCATTGACATATATTTACCTCAGGATAAAATTTCAGTTTTCACTCTGGTCTTAAAGCTCTTCATGAAGTTGCTGTCACTGACTTTCACAATCTCTTTTCTCTCTGCCTCACTTTCAACAGAGACCTTAACTGCTGCTGCCTCCCAGCAAAAGGGTCTCCATGACCTTTGTAATTCAACACACTGGGAAAGGATCAATCCATCCCCTCTCTATATCCTCTCAATATGGCCTTGGCCATATTGACCACCATCAATAGTCCACTCTGGCCTCCAATCGGGAGACAGGGAGACACACCATTCATAACGCTGCTGCTTCCTTTGAGAACACATGCAGAATCAGTCTTGAGGGAAAAAGATAACGTGCCTCGCCAGTAGTGCTGATGGAGGCTTTCCGCTGTGCCTTTTGCAATCAGACTTGCCTATCTCGCATTGGCCTTTTTAGCCACCTGCATGCTTGTAGCAAGTGTGGGTAGAGCCCTTGCAAATCTTCGTTCGTGAAGCCTAGCCATGATGATATATAAAACAAAAAACAGAGCAAAACAAACAGCAACACCGTAACTAAAACTTTCAAACAAATTAAGTCCTAGCTCTGCCCCTTCAGTGCAGTTATATTTACAAACATCAGGGGGCGTTGTCGCGCCTCGTGAAGCAGAGGCTGCAGTGACTCACTCGTGGCCACGAGGGGGCGCTGTCGGTCTCCGGCAAGGCAAAGACACAGGTAGGGAGAGGTGCTGGTTCCAGACCTCATGTGGGAATGGCGGCCACAGGGGTGGGCTGGAACCTTTCCCATGGGCAGTCTGAAAGTGTTGGGGGGGGGTTAGAAACTCTTCTGCAGATGTTGCCGGCCCTTCGATGAGCCTGTACTGATTCCAGGGAGTGGTGGTTTTTCCTCTCAGGAGAACGGCACATGGTGCATGGAGTCATGGGGGGTGAGCCAGCATCACCCTCCCAGTGCTTCTACCAGCCCAGCAAGTGGTGGCTGGCACCCAAGCAGACTGAGGACAAAGGGGTAGCACACCGACAAAAATGAACACAGGGAAACCTCTCTCTCACCACTTCCCAAGCCAGGGAAAAAGTGAGGTCCTCCCCCAAAAAAATAAAAAACACCTCCCCCAATCCTCTCCCCAGCCATCACGTTGGTGATGCCTAAAGATTTTAGTGTATTTTGTAGATTTTCTAGAATTTTTAGAATTATGTAGGTTTTCCTGGATTGCTCACATATTAGGTGGTCTTTAGAGATCACTGGGCACTTTCTCACACATTTCTGAGTTTTGCTAAGGACAGTGTTTTGAAGAAGCACCTGCAAGATAGCTTGAAGACAAAACAGAAGAGAAGCCCGAGTCCTCAGAGAGGCTCCAAGGGGCAGTTCTGAACTTTCTGAGGGTGGGCACCAAGGGAAATGGGTACTACAGGTTGGTTTTAGATATCATATATGCTAATTACTGAAAGTTATAAAACCTGTAACATCACTGAACCACACATGCACATACTTCGGGTGTGCACCTGGAAGCTTCTAAATAAAGTTACTTTTCTATCTATCTCCACTAATGTTGTTTTGAGCCTTTTTCCAGGAATTTTAGGCATCATCCTAATCACAGTTCCTCTCTTTAAGCTGACATTTCTGCCTTTATTAAAATATTTCACAGTTATATGCATTTGAATTGCAATTGTTTAAGAGGATACTATTCATCAGGTGCTCCATATTAATTGATAACAGTGTTCAGTCCATCTGTAGCAAAACAGAAAGTGTTAACAGATTACTCATTTGTCACAGTAACTGAACATCTTTCTGTACCCTTACTTTAATAACTTCCTTGGTCACCCTGTGAGTCAGTTTTCAGGACAGCAAAATATACTGTGGCTTTGAACATTGCATAAAGAATGAACTGCCATGTGAACAAAGATTTCCAACATACAATACACATGGACCTGAAATTAAAGTTCAGATGAAAGGAAAGCATTTCATACCCTAAAGAATCCTGTTATGCTTTGCTGATGGGAACAGTATTGGATTCCTAAGAGGTAATTCATTAGCAGATTGCTATGCTAAATTTGAAATTATAGAATGGCTATTTGCAATACAAACACCAGTTTTTGAAGGCAGCTGATATGCTGTTTTTAAATCTTGTTCTTGCTAAAGATACAAATTAACCTTAAATCATCAAACCTTCAAAAATGTATTTGTTTGGTAGGTTTAGGGTTTTATTACATCTCATTATAAACATGTATTATTCTGGGTCTGGTTGGGATGAAGTTAACTTTCTTCATAGCAGCCCATTGACAAAAAATGTATACATACTGGACTCTGTTTTAGATCACTCCATTCACTACAACAAAAGCATAACTTTAACAGGGATAAAGTTTCACAGCTGATGATTCTCAGCTCAGTAATCCAGCCTTAGTATTCCTCCCATGTAAATTAAGACAATGTTCAATACAGATATTAAAATCATAGAATCATTTAAATTGGAAAAGACCTCTAAGATCACTGAGTCCAATTGTTAACCTACCACTACCAAGTCCACCACAAAATCATGTTCCTAAGTGCCACATCTACGTGTCTTTTAAATACCTACAGGAATGGTGATTCAACAGCTTCCTTGGGCAGCCTGTTCCAGTGTTTGACAACCCTTTCAGTGAAGACATTTTTCTTAACAGCCAATCTAAACCTTCCCATGCATAACTTGAGGCCAATTCCTCTCGTCCTAACACTTGTTACTTGGGAAAAGAGACCAACCTCCACCTCACTACAAAATCCTTTCAGGCAGTTGTAGAGAGGGATAAGGTCCCTCCTGAGCCTCCTTTTCTCCAGACTAAACAACTCCAGTTCCCTCAGCTGCTCCTCATCAGACTTGTGCTCTAGTCCTTCCATCAGGTTCATTGCTCTTCTTTGGACACACTCCAGCCCCTCAATGTCTTTATTGTAGTGAGGGGCCCAAAACTGAACACAGTATTGGAGGTGTGGCCTCACCAGTGCCAAAGGGACGATCACTTCCCTGGTCCTGCTGGCCACACTATTTCTGATACAAACCAGGATGCTATTGGCCTTCTTGGCCACCTGGGCACACTGCTGGCTCATGTTCAGCCAGCTGTTAACCAACACTGGGTTCTTTTCCATCAGTCAGCCAACTCTTCCCTAAGCCCATAGCATTGCATGGGGTTGTTATGATCCAAGTGCAGGACCCAGCACTTTGCCTTGTTGAATCTCATACAGTTGGCTTCAGCCCATCTATCCAGCCTGTCCAGATCCCTCTGCAGGACCTTCCTACTGTCCAGCAGATCAACACTCTCACTCAACTTGGTGTTGTCTGCAAACTTGCCAAGGGTGAACTTGATCCTCTTATCCAGCTCAATGATAAAGATATTAAACAGGACTGGCCCCAATACTGGGTCCTGAGGAACCCCACTAATGACTGGCTGCCATCTGGATTTAACTCCATTCACCACCACTCTCTAGGCTCGGCTATCCAGCCAGGTTTTTTCCCCGAGAGAACCCATACAAGGCATGAACAGCCAGTTTCTCCAGAAGAATGCTGTGGCAAATGGTGTCAAAGGCTTTACTTAGACACATCCACAGCCTTTCCCTCATCCATCAAGTGGGTCACCTTTTCACAGAAGGAGATCAGGTTCATCAAGCAGGACCTGTCTTTCCTAAACCCATGCTGACTGAGCCTGATCACTTGGTTGTCCTGTACATGACACATGATGGCACTCAAGATGACCTGCTCCATAATCTTCTCCAGCACCAAGGTCATACTGATTGACAAGCCTGTAGTTCCCTGGATCCTCCTTCTGACCCTTCTTGTAGATGGGCATCACATTTCCTAACGTCCAGTCAACTGAGACCTCCTCAGTTAACCAGGACTGCCGGTAAATGATGGAAAGTGGCTTGTCGAGCTCTTCCACCATCTCCCGCAGTACCTTCGGGTGGATCCCATCCGGCCCCATAGACTAAGTGCTATAGCAGGTCACTGACTATTTCCCCTTGGATTATAGGAGCTTCATTCTGCTACCCATTTTGGTCTTCCAGCTCAGGGGGCTGGGTACCCCAAGAATAACTGGTCTTGCTATTAAAGACTGAGGCAAAAAGGCATTAAGTACCTCAGCTTTTCCTCAGCTTTTGTCACTATGTTTCCCCCTGTGTCCAACAAAGGATGGAAATTCCCCTTAGCCCTCCTTTTGTTACTAATGTAGGCAAATTCAGTTAATCTCGAATGCTCCAATATTGCAGAGGTGAAGAAGTGGTAAACAAGTATCAAGCTCCAACCCACTTAACTGTCTATAGCTTAAAAATCAATACTTTTAATTATATGTAGAAATCAAGTGAAATACATAGAGATCACACTCTCAACTTACTTGAAGCCAAAAATGTAAGAAGAATTACCAAATTGATTAACATACACGATCTGTTGTCTCAGTTTAAAAGAAAACTAAGATGTTTATCTGGACTAGGAAGGGGGCCTCTTCCCAAAAACCACCACAACCTTTGAAATTAAGAGACTTCAATCAGAAAATGTATAGAAAAGAATACCAGTTCTGTAATAAGTATGTATATGATTTGTGCCAGTAGGGGAATGTTGCCATAAGCCTCAGAAGATGATAAAGCTTACCATAATGTTTTAAAGGCATAGTTTTTATTCCATTATAAATAGAGTTTGTCCCTGCTTGTCTTCCTCTGGTCCTCCAGCAAAATGCTGGTAAACGCTCTCATTAGTATGCAAGGAGCTGCCTAAACCGGTTTAGTGAGAAACTGTCCCCTGTCCCCTGTCTGTTGTTAACCCTTTCCCTACTGCAAACCCTCGGTTTTTCCTGGCATGACATCACATCCCCCTGAGAGCCATATAAAAGGCAATCCCCTGAGAATAAAACCCTCTTTGCTTCCTGCCTACCCTGCGTGTGTGTGGTCTTTCCTGCAACATCTCTGGGACCACGGCGACCATGTGGAGTTGGAGGAACAGAGAGCATCCCCTCCAGACTGCTGGAATGGGTGCCCTGTGTGAGGAATTTACCGACCTTTTCCGTGAAAAGGAGGTTACTTCACTCAACAGAGATTCAAACGTAAGATACGTTTGGAGATTTTGCGTTCACCGGCAGCCCCAAGATGCTCAATGGTCCGTGGATTTACAGCTCAGCCTCAGTTTCATCCATTCGTGGAGCAGCTGTAGTATCTACGTCAGCCTACTTCGCAGGCAGTGGTGGTAGCAGCATTCAGCAAATCCCTTAAAACCCCGTAAATAACCTTAAAATGGGAACTTTCCTCTCCAAGGAGGAAAAAGCAAACTCCCAAGAACAGAAAGACAGTTTGGGAGTTCTCAATAACTCCACAGCGAAGAGATGTGTTTTTCTGCGAGGTGCTGCTGGAAACTCTGGCCAAAACCAGCCCGTTCTCGGTCACGTGCACCCAGAAGAGGCAGCCTCCTTTTTCTCCCTGCCACCCTACCCCGAGAGACCAGCTCCCTGCGTGCCCACAGCTCCTCCGTGTCCCTACACACCGGAGCCAGCACAGCCGAGAACACCTCCAGCGGTTTCGCGGACCCCGTCCTGCGTCCTGGCAGGGCCTCCTCCATCTCCCCAGCCGCTGCAGCCGTGCATACCGCCATCACCTCAGACTGAAATTGAAACCACGTGTTTAATGGCAGCAGCGCCATCACGCTGTGCTACACTTCCCCCCCCCGGCTGCGTGTGCGGGGGGGGAGGGGGTGACATCATCCGCCGGTGTCGGCACCGCGCCGGGACACGGTGGACTCGCTACTGTGGCGGGAGGGCTTCCACCCCGGGACCCCACCCTTTCCCATCCCCCTGCGCCGTGGGGTTTTGAGGGGGGGGGAATCCAAACCCTTCCATTTGGAGAAGCCGCAGCACCAACGCGCATGCCTGGGGAGCCAGCAGCCCACGAACCGAGGGGGGGGGACACTGCCCATGACGCAGCCGGCCCCGTCCCCAGCCACGTGGGCGGCCCCGCCCCCAAAGGCACAGCCGGCCCGACCACCCCCGCCTGCGCCGCGCGGCCACACCCCCTCCTGGGACACTGACTGCAACATGACACCTCCGGGGACGGGTGGCTCCCGGAACACTGACTCCCTGCTGGGACAAGCAGCGGGGGGGCGAGGGGGGCTTCCCCATGACATCACCACCTCGGGACCGGGACAGGGGGGTCTCCTCACCCATGCAGCTCCTGCAGGGTGGGGCGCCTCCGATATCGCTACATGTAACCAGTTCACAGGCAAACACCCAGCCTGGCAGCGACAGACACTTCCACCGGACAGCCTACAGACCTCAGAACAGCAGCGAAAAGAACCAGAACAATGAACTTATAACAATTTCTCTC
The DNA here is from genome assembly GCA_035222235.1 of Margarornis squamiger. Taxonomy (NCBI): domain Eukaryota; kingdom Metazoa; phylum Chordata; class Aves; order Passeriformes; family Furnariidae; genus Margarornis; species Margarornis squamiger. The sequence continues at coordinate 1,645 of JAWWTY010000428.1, read as the reverse complement.
CAAACAATCCATTACCAAATACTTCAAAACCTCACTTTTCTCCTTCTAACCCGTTTTTTCCCCTAGCAGGTGATTCCAACATCAACAGCTGGGACAGTATTAATAACACAGCAAAGGATTTCCCTGATTTCAATATAGTAAAAGCATTTCCTGCATTTTATTCGCATAATCAAGGTCCTGTCTGGGAACCCATAGCCATTGGACTTCTCAAAGATGCTAAGAAGGCAGTAACAACTTATGGGTTAAGCTCAGCTTATGCAATGAATGTACTTTCATCTTTGTTTTCAGCATTTATATTAACCCCAAATGATTTAAAAGATATTATGAGTACTGTATTAACCAAAGTCCAGGTATCATTGTTTTTGGATGAGTGGAAAACTTTAATTCGTAAATATGCACGCGAGACGCTACCAACAAGTAATAGATCGGTTAATCAAACAATACAGATGCTATATGGGGAGGGTGCTTTCTCTGCAAAGCCTGATCAAGCTCATATTCCTATGCAGGATTTGATTGCTACAAGGAATATGGCTTTTCAAGCCTTGCAAGCTGTAGCAGAAGCATCTGAAACTGCCCCCCCTTTTATTGACATAATTCAAAAACCTAATGAGTCTTTTATTGATTTTGCAGAACGCCTGAAGGATTCTATAGAGAAACAGGTTAATGTCAAAGAGGCTCAGGATGCTCTGTTCCTAAAACTTGCCGTTTCCAATTCAAATGCACAGTGTCAACAGGTCCTAAGGAGTCTTCGTGATCCCACCCCCATGGATATGATAAAAGCTTGCAAAGATATCTCCCCACAGGATAAATTGGCTGACAGTCTGGTGCAAGCTCAAGTTTCAATGAGTAACCAACTCACTGAGGCAAATCTACAATTGGGAAACCAAATTGCGGAAGCCAGCCAGCAAATGGCTGAAAAAATGGCTGAAGCATTAGCTGCAGCTTTACAACCAGCTAAGGTAACCTGTCATTATTGCAAAGAGAAGGGACATTTGAAAGTAAACTGCCCAAAATTTCAAAGAATAAAGGCTCAAAAAATTACCCCCTCAAGCCTCTGTCCCAGGTGTAAGAAAGGTCTACACTGGGCTTCTGAGTGTAGGTCCCTATTTAACAAAAATGGGGAACCACTGTCACCGAGACCTGCTCACAAGACCGAACAGTCGGGAAACGAGTTGTCAAGCGCCTAGGGCAGCGCCAAGATACAAGTAGCCCATCCCACCAATTAGATATAAATTCTCCCAACTATGCAAATATGACACCCCAAAAAAGTGCCTTCACATTGGAACTAGCAACTTCCACACCACAAACCTTAGACAAGGAAGAGTATCATACAGTACTCTTAGCCTCTGCCACTCCTAATGTTCAGAACTGTAAAGGTAAATGTATCATTACAGGAACAGATTCTGCAGCTTCTTTAGGCATCACGGTTTTACCTATTGTTATGAGCATACAAGATCCTAAAATTGTGCCTGTTATCATTAAGCCTAACTTTGTTCCCATGTTACTTTATCCCGAGGACCAGATAGCTCAAGTCATACCCATAGAAGAAGAAACCCAAAATGAACAACAAATTCTTGTTAATTGGACTCAAAAAGTTACTGCAGAAAGGCCTATGTTAAATTGTACTCTTGTCTCTCCTAATTCA
>JAWWTY010000427.1:0-11519 GCA_035222235.1 Margarornis squamiger | reverse complement strand
TCTCCAGGCTGAGCCCCCCCAGCTCCCTCAGCCCCTCCTGCTGCTCCAGCCCCTTCCCAGCTCCCTTCCCTGCCCTGGACATGCTCCAGCCCCTCAAGGTCTTGTCCTGAGGGTCCCAGAGCTGCCCCCAGGGCTGGAGGTGCCCCAGCACAGAGGGACAATCCCTGCCCAGGTCAAGGAGCAGAAGGACACCTTTCCTGCTGCCTCAGAGCTGTCTTTCCCACACATCCCACACCCTTCTCACCTCTACAGAGCTCTCTTCACAGTTCAGTAAGAGTTTTCAGGTTCATTCCATGTGTTCATCTCTGCTGCTGGCCATGGAAAGTATATCCAAGAGTAGTGGGAGGGAAAGGATCAACCCTGATTTCTCCAGAAGCCACCAGTTCCTGAGATTCCCTGATTCCTGGTGGATGGCATTGGTAGATGGACTGAACCTTTGCCTGCAGCCTGGTTTTGATCACAGAACCACAGACTGGGTTGGGTTGGAAGGGACCTCAAAGATCATCCCATTCCATCCTCTGGCCATGGGAAGGGACATCTTCCACTAGCCCAGGTGCCACCAGGAACAGGGAAGTTTGAGGGAAGAAAATGGGACAGCCTGAGATATGGGAAGTATGGATTTAGAGTGGAAGTTGTGGGAATGTTTAATTTAATATATGGCATCATAATCTTTAATTCAATATATGACATCACGCAGCATGTCCTGATTTCCCATCCTTTCTAAGCAGCTGTGGAATATCCCTCCCAAATCCTTTATGTGCAGTTCCTTCTCTTCCTCCTTCTCACTTTCTTTCATCCCCCTTCAGCACTGATTTCATTCCTCCAACATAAGTGCTGGTGCCATTTAATTCCTTGTCATCACCTTTGCTGAGGGGAAATGAATTTTGACAGTATGCAAATGAGGTCTTTGTTCCTTTCTGTAAGAATCACAGTTTATTGTTCCACAACAGACTCTGAGTAATGACATTTGCTCCTTTTCCTCTGCCCAGCCATTCTATTCATTAATTAATGTGTTTTGGCTATTTCAATAACAGCCTTAATGGTTTTAGCATGGTCATTATTTGTCTTGATATGTTCAGCCTGGGAAACCCACTGTGAAAAAGCTTCATAACAATTAAGGATTAATTAGCTATGAAATAAAAAGAAATCTCAAAAGACATCCAGAAGAGGAATGGACATTCAGACATTATAGGACCTTGTTTATGGGGTTTTTTGGGAGACAGGAACAAGCAGACATGGATGGATTTCAAGCAGGACTAAAAAAGCACCAAAAGTTTCAAGGAAGAGCCTGCAAACCTGACAGAGACTTTCCACGCTGAGACATCAAAGGCTTCTGGACAAGCATCTGGATTAGCATCTGGATTCGTGGCTTTTTCCATCTGAGTCAAACTCTCCTTTGAGATTCTCCTGTGACCTGCAGCAAAGTCTGCTTAAAACTGAGCTTTGTTCCCTCCTCTCCTGCTGAACAAATACAGGGAGGCCCACGGATCCAGCTGCAAAATCCACCTATTTTCAGCCTGGATCAGCACTGGGGAGCTCAGCACGGCTGGAGCTGGACCAAGGAGCTCCTTGCTGGCAGACAAGTGGTTGGCAACTCACCCAGCAGGGAAAGGCTCCGGCTGGCAGCTTTCCTTGGATGGCTGGCCCAGCCAGGAGCAGGATTTGGGCACGGGAAGGAGAAGGTCAGCTCACATTGGGCTGTTACTCCTTGGAGGAAAGGGATGACCTCAATGGTTTGTCAGTCTGAGTCTTCATCCACGGCCACGTGACTTTAGGGATGTGGACATCAGCTTAGAGGGGAAAAATGACCTCAGGGAGCAGGACAATGTGAGCAAATACAGATCAGCTGACAGGGAAAACAAGGCAGAAATGTGAAAAATGTCCAGGCCATGGGTTTATTAATAGCACAGCTATGACATCACCAAAGCAGCACCTTGCCTGACCTCCAGCCTCTGGCTGCATCCCAAAGGCAGGAGGATTTGCCTGCATTGAGGCAGCAGAGGGATTCCAAGCTGGGCAGCAAAGCAAGCCAACCCTCTGCTGACGTTTGAGACCTTGACAAGGGGAAGGGCACGGACCCAGCAGTGCCACGTGTGCCACGCCAGGAGGACGGGCTTTGCCCAGGGGGAATTTGGATTCCTGACAAACAAAAGTTACCCAGGGACTTGGGAGAACTGCCAAGGACATCATCCCACCACTGACAGTCGGGATTCTTTTGCTGGAATGACATCTCATCCCTTTCACTTCATAATGCTGCGTTTCGTTCCGTGGCAACACCAATGAGCTTTTGCTCGTTTTAGTTTTCAATGTTTCTGTCCTGGTTTTTTATGGCATTGAAAACCTTATGAACTCTTTGTGGGGAGTCTTCTGAGCTGCCCAGATATAGGCCAAAAAAATCCATGCTGGGAATCAAATCCAAAGCACTGATGAACCTTCAGATGGTGTTTGAACATTTATCTCTGTTCCTCCCACTGTTTTCATTCCTGCAGATCTGGAGCCAAAAATAGTGAGGAATATGGAAAACATGGAGAAATTCCTCTCCTTTGAGTCTTTCCCAGGCAGCAACTGAAGGAACTGCCAGAATTGGACTCTTGGGTGTTAAGTTGGCAAATTAATTAAGAGAATGAAAGTGCTCAGCCTTAGCTGGAAGCCTAATTAGGCAATGACCACAAAACTCACCTCCGTGAGGTTTCCTGAGGTTTGATGCTTCTCTGAGCTCTCTGTGCTGCTCCATCTCCTCTTTGATCCCAGAGCTGTGGGACAGAACCAGCTGCCCGAGGCCCTCAGTGGAAGATGATTTAATTCCCTGCAAGTCAAGGAGTTTTCTGATTCCTGAGGCAGCATCAGGAGCAGGTTTTTTCCTCCGGCCTGTGTTGCGTATTTAGAATGATATTTTTTATAAAGTTCTCTAGGATCCAAATGAATTAAAGCTCCCTCTTGCCTTTGGTCCTGCTGGTTCAGAGCAGGATTTTCAGCCTGCCTGCAAATGAGGCAGAGCAAGAGCTCCCTGGGAGTTCTCCAGAACAAAGCAAAAGCTCTTCTCCCGAGTGACAGGACGAGAGGAAAAGGCCTCAGGTTGCACCAGGAGAGGTTTAGATGGGATATTAAAAACATATTTCTTCACAGGAAGGGTTATCAAGCACTGAAGGGGGTGCCCATGGCAGGGGTGGAGTCATCGTCCCTGGAAGTGTTCAAAAATCATGTGGATGTGGCACTTGGGGACAGGGTTTAGTGGTGAACATGATGGTGGTGGGTTGATGGTTGGGCTTGGTGACCTTGGAGGCCTTTTCTGACTTGAATGATTCCATAACTCTAAGGCTGGGATAAAAAAATGGAAACAGGAGTGGCCTCTTCTGTTTGGATAAAGTCCTTCCACCTCAGCATGGAGCAACTTTCATGGGACGCTGAGTGAAGAACCAGTGAGGTTCTCCAGAGCTCTGGTGGAGCATGAAACCCTTCCCTCATCCAGAACACCCCCTGGAGCCTGGGATGGAGCTTCCTGGACCTTCCAGGAAGGAACAGTGGTCTCCAGATGCTTCCACAGGTTTCCTGAGCTCAGCACCCTTCCCTGAGGAACGTATTCCTTCTGCATTGAGCAGCTTGGCCTGAGCAAATGGTCCCAAAATTGTCTTCCAAAGTGCAAACTCCAGGACTTGGTGGAGTCACTGATCCATGGGAGTGACCACAGCACTTCCCAGGGAGCAGAGATGGCAAAAAGGGCTGGAATGAAGGGAAAACACTTTCTTTAACGTCTCCAGGTTTCCATTTGTTCCTGCACCAGGAGGGCAGGAAAACACCCGCTGGAGCACACGGAGCAGCTCCAAAGGGATGCAAAGCTCCAAAGTGAGCCTTCCACGAGAGCCACCAGCCTGAGTCCATGTCCCCATGGACATCACAGAGGTCTAATGAGCAGCTGCTCCTCCAAAACCTTCTCCAGAACACACAACCTGTTCCCTGTTTCAGCACAGGGATTCTAATCCCTTTCTCCTCAGCCACTAATTGGCGGCTCTCATTAGCGCAGCAGGGATTTCACTCCACCAGACCACGGCCTGAGGTGGAGTTTATTAATTACCACCTCAGGGTTTATTAATTACGACTTTTATGTGATTTCATGACTTTCATCCCCAAGATTGGTAGTTTAGGGCTGGTAGTGGATAATGCAGGGATGGAGAAATAACCCTCTGGTCCATTAAGCTCTTTTGCAATGGTTGGTTTCAGCTGTTTCAGCATTTAGAGGACGATGCTTGAAATCCTTTCGGCATCCTGCACTTTAATAAATTGGTTTATTAAATGTTACTGTGTGCCTGTTCTGGAGAAAAAACATTTTCTTATTGCCACTCCTTTGACAGAGGAGAATTTTTATGCCTTGAGGGATGAAGATTGACTTGGCCTTCAAAGCCAGTTGGATTTTAATTTACTGTTTAACTCTGGACATCTCACTCATCTTCTGTAGCAGCCTGCAGTTTCATTGAACATTAAATTACTTTATCCCTGTGAATTCTGCAGGTTCACTGTGGGCTTATTTCTGGTTTGGTTTTTTTTTTTTCCTTTATTCTGCACTTCTTTTCCTTCTCCACTCCCTGCACCCCTGAACTTGTCTTAAAAGGAGAGAAAATAAGTATATTGGCACAGTGAGACAGGAAGGTTTTGGGACATTAATCTTCTGGTGGCCTGCATATGAAGATGCCAGTTCTAAGTATTAGAAATTATGCTTAAATTAAATGTAGTTCACAGCTCCAGAGTTAAGTCTGGTGTCTCTGTGTGTGCCAGATGGCCCAGATTTCACATTTATTCCCAAGAAATGCAGAGCCTGTACGTAGACAGCAACCCAGTTCTTCCTAAAATTCAGGTGACCATCTTTAGATATCCAGTGTCCATACAAAATGCCCAAGGGAATCTGATTTCCCTTCCAACTGATCCTGCAGGAAGGTGTGGGTCTCTCTGAGCTTGTGGGGGAAATTTGGCAGCCCTGGGAATGTCAGGCGTGAGGGAAAATTCCTTCATGGGAATCATCAGGCATTGGAACAGGCTCTTCAGGGCAGTGGTGGAGTCACCATCCCTGGAAATCTCCAAAAAATGTGAAGATGTGGCACTTGAGGACTTGGTTTAGCGGTGAACAAGGCCGTGTTGGGTTGATGGTTGGACTTGAGGATGTCTGATGGTTCCCAAATGTTTGACATTAGAGAATAAGGATAAACTCAAACTCTAGAAGTTTCCCTATTTTGGTGAAGAAATTGGACACTCGATGATGCCAAGCCCAAGGAGGGAATTGGATCTGACTGGAACAGGCTGCCCAAGGAAGTGGTGGAATCCCCATCCCTGGAAGTCTCCAAAAAACATGTGGGTGTGGCACTTGAGGACGTGGTTTAGTGGTGGCCTTGGCAGTGCTGGAGAACGATTGGACTTGGTGGCCTTAAAGGTCTTTTCCACCCTTAATTATTGTCTGCTCTCTGCCCCCAAACACCCTGTGCCACCTGCCACCCTGGCCATGGGTGTCCAAGAGGTGCCACTCTTTGATACTGGGACCATAAATGGCTGTTGTGCAGCTGTTTCAGGGCCGAGAAGTTTTGGGATCCCAACCCTGGATTCCTGGGAGCAGATCTGCCCTCAGCTCTGCTCCTTCCATGGGACATCCAGCCCAATGCTTTTGCTCTTTGGGAGAAGGGTTGTCTCCAATGTTGGATGTGTTGGCTCTGCCCTTGGCTGGGCAGTTCAGTTGTGGTTTCATTGAAGTCTCTGCTCTTATTCCATAACCCCAAAGATCTGGAGAGGGAAACAGAGGGATCAGGGCCCCATTCCCAGCTCTTCTCACAGCTCTGTGTCCTCTGCAACCAAACAAAGCTATAAATATCTGTTTGCTTCCTTTGCAACAGAAGCACTAAAGCAGAGAAAATTTGGAGGAGAGGAAATAAAACCCCTATTAACAGGAGATTTTTTTTTGATTTATCCTCTTTTTGTACCAGAGAAACAGAAGTACGAAGGGATAATTTAATTACAACCCTCAAATGACGACATTACACTTAAAATTTTGGGGCAAGAGGGAACTGCCCAACCATGACTGAGACTCCTGGTGAAAATTTGCAGCTCTCTGTCTTTCCCCTTCATTGCTTTTGGAGTGTTAAACTCTGGCAACATCCACACGCTGAACCTGCTGCAGGAGATTTTAATGGCTGGATTTTATTTTTTATTTTTGTCTTTTTATTTTCTTTGCATTGAATTAAAAATTCTGCCTCAGCTCCACTGCTCGTTACCCAGGATTAGTGCAGTGTTTGGATAATGACAAGCATGTCAGAGATTAAACAGAGTCAGGGGCTAATCACTTCCAAACAACCTTCCTGGGAGCATTCCAAAGCCAAAAATCCAAGCAGGACAGCCAGGCACAGACGAAGTGTCCTTTAGACAAGTTTCTACTCCCCAGATGGTTGTTTAATTGTTCAACAAATAAACTGCAGCAGCAGGATGGAGAGAGGAGTCCAGGAATGAGAATATTCCTGCTGAGAATCCGCATTTCTTGGCCCTTTTCCTGCTCCTCCTTCCTTTCCTTCCAGACTTAGGAAAACTCCATGTTGTGATCCGAGGCAAAGCCACAGCAGGATGAGGTGATGGGTGACCTGGAGCTGGGGAACCCTCTCAGGGAAAGGACACCTGGAAAATGCAACATCAGAAGGTGTTAAATACTCACCATGGACCTGAATCCTCCTTTGGGTGCTCATATGGCATTTTCCCAAGGAATTTCTTGATGGTTTCCCGGGAAAAGGAGGTGGGTGTCTACAAACAGTGGACAAATTGTACCTTCTCTCTGCCTTTCCCAGCTGAACCCTCAGGCTCTGAGCACCCTGGGACAGTGGGAGGTGTCCCTGTCCATGGCAGGGGGCTTGGAAAGAGATGGGCCTTAAGGTCCCTTCCAACCCAAACCCTTCTGGGATTCTGGGATTTCTGGGATTCTGGGATTTCTGGGATTCTGGGATTCTACAACTCCGAGCTGGTTTTGGTCAGGACCCAACTGGGATGCAAACAGAGACACTAATTCCCACCTTATTAGACAATTAATATTAAGATCAATTAGATAATATTGATATAGTAGTTATATATTATAGAAATACATCGAATTGTATTTATAATAGTAATATGGTGATATTTTATTAATTGCCTGGTTAATATTAGACAACAATATGACCAGTGATGACATGGCTACTCTGTAAAGTGCCAGGTATAGGTAGAGCCACACCCCAAAATCTGTTCTTAATTCCTAAACTGGTCGGGATAAGCACTGCAGGAACACCTTCTGTAGGTCCCAGGATAACTGTCCCATTGAGCTCTGGCTATTAAGAAGTTCCTCGACAGAGGCACTGGAATTTGGGGAAATCAGAGTCCTGGTGGCCAGCTGGAAGCTCTTGAGCTTCTCCAGTAGCACCAGGAGTTCAAATCCAGTACTGGTTAGAGCCCAGCTGGCAGGGGAGCCACAAATCCCTGGATGTGGGGGGAACGAGCCAGCAAAGCCATCCTAAAGCCTAGTTTGACACCTCATCTTGTCTCACCACACAAAGCACTGGTGGACACAGGAGGAACATCTCCCACCCATGAAGGGTTCCATCGCTTCCCTCCCCCAGGGCGTGTTGGGCAAATCCAGCTTTTGGGCCCAGACTGTGGGACTGGCTTTGGACCCAGCCCAGCCAGCAGGGAGGGAAGGTCCCAAAGGACACCTCCAGCCCTTCCACCCTCACCCACCCTGGGCACTGAGGACAGTCCAACACATCCATTTCCACCACAAAGCTGCCAAACCAAACCAAACCAAACCAAACCTAACTCTCGTACCCAAAGAAACGAAATCCACGTGTTTTTGGAGTGTTCCTTCTGGATGGATCCACAGAGGGTGTAAATCAGCATTGATTTTGAAGGAAAATCATCTTCTGAGCTCCATGAAGGAACTGCCAGATCTCCTTGTAGCAGCATAGTTGGCAAAACGCACTTTGCACTGCAAAATTCTTTATTTCTTCCTTTTTTTCCCCCCCTAAGAGACAAGAGGAGAAAAAAACCCCAAACCCCTATATAAATAACTTCACTGTGCTGCTCTGCCTGAAAGGTCAGGGGGTATTTTACAAGCTGGACTCGCAGCCAGGATTTGTGACCTGTGTTTCTCAAAGGCATCTGCAAGCGGGAGCCCTTTCGGCTGCGGTTTAAAACTGGGGGGAAATAATAAAACCAGGAATGTCTCAGCTTAAAAAAAAAAATTATAAAAAATGAAAAAAAGGCAACCCAAACCCTCTAGTTTGTGTTCCTGTTTTTAATGAATGAAGTCCAGGGGAAGCATTCTTTAATTTGGGTGTGCTTGGATGGGAGGGGGCAGGGTCTAAAGCTACTGAGAGGATTGGAGAGTTTAATTAAAAGCAGGTGAAAATGATAAAATTTATAATAAGGAGGGGAAAAAAAAGGTCGGTTCAAATACTCTCACTGATAATTTACACCAGACTTTTCCTCTTTGGGGTGCAGGATGAGCTGTAAAGGTTCCTGCGCTCGTGGATCACTTCATGGTGAACAGAATCATGGAATGGTTGGGGTTGGAAGGACCTTAAAGGTCACCCAGTGCCACCCCTACCATGGCAGGGACACCTTCCACTAGCCCAAGTTGCTCCAAGCTGGCCTTGGACACTTCCAGGGATGGGACATCCACGGTTTCTCCAGGCAATGGATTCTCTGGAGCCCAAGTTGGTTCTTCACAGAGATGGGAGAAGCTCAAGGTTTGGACGTCTCTGGTAACTCAGTGTGAGGTGGAGACACCTGAGAGTGATTTTGGAGCACCTGCCTTCCCAGAAACTTCATATAAATAACTGGGATCATGTCAAGGAGACCAAGAGCAGAATCTGGTGCAATGTGGTGGAGTCCCCACCCCTGGAAGTGTCCAAAAAACACGTGGATGTGGCACTTGGGAACACGGGTTGGTGGTGAACGTGGTGATGGTTGGACTTGGAGGTCTTAGAAGTCTTTCAATCCTTAATGACTCCATGCCTGCAGGATTCCATGGCCACCAATCCAAAGCATTTCATGGGAATGAGGTTTGTCTTTCTCACTGGGTTTCCTGGCAAAGGCAGAAGGAACACAGGAATGGTGTCCCTTGGGACACATCCCTTGTCTGGTGGGTTTTGCAGATGCCACCAGGAAAGAGGAAAAGTAACTGGAAAAAAAAGAATATTCCCAGCCCTTCCCACGGTGCAAATGGCACATTTTTTCCTGGTAAAAAGTCATTCACCTGCCACTTGAATGCATTTTGTAAGCAGACTGTAAAGTTCTCTTCCGTTGTGTTTGTGGCAGGTTAACCTTTAATTCCCAACTGCTCCCTCTATTTCTTCCCTGAATGTTTCCAGTTCCTTCTTCAGGACCATATTGAGTCTTACAGAACGACCACTGGATTGTCCTTTATGTATTCTGGGAACTCTGGTTTTACACTGATGTTTGGTAATTCCATAGATGTGATGTCTCCTCACTCTAGGGTTTTAATGGAAAGAGAAAACAACATGTATCCCATCCAGCTTTCCAGCACAAATAATTCTCTTTTAAATCTTGATTATATCCCATTTCACTTTCCTAAAACTCAGATACTATTTTCAGTTTAATCTTTGGAGGAGAATTGCCTCACCCTTCTCTTTTCCTTCTGGAATTCTTCATGGAATTAGAGGACATTCAGAATTCTTGGAGAAAAAGAAAGGAATGAGTTTTCCTCCCCCTGCTGTTTTCCATGGCTGATCCATGGCATTCCAATATTTTGCCTTTGGGAACTTCCATGACTCTTTTCCCTATGAGCAGTCAGATATCAGGCTTATCCAGGCCATCCTAAATGCTTCCAAGAGCTGGGATTTCTGGTTAGGATGAGCTTAACTGCCCTGTTTGCTGCCACGGGTCAGTGAAATGTTTTATTGCCTGGAATAAAAGGTATTATTTTATTGGGATGGCACTATTTGTAACTTTAGAGCTGGGCAGGAAATGTCTTGCTGGTTCAGTCCTGCAGCAAATTCTTGTCATTTGACAGGAAAACAGTTCTTTGCTGGGAAGTGAGAAGAAACAAAAATACTCTGGGAGTATTTTAATGGCAAGGAAATGGGAGAGGGAAGAAGATGCTGAGCCTTCCCTGGTTGGCCTGGCGAGTGAAATAGTGAGGCAGAAGGTTCCCGAATTTTGCAGCGTAGCTTTTCCTTGGTTATGAATCCAAAGCTGTTCTGCAGTGGAATTGCAATCCCTGACCTGGAAAATTGAAGTTGGTTGATCAAGAGAATCCTTTTTATGGCCTCTCAGGAGCAGCTCGAGCTCCCCAGAAAACCCTCCAATCCAGGCCTAGTCCTTGCTAAGCTCTTTCCTCAGCCTGGAAAAATATGGGATCTGCTTTTAGCCTCCTCTGCTGGAATTATTCTCTCCTGTTGGGAGGGGAACATGATTTGGCTGAGCATTTATAAGGGATTTTCCTACAAACTTGAGGAATGTCCTTGCCACCAACTTCCACTCCTCCCTCCAAGGATTTAATCTCATAACACAGAAATAAAGCATCATTAGCAACGTGATTTTTATCCTATGAAAGTTTTAAATAATTAATTTTTTCCCCTGCTTCCAAACAAAATCAAACAAACAGAAAAGAGAAAGTTTTGGCCCAAAAGTTCCCCTGACCTGGAAATGTTCTTGCTGAAGGCAAAGCTTCCACTGAAAACGAAAGGCATGAAATGAGCCTTGTAGGTATATCTGTCTTATATTATTATCCTTTTATTGGCCCAAACCCTTAATCCAGAGCCCTGAAACCCTCGGGAAAGCAAAGGCAATACTGAGGGAGTGCTCAGTGTTGTTTCAGACTCACTGGAGCAATTTCATGGCCTGGGATTGCTCCTGGGCACCGATCAGGCTTTAACGAGGTGCAAGGCTGAGAAAAGGAGTAAGTGGAGGTGACACATCCAGCGCTGGGATTTTTTACTGCTGCCTGGAAAACCAGCTGGGGAGTAAAACCTGGGGCTGTTCCTTGCCTGTGTCAGGGCAAGATAACACCCTGAGAACCCCCAGCAACCTGCAACGAGTCAAAATGCAGCTCTCAGAGATGTTTCTCCTCCCAGGGGGAGTGTGAAGAGCCAAGAGTTCCACTCAGAGCTGCAGCAAACTCGCAGTGACTCCTCACTTTGGCCTGAGGTCCATAGTCCTGTCGAGCTGTCCAGGAGGGAACAGGATGGGATTTCCCTTCAAAGCAGGCAGGGCAGTCTAGGAAAAGTAAAACTTGCCATAAAAGCTTAAAAACCTCTGGATTTCCTTCATGGTTTTCCTTGACTGAGCCACTTCTTTTTTTAGCTTGCCTGTTTTTGAGGTGCCACCATCACCTGCTCGCTGTGACCTGTCCCCTTCTCATTAAAAATCCTCATTAAATCTTAAACACAGCCTGACCTCAGTTCTTAAGGATCATCTCAATCCACGCCATGCCATGGGCAGGGACACCTCCCACCAGCCCAGGTGGCTCCAACCTGGCCTTGGACACTCCCAGGGATCCAGGGGCA
>JAWWTY010000426.1:0-11528 GCA_035222235.1 Margarornis squamiger | reverse complement strand
AAGCTGTGGCTGCCCCTGGATCCATCCCTGGCAGTGCCCAAGGCCAGGCTGGAGCACCCTGGCACACTGGGAGGGGTCCCTGGGGTTGGAACTGGATGCTCTTTAAGGTCCCTTCCAAGCCAAACCATCCTGGGATTCTCTGCAAACAACCAGTTTACAAAGCAGACCCCAAACAAGGAGGTGATGGTGGAATTTGACCTTCCCACATGTGTAGGAACAGCAGTGACTTTACCTGCCCAAAAGTGACATTCACCACGTCCTGAGCTGCTGAAGACAACTCCTGCCCCAACAGTGCCATGCCCAGTAACCAGGGAGGAATCACAAATCTCCAGGTTTAAAATGAAGAGAAATTATCTTTACCCTTAATCAATTCTCTTGAAAACCTCCCCAAAACCCGCAGACTGTCCAGAGGAATATTCTCTGTGCAATATATCTGCCAAAGGGAGCCAAAATACTTAGTGGCAAAGTGCCTGAATTTGACACTGAATTTATCAATAAACAACTCGGTTCTAAAAATTGCATTGACCCCATTGATGGCCACTTTTAATTGAGAGGGTTATAACAATTTCATGGCCAAACTGCTCAAGGCAAAAGGGAAAAGAACATGTGAGGGAAGAGCAGGATCTCCCTGCCAGCAAAGAGGTGTGTCCATCACACACAGACCAATAAAGCTTGTCCAGCAAAAAAAAATTATCCCAATTTTCTCTTATTTGTGTCTTCTGATGCTGTTTTAGGGTCAGCAAGAGGTTTTGATTGCCTTCAAAATGAGGGTCACGTTCAAGACAGTTGGGAAAAGCATTTGCCAGCCTTCAAAAAGTTGGTGATTCCAGGACCAATATATGTGTTTTCTCCCACAGATGTCAGGACTCATCCCTTCCAAAGGCAGTGATCACCATGGGAAGAATCCAACAGGAAATAATTCAGCATTTTCCACTGAGGAATACCCAGAAAATCCAGGAAAAACCTCCTGCATAGGACACAAGTGTGGGCAGTGACATAGGTGGTCAGGGAGCAGGAGCAGAGATGCCTTTGGAGCATTTAATTCACTTACCCCCTGGAAAAGCTTGGGAGAAATCTGGAAATTTCAAGCTAAAAAAAGAATTTATTTTTTTTCAAGGCGTGGCACCTTCTGGGAAATCATTTCAAAATGGTCATATTAATAAAAGGCAATGGAGTGTCTGTAATTCAGTCATCAGCATGACAAATTTCTCCTGATCAGAGGAGTAGAATTCCCAAACTGTGGAAGTTTGGGGGGAGGAAGAGGTAGCAAAGCTCAGGAGAGCAGGATTGGAAAGGGATATTCTGGTATCCTGGTCAGCTCCTGGATAAGAGAACTGCTAAAGAAACAAAAGTGGAGTTTAAAAAAAGCCCAAATTATGTTGTGCTGGAAATGCTACTGACAAAATATCACTGCTTGGTTCTGCTTAAAATGTCAGTGGAAGTCAAAAGTTTGGTGACTGTTCAAAGTGTAAATGAGATCCAAACTAATTCACTGGAAAAAAAAAATATTTAAAAATACATATAAATATATAAATATATACAGATATATATTTATATATAAATATATATACATAATATAATAATAATAAATATAATAATAATATAATAATATATACATAAATATATACATATACAGAATATATATACTGCAAGAGGAAGAACTTTTCATACAGTTTGTGTAAAAAATGGCAGGAATTACCCCCTTAATTCCAGACTGAACTTGGCAAATACTGCCCTGCTGACACCCCCAAACCTTAAGGGGTAACAGCAACTCATGGCCCATCTATAGGGGCCCTTTCATTGCGTTTATTACAGGACTAATTAAAGCCAATTTTACACAGGCAGGTCATCTGTTGGTTGAGATTCACTCCTTTAGACTGCCCTGAGCAAACAGGAGGATAAAAAGCAGTGTTGGAAGAGAAACTGCAATTGGCAAGGGCAGCTCTGCTCTCCTAAAATCTTACCTATTTCCCCCAGCAGCAAAACGAAATTAGGTATCTTTTATACCATTTAGCCCTTTTTATACCATTTTATCTTGCAGTAACAGAGCGAGGCAGGTCCAAAACACCTGCCAGACGCCACTGGTTTCAACTCCAGGGATGATTTTTGCTCCCAGAAAGTGAAGTTTTATGGTTTTTAACTGATCTCTGTGAAATAGGAGGTACCAAGAGAGCTGAACATTTTCCTGGAGGTCTCCAAGGGCAGGTTGGATGAGGTTTGGAGCAACCTGGGACAATGGAAGGTGTCCCTGCCCATGGATGGGCTTTAAGGTCCCTTCCAAGCCAAACCAACCTGGCTTCTCCGATTTAATTAAGATGTAACTATGATTTATAAGGCATTTAAACACTCTTTTACAAGCCTTATTTTATGGGTCTGACAGCCCTTTGCACCACAGCACAGGAACTGGATCTCAGCCCCCCAAATGTTTAATGAACCCTCTGCTTTCACCGCTGTCATTCCCCCCGGGCCGAGTCACAACAGAACCACTGCAGTCTATCATTTACCCCCCTGATTTAGCCCCAAACTCCTGGAAAGGAGATTTTTTAAAAAAAAACAACAAAAATAAAGAGGGGATGAAGTGGTTAATTACAAGCAGCAGCAGCAAACGAGCTGCAGTGGAGGTGCTGGGAATGTAAATCAGCAGTGCCTGGTGCAGCCACCAAAGTAATGAGCTCCTGCCTGCTCTGGAGTCCTGCTTTGATCACTTCATCTTCTTCAGGAGCTCTGCTGGGGAAACAAAGGGCTGTTTGGGCAGGCACTGCCCACCCTCCCTGCAGCCCCCCACCCCAATATTGGGGCCACAGCAAGGAGGGCTGTGTTGTCACCCCATGGGGACATAGCTGAAGGGGCCTTGGTTAATCACTACAAGCTCCTGCAATGGGAAGTGTCATGTTGGAGCGTGGGGAGGTAATTGGTGATTTATTCTTCACCCTGTAGGTAGGGACAGGTGAATTTCCTGGGAAAAAATCCCCTCCAGCAGCTCTGCCAAGCAAGCTCCCTACCCCAAAGAGAGGTTTGGTGCTGTGGAGCCACATGAGATTTGTAGGATTTGATCCTACAGATGGCTCAGCCTCATTAAAAATACCCTTAGAAAAGGTATTTGCAAATCTCAGCCACGAAAGATTAGGGAACACAGAACAAATTAATAACAAAAGGAAGAGACTGAGGGGTTTAACCTTCCTGGCTTTAATGCTGTAATTGGGAAACCCCCGAGTCGTGTTTGTAGGAAATGCCAACAAAGCATTAAAACAAGAGGCTTTACTCCCTGGCAGGGAGCAGGGAGCCAGATGTGCCAGGGCAGAGCTGAGGTGCCAACCATGCCATCAGGAGCCACTCCCTGCCCCAAACCTGCAGCCAGAAAAGGGCTGTCCTCATGGGAACATCCCCCAGCTCCAGGGCTGGATTCCCTGCTGAATCAGAAAATTCAACTGCTGGCCCCAAGGGGTGAGGGCAGAGTTTCACTCACTTCATAAACGAATTCTACAGAGTTATTTCGTGTTTCTCTGCAAGCAAATCTAGAAAACCTCCAGTGGGATGAAACAAGAGCAGGTGCTTTGCCCTTCCAACACATCAACCAGAGCCCCCTGAAGAGGATCTTCACATCATCAAATCATGGAATGGGTGGTGGGAGGGACCCTAAAGATCATGGAATTCCAACTCCCCCCCAGAGTTATCCTGCTGTAACAACATCCTGCACTAACCATCCTACTCCATCCATCCTACCTCCCAGAAAACCTTTTCTTATCTAAAGAATTCATTCACATAAAATTAACAAACCCTACTCCTGACTTTGGGCTTTACTAAAACTAATTTTAAGATTGTTTTCTCCATTCCAGGCCGTGAAATATCTCAGTGTGTGTAACACTGTGATAGCCCGAGGGGAGATTTAATGAATGTATCCATGATTTCTGCAAGGGGAAAGAAAAGGATTCTGGCAAACCTGGGAAGAACTGGCTTGCCCTCTTCGTTCATGTGCCATCTGAATTTTGAATAATGGACTTTAAAAGTTAATGCAGCCCCAAAAAAGCACATCCAACTTTCCCACGGCAGCTTCTGTATTTCAAGGAAAACACACATCCCCCTGCACAGACTCAGTTCTGGGCTTGGAGGAAGACACAGACATTATGCCAGACTCCCCTGCTCCCACTTTGCTCAGGAGGAATTTGCATCCAGCTAAAAAGTGCCCAATTAATATTTCATCCCACTCGGTGGAGTGCCCTCCCTCCTAATGGACTGCATTGATCAAAGGCACAGAGTGAAATCCCTGCCTTGCTGGAGGGGGAACCAAAGTTGGCACGTCTGAAGCGAGCACCATTTCCTAGGTAAACACTCGGAATTAAGGGTTTCAAGGGGCTTGAGGTTCCAAAGGTGGCCAAAGGATGTTCCCTTGTATTTTTATAGGGTGCAGCACAACAGAGACATGGTGAACCACGACCCCCAAAGTCCCTCCCTCAAGCTGGAACTGGGTCATCTTTAAGGTCCCTCCCAACCCAAACCACTCTGTGATTCTCTGCTTCGAAGCTGAGCTGCTGGAAGGCAAAAATTCCTAATTCTTGCTTCCCTCTCCAAGCCAAGGCCACCGATAAGGAATGCACTGTGTGAAGGGTTTCACCAGCCAAGGGAAAGCCAAAATCCCTTGGACTAAGGGGTAGAACAAACCCAACACTTGAACAAGCTCAGCCCTCAGGTGCATCTACCAGGGCCGAGTCCCGGCTGAAAAAAACTGAGCAAAGAAAACATATTCTGGTTAATTTAAATAAAACCATTCAAAAACTACACTCGTGGAGCGTGACATGTCAGAGATCAGCCAACAGCAGTGCTGAAACCACCACGAGCAGCTCTCCCAGCTGTTTGGGAAGAGCTGCAGGAGCAGAAATTAAAAAATGAGACCTCCAAGCAGCTCTGGAGCCGGGAAAAGCTCTGTGCTTTGATGCCATTGAATCCTGGGTGCTCCCAGAATAATTTCCAAACAGCTTATGCCTCTCCATGGGACGTCAGGAGGAACTTGGGATCACCATCCCCAGCTGGAACATGGGAAAGGAGAATGCAGTCTCACTCCCAGCCACAGCATCAGCAGGGCAGGCACGACTGAAAACTGCCCCGTGACAGAATATCTGCTGGGTTTGGAAGAGGAAAGATTAGTTCAGGATGTTCCTGTGTCGAGCTCCTCGTCCTTGGCTGAGCAAAAGGAGCTGTCCAAGGTTTTTCTAATAGCTTTCTATTTCCTGGTGTTGAAAAAACAGTGTGTAGCACGTCACAAATCATGGATATTCCCTGCTTTTCACTTTCATTTTTGAAAGCAGCCAGTGTGAGCTCGTGGCCAGGTTGGAGCAACCTGGGCTAGTGGAAGGTGGCCCTGCCCATGGCAGGGGGTGGAACGAGAGGAGCTTTAAGTTTCCTTCAACCCAAACCATTCTGGGGCTCTGTGATGCCGATGAAGGCACAAAAGGAACGGCTCCAAATCTCTCCCCCCAGTGGATCTGCACAAGCAGAACGTCTTTGCCTGGCTCCCTGCGAGGTGGATTTGTGTGTCAGAGTAGATGTGAGCACAACAGGACGCTCACTGGAGGTATTTGCATCAAGGAACTATCAATATTCCTAATTTACAGCCGGAGAAGAGGAGTCACTTCAAAGCCACCATATGTGCCCCAACATCAGAAGGGGAATGAGGACAGAGAATAAAGCCACACTGCCCTGGACTCGGGCCAAGGTCATCAATAAAAGGGTTATTTTCTTTCTATCCTGCTTTTTTCCCCCAATGTCCAGAAAATCGGCGTCACTGCTTTGTGAGACAATTATATCTGGAGATCAAACAGTGTCGCTGTTATTCATTTAATGTGGCTTCTCAGCTTCACTTCCACTTGAAAAGGACATTATTTAGAATCCAACTTAAAGGAAATACTCCCAATATTTCAAATATTTACAGAGAAGCATCAAAAATACTTCTCGTGGAAGGTGTCCCTGCCCATGGCAGGGGGTGGGACTGGAGGATCCTTAAGGTCCTTTCCAACCCAAACCATTCTGGGGTTCTGTGATGATAATGATGCTTTAAAATTTCTTTTCAGCAAACATTAAGAACCCAAACTTTGTGACACACCAATTAAAGGAAGACATGATACTGATGATGTGTCATTCATGCCCATTCACTCTATCCTGAGTCAAAGCAAAGATGTTCCTGATGAAGGTATTTTCCAGGTTTTGAATGATATAACTGAGTCCTCACCCCCATGTGAGTGATGGAAATGATCCAGGATCACGGGAAATGCATGGATTTGGTTTGTGAAACTGCTTTGAATAGGTGAAGATTTTACTGAGTGAAGCAAACCCCAACCCTTCCAGTGTTTATTCAAACAGCTCCCTGGAGGAATTCCTCCTGATGGCAAAGCTTCTCAACCAAAGGTCTCACAGGAAGGGCAATAAAGCCACCAAAGCCTGTGATTTGGAATAAACAGCCCAAACTTCCAGGATTCTGGCTGTCAGTGCTGGGTAATTCCATCCAGGAGCCTTTCAATGCTCAGGCTCCCCAGGGAAGTGGTCACAGCCCCAGGGCTGACAGAACTCAGGGAGCATTTGGGCTTTTTGGGATTGTCCTCACAGAGCCAGGAGTTGGGCTGGAGGATCCCTGTGGGTCCCTTCCAGCTCAGGATATTCTGGGATTCTGATTTATGGAAACCCTGTGCTGTGATGCACAAAATCCACAATCTGGGTTTGGTGTAGTTTGGAACTGACACTGACGGGACACATAATTTCTCCAAGGAAAATTGGGGGAATTAATTACATTAATGGGGAAAACTTCACCACCAAACTATCCCCAAAGAGGTCCTGGGGTTTTGACCTGGGGCTAGGCAATCAGTTTTTCCTCAAAAATCCAGCAGCAGGAAGCAATTCCATGCTGTCAATGAGAGCAGTGGAGCAGGAGAGGAATGGCAGAATATTTTGGAATACAGCTCTGAATTCTACACATCCCACAAGGAATCAAAGCCCACAGAAGAGAAAAAAAACCCCATTTATTTTAGGCTGAATTTGCCCTGTCTGCTTGCTCTGCTCCTAAATGAATAATGAAGATGTTACTTGGCTCTCAATTCCACCCGGGAATCAAATGTCACCACGGCGCAGCTGCCGAATTCCCCGCTCCCAGCCCTTCAAATTAAGGGGAAAAACCCACAACCCAAACGTACAATTTGATTAGGAGAAAGTTCAAATCTTTGCCCAAAGCCTGGCTCTTCCTGCAATATGGCATTCTCTTCTCCTTGTGTAAACTCCTCATTAGAACAGAGACATCTCCCTAATGGAATAATTGGGGTTATAATGCAACTGTGGGGAACGAAGCTCGGGCATTACAGGGGCAGCTTGTCCCAGTAATGCTGTTTTAATGGGATTTGGGGGCTGCAGGAACTGCCTGAACCTGCTCATTTAGGGTTTGATCAATGTGAATTAGCATCCCCGAGAGATGAACCATTGGGGAATTCAGCATTTGAGCAGTGGGAATCAGGACGTCGCCGAGATCAAACATTTATCATGGAATATCGGTTTAATCCAGAATTGGGGCCTGCAGACGAAGTGGAGGAGACCTCTGATATAAATCCACGTGGGATATTTGCATTTCCCCCCTTTTAATGGGGTTAATCAGCCCTACAGACTGATGAAGCCAGAGCTGATGTGTTTTCAAGGGCTAAACAGAGGAAGGAAAACGCAGGAAATATTTAATATATAACACCACTACCCACTTCTTTTTGCTCTCTAAAAGAGGTGTAGCTGAAAAAGTGGCAGAAACTCAACCTCCCTCAACAAAACCCGGCAACTCATTGCAGCCATGCCCCAAATCAAGTGGGATCACTGGGTAGCACCACCACAATTACAGTGTGAGACGCCTTAGCCGTGCCCCGAGAACCTGAAACCGCAGCGATGCCTCGGGGTGCGCATTAACAGAACTCGCCAGCTCGGCCCGATTTAATCCTTGTTCTCCAGCCAGTTCAACAGCCCCGCAGCCTCACGTGCAGTTAAAGGGGGCACTGGTGCCACTGGTGCCACTGGTGCCACTGGTGGCACTAAAGCATTCAGCACTAACCCACCCAGCCCCACGGAAAAGGCAGGGACACAGCAACGTCTGCTGAAGGGGAGAAAAGGGGCTTCAGCCAAGGAAAAGCGTTGAGTTATCAAGGGATATTGGTGTTTCAGGGGTCGATGTGCCACGGGTTATGCAGGCCTTCAGGTAGCTTTTTGTGTCCTGGTTTTTAACTTCTAATGCCTGATTTTTTCCTTTTTACGTTCTGATTTTTTCCTTTTTACTTCTTGATTCTTCCATTTTTACCTCCTAATTTTTCCCTTTTTTACTTCCTGATTTTTCCCTTTTTACTTCCTGATTTTTTCCCTTTTTTACTTCCTGATTTTTCCCTTTTTACTTCCTGATTTTTTCCCTTTTTACATTCTGATTTTTCCCTTTTTACTTCCTGATTTTTCCCTTTTTACATCCTGATTTTCCCCTTTCTACTTCCTGATTTTTTCCTTTTTACATCCTGATTTTTTCCCTTTTTACTTCCTGATTTTTTCCTTTTTACGTCTTGATTTTTCCATTTTTACTTACTGATTTTTCCCTTTCTATTTCCTGATATTCCCCCTTTTTACTTTCTGATTTTTCTCTTTTTACTTCCTGATTTTTCTTTTTTCACTTCCTATTTTCCCCCCTTTTTACTTCCTGATTTTTCCCTTTTTACCTTCTCATTTTTCCCTTTTTACTCCCTATTTTTTCCCCTTTTTACTTCCTGATCTTTTCCTTTTTCTTCCTGATTTTTCCCCTTTTTACTCCCTATTTTTTTCCCTTTGCTTTTTTTAAGGCAATGGCCCCAAACTGCATCAGCTGATGCAAAAGCTCCAACTAATTTTATAGGAAATTTGGGTTCAAGTGCCAAAGCAGCAACTGCAGAACTGACATCACAGCAAAGACCATCAAATAGGTGATTTCTATTTATACCTTTAGAATGTAGAAAATTAAGGAAAAATTAAGGAAAGCCCAATCCCCTCAAGTGTTAGAAATGTGATTCCCTCTCCAAATCCCTCCTAGCAAATACTCTGATTTATGCAGGTAGACTGAAACATCCTTCACAATGGTTTTCCTAAAATTCTGTAAGACCCCTGTTATATCCACCAGCTCCACTTGTACAAAAAGGGAATAACTTCTTTAGGAAATCATTTCTATTTCAGGAGGAAAAACCCAATCCCAAAGTCACTTCCCACCTCTGGCCACAAAACCCACGCAGAACTCTCAGCTGGTGCTTCAGTTTTGGTGTCTCAGATGCCACCAAAACCCCAGCTGGGAATAATGGCAGTGAAATGAGGCAATAATTCCATTTAAACCCTCCCTGAGACACAGGAAGGAGACACCCACTCAGAAGGAATCCTGTCACAACCTACCTGGGTCTCCAGAAAGAATGGGACACCCTCCAAATTATGCTCAAATCACCCCCTGATCAAGGGAACTGTTTAAGGGACACAGGAATTCAGTCCCCAACACACCCAGCATAAGCATTTACAATACACTAGAGAATATTTAACAATTCACAACATTAGGAGCTAAAACGAGTTCTGTCTTACACTTCAGAATTTTATTTGGGTGGTTAGCAGCAGCTCAGAAAGGATTTCCTCATCACAAATCAAACCAAAAGAAAACCCCTCCCCACAAACCCAGAAATGGTCACAGAAAGACTCATTTGGTGCAGCATTTGAGGGTCAGAGACACCAAAAAGGTGTCAGAAGTTCCCTCTGTGTGCTCACCAAAATGATAAATGGAGCCTCGTGCTGAAGGGATGAACCTGCCCAAAGGGAAGAGCCCAGGGCCAAGGGTCACAGTCCCCTGGATCCATCAATTACTGCATCTTCATTTAACTATCTCCAGGACTAATAAAAAGTATTTAATTTGACCTTCACTGTTCAGGGCAAAGCGAAGTTCCCAATTTAAATCATTCCCATCACACAGGCACGGGATGAACCCGATTGCAAGGCAAAGATGGAATTACACTTTTGGTGCTCCAGTAGAGAAAGGGAATATATTTTTATATCATTTCATGCTTCTTATCAACTATAAATGCTATATATATATAAATTATGTAATAAATATAATAGTCATATATAATAACATATCATTTATACAGCATATAGCAATAATAATTAATATAGTATAAAATATACTAATAAACAGTATATAATAGCTCATGCATGTAATATAACATATAGATATGATGCTATGCTTTATAATACATATTTATATTTCTAAAATATAAAAATGATAAATGAATGCACTAACTGTGCCTCCCATCTGTGCCTATACACCCAAATCCTTCCCAATTCCCTCCTCTCAACAGCCAGCCCGGACTGATGGGATGTGATGGGGGAAAGGGAATTACTGTGCATTTGGAGGTGGGTGAGGACCCTCCAGCTCCAAAAAAACCCAGGAGAAGAGACTTACTTGAAGCGAGATGACACTTCATCAGCAGCTTTCTGGTATTGCTCTGTGGTGACTTTGTAGAACTGGGCACTCTGGAAGAAAACAATAAACATTTCAAAAATATCATTTATGTGCGTCGTAATAGCTGGTAAATAAAGCTAATTTGGGTATTTTATCCATTTAAGTTGTTAAAACCTTCAAAACTCAACCACAAAATGAGATGTACCACAAAATTTCAGGGATTACTTGTTAAATGGTGTCTGGGAGGTTACGAAGGAGAGAGGAAATCCTACAGAGACACGGGGTGGGAATTCCATATTTTTAGCACAAGGTACTCCTGGAGGCTTTGAAGCTTCTTCAGTAGCAGGAAAAACGAAAATCCTGATTCTTTATTTCTTTGCCTGCTCCTTTACACCCATCTTTACAGGTGATGCTCCAGGCCAAAATCACCCAATAAATGAACCATGGCTCCGCTTTCCCTTTCACTCTTTGCCTTAAAAACGCCTCTGCAGGGAATTATTGCAACATTCCAAACTCACAGGTGGCTTCAATCAGTAACTAATCATAATTTTTAAAACCAGGCAGCTTCAGACCTTGTTTTCATCTCCCCTAAAGCCAGGAATGGCTTTCCATCAGTTCTACCAACTGGTTCCTTTGTGGAATGATGGCAAGACAGGATCACATGAGGCAACAGAAGTTCTCCATGTGTAGGAATGGCAAGGAGTTTCGGACCTTTGGAAGAAGGGGGAGGATGCTCTGGAGGAACACAAGGATCACGTGAGGTCGTGCAGGGAGAAAATGAGAAGGGCCAAAGCCCAACTAGAACCACTAGAAGACTAAAAGACAATAGGAAAGGTTTCTATAAATACATCAGCACCACAAGGAGGGCCAAGGAGAACGTCCATCCTTTGCTGGATGTGGGGGACACAGTGACAAAGGCAAAGCAAAAGGCTGAGGTGTCTCTTGGGAAGACCAGTCGTTTGGGGGTGCCCCAAGATGGAAGAGCAGCTGGACACGAGCCCAGGGGTGCCCAGGGGGGCAAGAGGCCGATGGCCCCGGGGCTGTGCCAGCCATGGGGGGACAGCAG
>JAWWTY010000425.1:0-11567 GCA_035222235.1 Margarornis squamiger | reverse complement strand
TTGGGCACCTCCAGCCCTGGGCACTCCAACCCTCCCTGGGCAGCCCCTGCCAAGGCCTGACCACCCTTTCCAGGCAGAAATTCCTCCTCAAAGAACTCTTCCTGAAATTCTTCCTGCATCCTTCACATTATGTAAGTTTCTCCCCCTCTCCAGCTTCCTGAACCTTTCCCTATGTAATCTAACTACAGATCTTCCTTCTGAACTATTCAACCCACACAAATAACAGTCTTTTACAGCATCTGTCAAGCGAGCTTGTAAACCCCAAGAATTTCATTTTCTGAATCAGATGTATCATTCCAGGATTCTAAAATGGGTAAGGTATCAAAAAAGCAAAATGCATCCTTTTAAGAGCCAGATTAGGCAATGCAACTTCCAATGATGCCTGAGCTTTTTTATTTACTGACAATTCAAAGGAATTTGTATTTTAATGAAATTCAGGACACAGCAGTAATGGAGAAGTTACAGCTGTGCCCATGACAGGATTGTTACAAATATATAGGACATTCCAAGTAGAGAAGACTCTTCTGAAATCAGAAAATTCTTTGAAGAGCACACAGAGCAGGCTTTTTAAGATGTTAAGCTCAAAACTAAATATTTTGCAAAGGTACTCAAAGCATTAGGTTCAGTTAATTTAAGTACAACCAGGGCTGCCAGGCTGAAAAATACAATTTAAAATGCTCAAGCTGGAAAACTTGCAGGATCTCCAACACTCAGAGCCACATTTAATTCAATTGTACACTGAGGAGTTTCAGTAATCAGCTTTTCACCTCAAAACAAGTATTCAGCCACATCTATAAAGGTGTCTGCAGGCTTTTAAAATGTCACTTTTGAAGTGCAATTACAATCCCTTCTTAGACAATGTTATAGGCATTCATGTATTTTAATTTGCCTCAGCCACAGTTCGGGATGATACAGATGGAATTAAGAGCAATACAGATGGGTAATTAAGAATAAAGCTTAGAGTTCAGTACAGAAAGCACCAGAAATCAAGTTTATTATGAATTACTCTGCCACGACCTGGGACCTGGAGTGGAAGAGCAGCACAGGATGTATGCAAACCATGGATATGCAAATGAGCATAAACACATACCTTGTTTTCCCCACTACAGCCACTGTTGTCATCATTATCAACATCATCATCATCTTCTCCCTCCTCCTCTTCCTCCTCTTCCTCCTCATCCTCCTCCTCCTCCTGCAGTGGGATGGTGCCATCGTAGCCATAGCGGCTGAGCAGCTCCTGGATTGGCATATCACTCTCCTGGGAAAGATCCAAACAAAGTTTGGGATTTTAGCATGGATGTTCCACATCCCATATCTGCCCTACAGCACAAAGGTGAGCATTTTAACAGTGGGATGATTTACACACACACACCAAGAATGGCCACTCAACAATCAATGGACAGTCAAAGCCTGAAGTTTGGGTTCCTAAGAAAAATGTGTGGGGGTTTTTTTATGCAGGATCACTTTATTTCCCAAGTCTTTATAAATTTACAGCAGACCTCACATATTAACAATCTCATAAAGCTCATTTAAAGAGCTTGGGTTTATCATCCCCCTTCAGTATCCAGAGCAAACACGCTCTTTATTGGAATACATATCGATATTCCCACTGCTGCCCAAAAATAACCAGAAAAAATGGTGGTAATTTAGCACACATTTGTGGAAAAAATGATAAATTGTGTGTCAGCAGCAACTGCTTCACACAGACAGCTGAGATCCTGAGGCAGGAACTTGTCCTGGTGCAAGGCAGGGACTCCTGCAGTGACTCCACGAATTCAGCACAACCACAACTTGCAGTAATATTAAATCTTTGTTGGGGAGGTTGTGCTACAGGGACAATCCTACAGAGTTCTACAACCCCAGTTTGGGACACCAAAGGACACCCAAAATGCAGCCCTCAGTCCCCCTGTGCCTCTCTTCCTTCTGGGCAAAACAAAAAGTGAGGGTTTGGATGGGGGTGAGGGATCACCTGATATCCAGGTGAAGTTATTAATGTTTGCACACTCACAGATATTTTAAGCGGGTTGTCTACAAACCCACCCACAGCTGGAAGCAAACCTGCTAAAATATGCACACATTTAAAAATCTTGGTATTTAGAAAGCTGGTCCCCTCTGTAGGGACACTGCAAGTGAGAGACAGTTCTCAAATTTAGTGGCTCCCAGACTGTTACTATTTACATTCACTTTATTAATAAAAATTATTAGTTGCTGGGTCTGCAAATTACTTCTTTTATTACTTTTAATATGCAGTATCCAGCCTGCAGGGGCAGTATGTGATATCCCGAAGGAGATTTTTCACAACAGAAGCTTTCAGAGAGCATTTTAAAATTCTCTTTCTCACAAGATCAAATCATTTATTTATTATTTGGAGGTGTCTGCTTGGTCTAAATAGTTTTACTCAGTAATTAATGTGCCTCTTGGATGATAATTAGATATTTCTGGTTGTTGGCTGACCCTTCCTAAGGGCCTTCACTATCAACACATTTCTAGTTTCTGGAAACACTACAAATCCCAATTATAAAAGGCAAGTGGAGTTAGTTTTGCTCTGTAAAAATAACACAGGGGTTACCAGCACTCACTGTATGCATGTTTTATTTTATTTTACTTCAAAGAACTAAGCCATTCTACCACTTACTGCTCTACTCTGGTTAAGCTTTACACAGACCACGTGGACCTAAATATCCTCCCGTTCCCTCTTGCTTCCTTGGTCCCCATCGTATCATTTTATGGAAAGAACTCTTAGAAGTGGGGAATTAATATTTTACTGACACAGACAACATGAAAGGACTGTGGTCTTAATTAAAACCTGGCACAGCTTGCAGAAGAATCCTACTCCTAACTATCCAAATGTTCTCCAGTGCATTTTGGAAGGTAATATACTTTCTTTAAACCTATTTGTAGAGCCAGCTGAGAATTAAAAAGAGCTTTTACTGCAATTTGCAGGTATGTGTGAACTATGTAATATGAATATTACTGACTCCAGGTTATCTAGGAAAGGGGGGTTGTAATTACAACATTTTTCTTAGGTAGAGCCTCTTAACTTCAAATAGTCCATTACAACTCAAAAAGCTGCAAGGACCTGCCAACTCTCTGAGAGAAAATGAAACTTATTTCTTTATTGCTTCAGGATATTGCAAAACAGAAAAGGTTCAAAAGGATTATTCAGGACATGGAAATTCCTCATGTGGAAGAAGGGTCCAAGGCCAGGTTGGACAGGGCTTGGTGGAAGGTAAACCTGCTGCCCCACAGATAGAGGTGGCCACTGCATATGAGGGGACAAACTGAAGAGTTGTAGTGTGGTGATAGAATTACACAAAATATGAAGGGAAACCCCCACATTTTCAACTTAAAACCCACATGACACACATGTGGAGCTCCATTTCTCATTTGATCTTGATGAAGCATATTGAGATTAGCCAACTATTTATTTAGCTTATGTTTACCATTTAATAACAACCTGGAAATTACCAGAAAGCAGCGATCATTTACACTGGAAACAGAGATTAAATGCACTAATTAATTTAAAGTCATATTGGCATAATCACTTATGCTAAATAGGATTTGTACACTGAATATGCATCTGTGAATCATTAATGAACTGTTCTGGAGGCCTCTGCAGACAACGAGGCCACAGACAGTACCTAAATTACTTTGCATTTATAATAAACCTACTTGGTAATTTAAGGGTATTATTCCTGCCTGAGAAATAATTGAAGACAATACAGAAGTGACAGCACAACCTGAAATTACCAGAAAGAAATTATCACTTACACTGGAAATATAGCTTATATGCACTAAATTAATTTAAAGTCATATGGGCATAATCACTCAGGCTAAATAGGATTTATACGTCGTTTCCTCTGTGTCTTCCTTCAAAATGATGATACTGCTGTATGCTCCACCACATTATTAAACAGGTACTTGTATAACAATGCAAGAGAAATGTCAAATTATGAAGTTGTGCTTTTTCAATAAAAATCCGTAAGCACTAATAGTTGCAAGTGCTTTATAAAATAATAACTTGCACTAATCAGGTGGAATATACAAGTTTAGTCAGAGGATATTTTAACTTGTAGTAACTCTAAAATGCAAATCCTATGCCAGGATGCAAAATCTATACCATAAAAATATGCAAAAAGAAACTAAACAAGCACAGCTTAATATATTTATTAAGTATTTATGTACCAGTATTAAGTATTTATGTACCTATATATTACATTATATATATCTCTAAAATATACATTATACACAGTATATTTATATTTTATATATATAACATATGTATATTAAGTATTTCTATATCTAAATATGTATCTTAAGTATTTATTTTATATATATAGTATGTAATAATGTGCATATTATATATCTAAAATGTATATACATTGCACAAAGTATATGTATATTTTAAATATGGAGAATGTATATCTTAAGTATTTCTATATAAAATATGCATATTATTTATTATATATAAAGTATTTATGCACCAGTATGTGTGTATTAAATCTAAAATGTATATACATTATACACAGTATATGTATATTATATATAGCATATGTAGATTAAGTACTTCTGTACATAAGTATGTATATTAAGTGTTCATTTTATATATATATATTTATGTACCAGTAAGTGCATAATATCCATCTAAAATGCATATATACGATACACAACACATGTATATTACATATATGTAGATTAAGTATTTATATATAAATAAGTATATTAAGCATTTATTTTTATATATACACACATATGAAGTATTTATGTGCTGGTTTCTTTTGCCCAGTGTCTGAGCCATTTAGTGCAGCCCCTTTCCCCCCTCTCTATTACTGCCCTAGCAATGGTTTGGGGGATTATCTTTTAGGATTCCAAGGCTAAGGGCTGGCCCCCTGCACATGTTTTGGGTGAGGCTGTGGCTCTGCTTCAGGACCACTCCAGGCCACCTACCCTGTTAAGATCCTCTATTTCAGATCTGATGTTTGTCTCTCCTTCCATCATTTCCTCCTCTTCTAATGTCCGTTCATCATCAAAGTCATGCACCAGCATATCAGCTGATGGGTCAAACTCATGGTCATCAGATGTTGCTGAACCTCCTGATGGGAAACAGTTTAAATAGTGTGTTTAGTTACATCATGGCCTCGCAGAGTTTACTTTATTTTTATTCTTTTGGTGACGTTTTAATGCGTAGATTACACTCAGAAATTCAAATCTCCTCCCTCAATCCTTTATCTTAGGGAAGGGAAAGCTCTGGGGAGAGGTCCTGGCAGAAAGAACCAGGAGAGGGTTGGAACAGCCAGATCTCCCAGTTCCCTATCTCTGGACATCAGGCCCTAGTTAAAAGTCTGGAAAACGTTCAGGTTTTGAACACTTTAGTCTTAAATAATCATAAACCTGCCTAAATTGAGTTCTGCTGGGAGCAGAAATACTCATAAAATCCACACTCTGGGCAGTCGTTCCCTTTATTCTTTGGAAGCTTCTTTGTTTACAACTACAAAGACAGACTAATGACTTTTCCAAAATTTACATTAAACAAGCTTCACAGTTATTCAGATATTAGTTCTGAGTTATTTTTCCCCGTGCCTTTATTTTTCACATGTCTTTGTAGAGAATTCTGGTTATATTTTGTGGCAATGAAAAAGAAATGGATGGATGAAGGGTTTGGCAGATGTCCTTCAGCAGTACCTGAATTTTCATTCTAACCCTGCTAAGATTTTTCCACTGGTGTCCTTGGACAATTTACATTTCATTTTCCAAAAACTGTAAGGTTGCGACTACAAGGTTTAACTGTAAAGCAATTAATTATTTCTCTGAAGGAAATAAAAGCTCAAGACATAACACCAGTCCAGCCTAAGTAACTCCTGGAAAGCTTTTCCACTAGCAGGATGCCAAAAAACCTTGGAAATCATAAAAAATATTTACCTGGGCTTGAAGACTCAACAGAAGGCTAAAAAAGAAAAGAAAGGAAATTATTTTCACTATTTTGTACAGAGTCAATTCAATAATTCAGCGGATACAAAGCAAGTCACTGCAAATAATATATTAATAAATAAGGCATCAAGGCAAATAGTACCTTAAAGACCCAGCTGTGCTCTAACTCCAGGAATTAAATCCCCTTTCCACAACCCAGGTGCACTCCAGGTTGGAAGGGATATCCCAAACACACCCAGGTAAATCCCAGATTACATGGGCAGGGAGTTGAAGAGAAATTATTCTTTCCATTTGAAGCTGAACACAAATTCCCTGTTCTGTTTCAAATCAGGGACACACTTTGTAAAGGTAATCCCAAATCACCATGAGAATTCCTCAGGGAACAAAGGAAAAAGCAATTTAATATTAAATCCCTAACACGGCTGTGAGGAAAAAGACACCAACTACAACCCCCTCCTCCCCAAAACAAACCAACCAAAACAAACAAACAGAAAAATCCACAGAAAAACCCCAACAAAAAACTGCAAAACAATCTCCCAAACAAAAAGCAAACAAATGAAAAACAAACAAACAAAATGTTTCAAGCCAGACTTTCTTCCTTAGTAGGTTTATAACACAAATTAATACAGACAGACTACAAAACTAATACATATACTGAGATCTAGAAAAATGAGTTTTCCACAATAATCCATGTCACAGAGCCACCCTTCAGCCCAGCATATTTGGTAACCTG
Organism: Margarornis squamiger; assembly: GCA_035222235.1. Lineage (NCBI taxonomy): Eukaryota > Metazoa > Chordata > Aves > Passeriformes > Furnariidae > Margarornis > Margarornis squamiger. The sequence continues at coordinate 4,906 of JAWWTY010000425.1, read as the reverse complement.
ATATTTACAATGTGACCAAACAACATCTTCTATAAAATTCTGCTTTTCCTTGGTTATACCTTTGCCAATCTTTAACCTCCTGGGACTAGATCTGCGTAATAATTCAAACAAAGTTTTCAACTCTTTTCAAGCATAGACCTAATGAAATGGGGGTTTCTGAGTTAGGAAACTGACTTTTCCCTTCAGAGCTGCATAACCCCAAAATATATTTCCCTGTGTCAAGCAGAAAGAATGGAGAAGGTGCCTGAAGGGAGGAGCTCCAAGCTCCCTGTTCAACCTGGCCTGGGACACTTCCAGGGATCCAGGGGCAGCCACAGCTTCTCTGGGAATTCCATCCCAGCCCTTTCACCACCCTCCCAGCCAACAATTCCTTCCAATATCCCATCTATCCCTGCCCTCTGGCAGTGGGAAGCCATTCCCTGTGTCCTGTCTCTCCATCCTGTGTCCCAAGTCCCTCTGCAGCTCTCCTGGAGCCCTTTAGGCACTGCAAGGGGCTCTCAGGCCTCCACGGACAAACTCAACATTAAGTGGGTAAGAGCTAAAAAGAATTTTGCAAAATATTGCACAACACCAGAGGAAGTTTTGCAAATCACAACATCCAAAAGTCTTTATTTGCAAAGATTATGTTAACAAATTCCAGAGTCCAGTATTCCTGCATGTACTGAGCTGAATATCAAGATCAGCCAGCGAGGACTGATCTCTATTTGGTGTGTTTTGTTTGATAAACCTGCAAAACTGGGTAATTTAAAATATGTAATACACGATTATTAGTGCGAATTAACAATGGCTTAGTGCATTTATTGCAGCAATCACAGGTGGGAAAGCAAATAAATTCAATCTTTCCAGCCAGGAAGGAAACCATGGAGAGCCTTCTCTCTTCTTCATGGAAAAGGCTGCAATCCAGTGGGAGAGGGAAGAGAAGGGAAAAGGAAGGAAAAATAGCATATAAACCAGAGATAACAGGAGCTCAGGGAGCCATGACTCCAAAACCCACCCCCAAAAGCACAGCTTTGGTTTCAGCCACAATTCAGGACTTGCCAACAGGACCTGGAGAAGGTCTTGGTCCATGAGTCTCGTGCAGAGCAGAACCACCAACTCCTCACCTCCATTTCAGGGAGGAGAGAGTTTGGGAGAGTCTGAGATGTTCAGCCTGGAGAAGAGATGGCTCAGGAGGATCAGATCCATGTGCATAAATCTCTGATGGAAGGGTGAACAGAAGACTGAGAGAGTCTCTTCTCAGTGGCATCCCATGCACAGCAGTCATTTGGAACAAACTGGAATATGTTTAAACATAAGGAAAAGCTTTTTCCCTGTAAAAGGGATGAAATGGGGGAACACATTGCCCCAAAAGGCTGTGGTGCCTGCACTGGAGATGTACAAAACCAGACTGGCACTGGGCAACCTGCTCTAGCTGAAACAGCCCTGAGCCAGGGCTTGCTCTGGATGTTCTCCAAATGTCCCTTCCAACTCCAGCACTTCTGGAACTAAAATGCTCCAGTAAAGACTGCATTGGAGCTGACAACAACAAAGGATTTCCCTACTGAGAGGGGACAAAAACCACAGTGGGGCAAGAAAAAATCTCAGGAGAGTCAAGCACACTTGAAGAAACAAAGTTCAGCTCCCAGTATTCTGGAATGGCATGGATAAGGCCTGGCAGCTCCAGAAGGAGAACACCTTCCCTACAGCCTGAACAGCCGCTAAGGGACTTAACTCCAAAACACAGAACCAGTACAATCCCACCCTACGGGAGGAAATAGATACAAACCCCGAATCAGGAAATCGGCAAAACCCAGCCCCCTCCAGAAACACCATTTCCACCCCTGATTGATTCTAGCCCATTCTTTCCACAGACAGCTTTTAGGAGAGTGGCCTCTGGGTCACTCTTCCTTTCTTCCAAGCGTTGCCAACCACACCTGCCTTGTCTGTGGATTATTCTCTCCACATTTCATATTTTTCTAATCTGTGTGATGCCCTGCCAACCATTTCCTTCTTCTATTTCTAGGTACATACAGTGTCCCATTACATCTCATCTGCATTAATGACCGGCTGCTGCCAAAAGTAACCCTTGACCTCGTCCCACCACTCCATGTCTCCTCTGCCACTTGTGCCAGGTCCAGCCATCAGGAAGCTGCAGCATGTGCTGGTTCAGCAGCCCCATCTCAAAGCTGACTGACACCACTTTCCCATCCTATCCATGAGCCAAAGGACTTTATCTGGGGCCTCTGCAATCAGCAGATGTGATGCAAACAGTCTCCAGCGTGAGCCTGGAGCTGAACCCATGGAAAAGGCAGCATGGTGGGAGGCCTGGAAAATGCTTCAGTGACACCCTGTCAGCATCACACAGAAGGGGAAGGAGCATCCTCTGAGGAAAGAGTTGTTGCAAGGCTTGGTGAGTCAATCCTATTTCGTGCCTCCAAGTGCTGGTGACTATGGCCAGGGGAGGACAGATGGCTTTGGGGGCATTTGATCATGAAAATCTCCTGGCAGTGGTTAAAGATCATACGGCTGCACTGGCATCAGCAGAGCCTAATTCCTAAGCTATGGCATGGCAATGGAATAGGAACTCCTGTGAAAAGGACAGCCCTGTACTTCAGTGGCTTTCCCTTTTCTGCTGCAGCCATTCAGAGAGAAGCACAAAGCACTGTTTTGCCTCAAGGGCACTCATGGGAACAAAGAGCTGCTACCTATCAATGGATAATGGTATCCGAGGCCCAGGAGAGAAAAACTATGGGATGCTGACAATATACAGGCTGACACACTCCAATTTTCTATGCATTGCACCATCAGAAAAGGTAACAGTGAATGTCTGCTGTGGGTTCAAAAGAATGAAAACCCATCCATGAACTCCTAACTCACAGACAAGGAGGAAAAACTCAAGTGGCCAAGGAGTCCTGAAACACCAAGGAGCATATTTGTTAAAGCTCCAGCTGAGCAACTCCAAGGAAATACCAGCTCTGAGTATGGAGAAAACAAACCTCACGGTAAAGAGAAAAAGACACAGAGCCATGAAACATCAGCACTAAAAGAATGTCACTGCTTTTATTCCACGTGTATTTTTAGGAGTCTCAGGAAAGCCAGGCTGAGTACGTGTTTTTCAGAAGCTTAGAGACACTTGCAGCAAGAATCAGCCAAAAGATCATATCCAATACACCCTCCAGCATGTGGATACGGGAATAGATGGGACTGAAGTCGGCCAGACACCTTTGACTGCCAAGTGGGGAATGCAGCAGACACGTGTCAGACATGGAAACATCCACAGTGTCACTCTGACAACTCCCTGGACTTTGGGATGTGTCTGGATCACTATCATTGGGGATGGAAGATAAATGGTAAAACTGAACTGGCATTGTGACAGTTTAATTAATGCAAACAGCCTTCAGGAGACAGCAGTTGTGCACAGTTTACTCTAGGCAATGCCCAGTGCTGGATGCTAGCAGGAGATGGCCAGGTTTTATTCCAACACTTCTGCTTGGACTGGAATGGGATACTCCAAACTGTGGAAGCTGTGGAAGGAATGCACCAAGTTTTCTCTGTTCACATTTCTGCTACAGCAAAACCACCTGAACAGGACTGACAGGACACTACACACAAAACTACAGCTGCCCTTGCTACCATCTTTCCTGCTGTTTAATATAATCATGCAATAATGACACATACTAAAATCAGCAGTATCCACACAACAAATACACATCCTGTTCACATTGACTCCGTTATCTTTAATAGCTCTTTTAAGTGTTACATAAACCAGTTAAAAACTAGAATTAAATTCTGTCTATATTGACAGCAATACGTGTGACAAACCCATCAGTTTGCTCAGGTCTTTCGAGCTTTGTGACAGGAAAATCCCCCAAAGTTAATAAACATTCTTGAGCTGAGCTAAATGATGGCCTGGGGAAAAGGACTGGTTAAAATGGGGAAGAGCATCCTTTGCTCAACAGGGAATGTGTCCCTTTCCGTAACTGGGTATGTCAGTGGAAAGTTACAGTTCCAGCCTGTCCCTCTCTCAATATAATCAATATATATTTGATTTGTATATCCAATTAACTTGTGCTAGAAAATGGAAAAGCTACATTTATATCCTGGGCAGAAAACAGCAACATCTTGAAGCATGAAAAAAAGAAAAATACTGCTGGTCCTCGTTTACCAGTTCTACATGTGACCACTCCCAGAGCCAAAACTGCAGTGGCATCCCTGAAATGGGAGCCTTTATATCCATAGCATTTTATTTTTGAGGCTGGATGCTAAATGAGAAAACTCTTGTATTTTCAGAACACAAAGATCAAGTGCAATGTTGGAACTCACAGATCCTAAACATGTATGTCTAAGTTTTGAAACTGCCACCTTAGCAAAGGTCCCCTGGCTTGGGCATTCCTTTCCAAGTCTCAATTCTGCTATAAACATGACTTTTCCCAGTCTCTTTCCTTGGAAGTTTTCAAGAGCAGACTGGAGAGAGTCCTGAGCAAGACAGGGAGACCTCTGCTGTGAGCAGAAGTCAGATCAGAGACCTCCTGAGCTCCTTTCCACCCCAAATTATCTCAAAATGCTGAGTTTTGAGATTTTTGAGAGAGCTGGGAGTGTTCACCTGGAGAAGAGAAGGCTCCAGGGAGACCTGAGAGCCCCTTCCAGTGCTTAAAGGGGCTCCAGGAGAGCTGGAGAGGGACTGAGGACAAGGGCCTGGAGGGACAGGACAAGGGGAATGGCTTCCCCCTGCCAGAGGCCAGGGTTAGGTGGGATACTGGGAAGGAATCCTTCCCTGTGAGGGTGGGCAGGAGCTGGCACAGGTTGGGCAGAGAAGCTGTGGCTGCCCCTGGATCCCTGGAAGAGTCCAAGGCAACCTGTGCCAGGGCCTGCCCACCCTCCCAGCCAGCAATTCCTTCCCAATATCCCATCTATCCCTGCCCTCTGG
>JAWWTY010000424.1:0-11571 GCA_035222235.1 Margarornis squamiger | reverse complement strand
GGGTTCTGGGTGGGAGGGGGGGGGTCATGAACTGGGGGGTTTTGAGGTGAGGCCCCGATTTTGGGGGGTAATGGCTTGGGGGACCCCGAATTTCGGGGATGGTGGGTCGATACTGGCGAGGAGACCCCAATGTTTGAGAGGGGCACTGATCGGGGGCGGGAAATGAGTGGGAAGGACCCCCAGACTGGGGGGTGATGGGTGGGGGAACCTCATTTTGGGAGAGAAATATGGGGGGGTAACACCTGAATTGAGGGGTCCTGAGTTGGGAGACCCTAAATTTGGAGGGCAGTAGGTGCCAGAACCCTGACTTTGGGGGGAAATGGGAGACACCCTTGAATTGGGGGGCTGGGGAGGTGAGGACCCCAATTTGTGGGGGATCGATGTGGGGAGGGGGGCAATGGGAAAGACCCCAGTTTTGGGTCAACAAGTAGGGGGGGAACCCCATTTGGGGGGTTCTGGGTGAAGGGCCCCACTTTTTACCCCACATCGGGGTTTGGTCCCCCAATTTTGGGGGGGGTCTCTCTGGGCTTCCTCACCCTCCTCTTGCCCCCCCAGATGCTTTTGGGGGTGCGCCAGGCCGGGGGGTTCACCCGCAGGTTGGGGGTCGAGTGCTCCAACGCGGCCGAGGCGCTGGCAGCAGCGAAGGCAGGGGCCGACATCGTCCTCCTGGACAACTTCGCCCCCCAGGTGAGCCCCCAAAATCGGGGAGGGGGGCCCAAAAATGGGGTGACCCCAGGTGTGGGGCTGGACTCCAAAAAGCAGGGGGGGAACCCCCTGGTGAATGTGGAGCAGCTCCATAGAAAAGGGAGGGAACTCCATTTGGAGGGTCAGTGGGTTGGGAAACCCCCAGTTTTGGGGGTCAGTGCGTGGGTAACTCGTGGGTTTGAGTGGGGGGACCCCAATTTGGGGGGTTTCTGAGCGGAGGGGACTCCAGCTTTGGGGGTCAGCGGGTGGGTCTCTTGTGGAGTGGGGGTTTTGGGTGGGGAAACTGTGATTTTGGGGGTTTCTGCCTTGCGGACCCCCAGTTTTTGGGGAGGGGGGGCTCCTCGCTAACGCGGTGCCCCCTGTGCCCCCCAGGAGCTGCACGAGGCAGCGGCGCAGGTCAAGGCTGCCCACCCCACAGTGACGGTGGAGGCCAGCGGGGGGGTCGTTTTGGGGACCCTCCCCCAGTTTTTGGGGCCCCACATCGACGTGGTGTCCATGGGGTGTCTGACCCACAGCGCTCCCGCCCTGGACTTTGCGCTGCGGGTGCTGGAACCCTAAAATCCATCCCGAGACCCCAAAAAGCCACCCTGGGACCCCCAAAACCCACTGAAGAACCCTCATACTCACGCTGAGATGCCAAAAGCCCTGTGGGGACCTCCAAAATCCACCCTGAGACCCCAAAATCCACCCTGAAATCTGGCAGTGGGTCCTCCCAGCTACCATTGCCTTGGCACCCCCGTTCCCCCCCACCATGTCCAGGGGACTCCAAAATCCATCTTGGGGCCTCCCAAAACACATGCTGGGACCTCACATCTCCCCTACCCAGGGAGGATCCCAAAACCCATCCTGGGGTCCCCAGAATCCACCCATTTTCCCCCCGAATTTCCATCCTGAGGTCCCCTCACCCCCCTTTTCTCTTTGTACCCCCAAATAAACCTCTCCCACACCTCCACCCACGTGTGCCCAAAATTTTTTGCGGGCATTTCTGTGCAAAAACATCCAACTTATACCCAGCAAAATGGGGGGAGGGACCCGTCGACCCCCTTCTCAAAAGCAGGTGAAGTTCTGCTGGTCAGGGAGTGGGATCCAGGCTTTTGTGGGAACCCGCAGCTCCTGCTTGGGGAAACTGGAATGAAAACCAGAAATCCCTCACTTCGGAGTGGGAATTGGAGCTTGGGGAACGAGCCTGAGTTCAGGACAACAATTGGAGGGGTGCAGAGCCCAGGTGGAGGGGTTGTTCAGGAGGACATGGGGCAGTTCGTGGGGACACGGGGTTGTTCAGGAGGACAGGGGGTTGTTCAGAAGGACATGGGGCAGTTCAGAAGGACATGGGGCAGTTCAGGAGGACAAGGGGCAGTTCGTGGGGACGGGGCTGGTCAGGAGGACACGGGGCACTTGGGGAGGACAAGGAGCAGTTCGGGAAGACAAGGGTCAGTTCCGAGGGCGGGACCATCTCTGTCTGCTCCGCCTCCCCCCCCCTCCCGTCGGGCAGAGCCGGAGCCGCCGCCGCCACCGCGATGTCCCCGCTGGGCGCCAGCCGGGTGAGCGGGGTGGGGGGCACGGAGGGCACGGAGGGGATGGGCCGGGGTCGTGCTGGGGCTGGGGCAGCTCTGCCAGTGCCCACCCCGGGGGTCCCATCCTGGGGGTGGCCTCGGCGCTGCTCCCCCCGCTGCCACCGCCGGGGTCGGTGCCCGCTGCCCCCCGAGTGCTCGTCCCGTTGGGAACAGGGAATATCCCTTTGGTGTTGCGATCCACGGGGCCCCCTCACTCGGGAATTGCGCAGGAACTTCCAATTCTTCCCGTCATTCCTGAATTAGGGGAAAGGTGAAGGTCGCCAGCCCGGCTGCGTCCCTTCCAGTGTCCCCTCCAGTGTCCCTCGGGGGGACAGGGCCACCTGCCCCACGGGGACAGGGGGGCGGCAGGGGGGGCTGCGGCTGCCAAGGGGATGCTGCGGGCAATGGGATTTGGGGTCCAGCCCCCGAGAGCGGCTGGCAGGTCCGGGGAGCTGGGGCTGAGCTCGGAGCACGGGGCAGGTGCTCCCCCAGATCCCTACACGGGATCCCAGACCGGGATTTGGGTGGGAAGGGACCTTTAGGGACCACTCAGTTCCACTGGACCAGGTTGCTCCAAGCGTTGTCCAACCTGCCTGGGAACTCTCCCATGCGTGGGGTACCCACACTACTCCAGCACCTCATCCTCTCTGTGTGTGACCTTTGGTCCTTTGACCCCCCTCTGCGCCCCTCCCAGGGCGACCTCCTTGCCCAAAATCCTCACCTCCACCTGTGTGGGGGTGTTGGTGTTTCCAGGGTCACCTCAGCCACGTCCTTGACCTTGCACAGCCCTGGGGCAGGAGAGCCACGAGACTGAACACAAGTCTCTAGCACAGACTTGTCTGGAGGCTGCCTGGAATCATCTGTTTTGTTTTCCTCCCTTGCCTGTGGCAGCAGTTTGGATAAGAAAGCTCAGGCGAGGAGGGAGATCCTGGATGAGAAGGGAACATATTGTTATAACATCTGTGCCTCATGTAAAACCCCACAGATAACACTTTGCCTTCTGGAAACAGTCCCTCCTCCCTCAGCAGTGCACACATGCTGACTCAGCAGCTCTGCATTCCAGGCTCTGCCCCAGCTCTTCCCTCAGTCCTTCACCTTTTGGTTTTACACCTCTTTTTTTACACCTTTTTTCCCTGTGCGACACCTGTCACAGCCCCTTGTCCCTCAGCACCACCTTTGGGACGTGCCCCTCGTCCCAGCCCGGGATATTCCCTCTTTTCTCACGCTCCTTTTCCTGCAGCAGCTGCTCCGGGCCGTGGTCCGGCAGGGCTGGAGGTCTCACTCCAGCAAACCTGCCCAAAATGTGCAGCTGAGCAAAGCTGGGGCCGGGTTCAGCTTCGGTGAGTGTGGCAGGGCTGGGAAGGGAGGGCACAGGGAGGGGCAAATGGGGCAACAAAACACACCAGCTCCCCCCCAAAAAAACCCCAACCAATCAGCCAAACAAACAAACAAAACCCCCAGAAAACCAAACAAGTCCGGAGGAATTTCAAGGTAGGTGTTTGTTTGGAAGTAGATTTCTTTTTATAAAAACTGTTTGAAAACAACAATCTCTTCCCCTCTCCAGCTCAGGACCGTGGGGGGGATGTGTGTGATATTTCTGAGACTTTCTTCTTCTCTTCACTGTCTCGAGCAGATGTTTGACAGGTGTTTTTGGTAAAACATTTTGCTACCTGACACTTCCTGCTCCATTTTCAGTAGTTTTTGAATAATTTTGTGAGGAACGGTGTTGGGGACATTGCTCAGAGCTCGGGGGGGGGGGAAGTTGAGCATCTTTGTGACTTTTTTACCTTTTTTTTCACCAGAACTGACGGATGAACAGAAGGAATTCCAAGCCACTGCCAGAAAATTTGCTCTGGAGGAGATTATTCCTGTTGCTGCTCAGTATGACAGGACTGGGGAGGTAAATCCACCACACAGCAGGGGAAAAAAGATTTTTCTCCTAACCTGAATTTTGAAATGTTATCTGTGATAATGAACTGGGATTTTCCCTGTTCCAGTATCCTGTGCCCCTCATCAAACGGGCCTGGGAGCTCGGGCTGATGAATTCCCACATCCCAGAGAGCTGTGGTGAGTGGTGATCCATTTTAGTCCCTAAAATAAGCCAAAGGAAAGGCCTTGGGGGAGATCTATGAGTGAAATTGTGGGTTATGTGTAAAATTACCAGCTGTACCTGGAGTAATCCCAAAGGGAGCCGTGGGCAGGTGGGCACACTCAGGTGTGGCAGGATCAGGTGAGGAATTAGATCCTGATTTAGAGATTTATGGCTGGATTGTCTCCCATGATCACAATTCCCAACATCCCTCTGTCAGGAATTCAAGGGTTTATTGTGATCCTGGCTCAGGCTGGAGGGGTTGAAGGGTTTATTCCTGAGGTTCAGCAGGTAGTGAGCAACCACAGATAAAAATGTCACATTTCGGATTTCCTGCTTTCCCTGGATCTGTGGCCTGAAAACAGAGCTGGGAAATGTCCAGAGCAGGCTCTGTTTGGAGTGGTTTTGATTGATCTGGTGTATCAAAATTCAGGAATGAGTTTGAAAAATCATCTTGTTTCATAGTGAGAAAATCAGCACATCCTCACAATGCAAACTTGCCAGGTAAAATGCTGTCTGCTGCAGCAGTCCTTGCCCCTAAAAAAGGGGATTTTGGGGTTCCAACAGGTAGTTTTGTAAGGTGTCTCAACCCTAATGGCCCTTCCTCTGCTTCCCAAGGGAACACTGGGATGCAAAGCAGTGACAGATCCTGGTGGCACCTTCTGGCTGTTTTGTGCCATTTGTTCCACCTGGAACAGCACGAAATTCCCCTGGGACTGTGAGATGGGATTTTTGAATCATTGGATTGAACTGAAAACAAAGAAATAAAATAGCAGAAATATAAACCTATTTACATATACCGTGCAGTGTTTCCCAAAGGCTGCGGGGGAACATGCCATGGAACAGAGTCCCTGTGGGGGACGTTTGGGGTAATAAAAGCTGGTAAATCATTAATATTTTCTGCTTCTCCTGCAGGGGGGCTGGGGCTGGGCAGCTTCGAGGCGTGTCTGATCACAGAGGAGTTGGCATATGGATGCACCGGGGTGCAGACGGCCATCGAGGCCAATTCCCTGGGGGTGAGTCCTGCTCAGTCCCAGACTGTGCTCTGGGACCCTCCAAACTGGGCTCAGGCTCCTTTAAACTGGGGTGTCAGCCCTCCAGACTGGTCTGGGGTTTCAGCCCTCCAAACTGGGCTCTGGGTCCTTGAAGTGACAGATTAATGCTCTGGCCATTTTCCTTCCAGCAAATGCCAGTGATCATCGCTGGCAACGAGCAGCAGCAGAAGAAATACTTGGGAAGGATGACAGAGGAGCCCCTGATGTGTGTGAGTGTGATCAGTGAATCCCATTAATTAATTAATGGCAGAGGAGCCCCTGATGTGTGTGAGTGTGACCGGGGACCAGTCGGTGCCCACAGCTCCCCCCCAGTTCCCTGGTTGCTCCATCCCAGGCTGCTCATTCCCGGGGACGGGGGGGATTTGTCCCCTCCAGGCGTACTGTGTGACAGAGCCCGGCGCGGGCTCCGACGTGGCTGGCATCAAGACCCGGGCGGAGCGGAAAGGGGACGAGTACGTCATCAACGGGCAGAAGATGTGGATCACCAACGGCGGGAAGGCCAACTGGTGCGTCGGTCATACTGGTCATACTGGTCTGTGCTGGTGTCCCCGGAAGGGGCTGTCACCAAACTGAGCGCGCCAGTTTGGCACCAGTTTGTGGGGACAGCCCCAGTGCTGTGGGTGCCCAAAGAGGGAACGGGGCGATGATGTCATAGTTTGGTGGCATCACAGCTCGATGACATCACAACCTAATGACATCACGGCTCGATGTCACAGTGCAGTGACGTCACAGCTCATTGTCCTAGCAGCTGGATGCTGTCACAGCTCAGGGACATCACAACCTGATGATGTCACAGCTCAATTACATCACAGCCTGCTGATGTCACAGCTCAATTATGTCACAACTCAGTGACATCACAGCTCGATGACATCACAGCTTGATGATGTCACAGCCCTGTTCAGGAATGCTGCTTGGTTTGGGCTGAAACCAAACAAAATCCCTTCCAGCTCCCCCTCGGGACAGGGAGTCCCTCAGGGTTAACGCTGTCTCAGAGTGCTCAGGTTACCCTGCCCTGACCTAGCTCTTCCACAGGGATCAGCTGCTTCTGACTCAGCCAGGAACCTCTCCAGGGAAAACAGAAAAACCCTTGGAATGGGGATTTGGGTTGAATTTCCTTAAGGGGAGGCATTTCCGAGCAGTCCCAGAGCCCAGCTGGGGTTGGGGTCTGGGGAGGAGTGGGGCAGGGCAGACCCTTCTCCCAGGGCTCACGTGCCAACACCAAATGCTTCTCAGTCCAACAGGAAAAGTTTCGTATATTTCCCCATAAAAGCTGTTTAATTCCTTGCCCGAGGCAGAATCATCACAGAGACTCTCCCAGCACATTCCTGACCCCTAGAAATGGGATTTCAGCCAATGTTGACGGAAAAAACCCTCATTTACAAGTGATACCAAGTAAAATGGAAATATTGGCAGTCGAGAGGATAAGGCTTTGCCCACAACTGTATTCCCTGAGCCATAATCCTTACAGATGTGCTGAGAATTCATTTATTTGGGGCTGGTTTTGAGGCAGAAGTATAGCATTGAGAATTAACAACACATGGAGAAGGCAGAGAAGCTTTGCAGGTGGGTCTGAAGGAATTTCATGAAATCTTTAGTGGGAATAGACACCCTGACAACACTTGACATTCCTCACGCTTCTTCCACCACCCCCCCTGTTGGCTGGGGGTTTGTTTTAGGGAAGGGCCAGTTAAAAAGGGCTGTTACAGATAAAAACCCTGGACACTTTGCCAAGCTGTGTGTAGTTGTTGATGAGCTGAGCCCCCGTCTCTGTCCCCCCACAGGTATTTCCTGCTCGCCCGCACTGACCCCGACCCCCGAGCCCCAGCCAGCAAAGCCTTCACGGGGTTCATCGTGGAGGCCAACAGCCCTGGCATCCAGATTGGCAGGAAGGTGAATTGCCAAGAGCTGATTAATGTTCAGGGGGGTGATGGTGTCAGCAGCCAGCTGGAGAACTTCCCTCCAAAACCACACAGTTTGGTGGGATTTCAGCTGCTCCTGCCCGAGGAAGGCACTGTGGAGGGGAGTTAAAAACCAAGACAAAACAAAGTGCCATTTTTAGTAGCAGCAAAACTACGGATTGAACATTTGGGACCTGAAAAGCTAATTTGTGTAGGAGTTTGTGTGTTGGCAGCGTGGCTGGGTCTCACGGCTGCCTTCACTGGGGTTCTTGACTGTTTCCTCTCCCGTGTCAGAGAATTGAATTACAGATATAATTGAATCCTCCAAGGGATAAACTGAACCAGAAAAGGCCAAAGGAGAGATTCCAGCCCCAGGCTTGACCTCCCACACGGAGGCAGTGACCTGCCCAGGTGGGACAGCTCAGGGCTTTGCTGGGCTGGGAAGGCAAAGCTGGTATTTCTTGTCTCTGTGGTTGGTTTTAGCTAAAACTGAACTGTTTCGGGGGAAAAAAAAAACCTTTTATTCTTTGAGTAAACTAAAGGATGGAACTGGTTGTACCTCCGAGGAATCTGATTTAATGGCACCTCTGAAAATTGCCTTTCCCAGGAGATGAACATGGGCCAGCGCTGCTCGGACACGCGCGGGATTGTCTTCGAGGACGTCCGAGTCCCCAAGGAGAACGTGCTGATCGGAGAGGGTGCCGGGTTCAAGATTGCCATGGGCGCCTTTGACAAGACCAGGCCCCCCGTGAGTGCCAGAAATGGGCTCTTTCTAAACTACCACAGGGGTTTCTGCCACTCATACTGTGCTGTGCCCGCCCCAGGTGGCAGCGGGTGCCGTGGGGCTGGCGAAGAGGGCACTTGACGAGGCCACGAGGTACGCACTGGAGAGGAAAACCTTCGGGAAACCCATCGCGGAGGTGAGTCCAGGAGGTCTGGAGTCAAGAATGGGAAGGTCTGATTCAACATGGAGATCCCACGTGATTCAACGTGGAGATCCCAGTCCCGTAGAACTCCCCGAGCACAACTTCCCAAATGCGTTGAATTTGCAAATGAAGAAATGAAGATATAAAATCAGATCTTGGGGAAAATTTACTCCCAGAATGGTTTCTGTGGGGGAGCCCCCATCCCTGGGTGGGGGGCTCACCATGTGGATGTGGCACCTGGGGACAGCAGCTTAGTGGTGAGCACGGTGGTGGTGGGGCGAGGGTTGGACTTGATGACCTCAACACTCTTGTGCAACCTCAACGCCTCCGTGCAGAAGGCACATTCCCCGCGGGTGTCCCTGCCCTCTGAGGCTCACCTGGTGGGTTTCCCTGCTCCCAGCACCAGGCTGTGGCGTTCCTGCTGGCCGAGATGGCCATGAAGGTGGAGCTGGCCAGGCTGGCGTACCAGCGGGCAGCCTGGGAGGTGGACGCCGGACGCCGCAACACCTTCTACGCCTCCGTGGCCAAGGCCTTCGCCGGGGACGTGGCCAACCAGGTGGCCACTGACGCCGTGCAGATCTTCGGGGGCAACGGGTTCAACACGGAGTATCCCGTGGAGAAGCTCATGAGGGACGCCAAAATCTACCAGGTGAGTGGGACAGAGCGTGGGGGTCTCCACGCCAATGCAGGTGTTCGTTATAGAATAATTAGTGGCTGGTTAATTGCAGTAAGGGTGGAAAAAGGGGTGAAAAGACTTGGCCAATCCTTCCATTGGCAGGAAGGCATTAAATTGGGGAAATCCTTGAGTTATGGCACACGGGGCAGGTGCTTCAGCTGAGCTGTTTCACCAGCACCAAGGCACAGGGATTAATGAATTAGCATTAATCACCCTGCGTAGGCTGCAGGAACAGCTGTGGGGCTCAGCCTGCAGTGATTCACTTCTTTAGTTATTTATTTATTAGGGTTTTTTTTCCAGAAGAACAAAACACGGTCACATTTCCTCATTTTCAGCCCATGGACACCCGTAATCCCCAGCGATTTTTCTGCAGTATTACTGCCAAGAAATTATTCCAGGCCAGAATTCCGCTCTTGGCTCCAGTTTGTTGTTCAGCAGGGGTGATTGAATTCCATTCAGCAAACCCAGGGATCTTCACCTTTTCCCTCTTTCCAGCATTACCCGTGACTGGATGGAGTGGATCCAAACAGGTCTCAGGGAACAGGGGTCACAGCTGCTGTTGTTACTGTTGGTCCTGGGATGTTGACATTCCTTTTACAGCTGACTTTAAAATTCCAACTGTTCTCACCAGCTAGGAATCTTTCCCTCTCCAAGGACTGAAGGCAGCTGTTTGGAATCTAAAAGATCTCAGTTCTGATTTCAGTCCTGCCAGGGAGGAACCGAACGGGCCACGGGACTTTGTCAGGATGAGGCTTTTTTCCTGTTCTGGGGTTTTTCTTCCCCAGGATCCCAGTTCTAATTCTCCATCACACAGATCGATCCCCAGTGCAAAGCCAGGCAGGCTGGGATTTTGAAAATGTTTCAATTACTCAGCTTTAGTATGAATTTTTGGGTGTTTCTCCTGCTCCTTCCATCCCTGCAAGAACTCAGGAAAGGCACTGGGCCATACAATTCCAGCAGCCTCACTCGGGGAATCTTCCTGCGGGTGGGGCAAGATTATCCGGATTTTGGGACTGCAGAGAGAATGGATTTGCAGGTGTGGGAGCAATTTTCCAAAGCTACTTGGGGCAGAATTGGGAGCTGAAACACTGAAACCCCCAAATTCTGCTGCCCTGGGCACAGACATGTATTTATGTCACTAGAGGATCCCTGGATCCCTCCTTTGCTGGGCACCTGTATGTGTGTTTTTGCCTGTCGTGGGTCATCCTCACACTCATTTTTCCCAGTTCTCCCTCTTCCTGCCCCCTGGCTCCGTGCTGGGAGGTGTCACAGCCCCTTCCCAGGCTCACTTGGCTCTCGCTCTCCCTGCAGATCTACGAGGGCACGGCGCAGATCCAGCGGGTCATCATCGCCCGCGAGCACCTGGCCAGGTACAAGGCCTGAGGGACGTGGCAGATCCAGGTCCTGCTTTCCAGGGAAGGAGGTTTTGCTGCATTTCTCCATTAGAAACACGTGGGGAAGTCCCGTTTCCTCCAAACTCCTGCTCTTGTGCCTGATCCAGCAGAGGTTCTGGGGCCCCGTCCATCCCCTCGCCCCCTGACCCTGACTGAGCGTCCCAAACATCTCTGAATCCCACAAGGGACCGGTGTCGTTCTTTCCCACTCTCCTTTTGGCAGCAGAGGAGACAAAACCTTTCCCTGGCAAACCTGTGTGATCAAAAAGTGAACAAAATTCAGATTTTTTAATTTATTTCTGATTTTTTGAAGACAAAAAAATCCAGCACATCCCAGGGGGAGATTTGGGGTGTTTGTAAAGGATCCAATCTGCTCCCGGTGTTTACCCCTGGTGCTTGGGAACCTAAAAACCTGACCTTGCCTCCTGAGGAAGGGCACAGGGCCCCAATTCCCAAGATCCATAGGAAAGAAACACTGTAAATTTGGGGCTTTTCATGTCAGTTCTAGAGAAAAAAAAAAACCAAAAGCGAATTTGTTTCTCATGCCTTGAGCTGGAATTCCTTGTTAGGGGCGAGTGGTAATGATGGGGCTGGTGTGTCCGGGGGGCAAAGGAGTGGGATGGATCACTGGGAAAAGCCTCCAGGAAAGGATGAACTGAGCTGGGGTGACCCCAGTGCAGGCTGGGGACGGGCCCTGCACAGCACGGGGGGTTTTCCTGGAAAAGGGGCGTTTGCACAAGGGGTTTCCCTGGAAAAGGGATGTTCGTGGATCGCTGCTGCATCCCAATAAAAGCTGTCAGTGGCGGCGGGAGGGGGGCGGCTGTGCCCGCACCCCTCGCGTGCTCCGGAGGGATGCGGTGCGGTGTGCGGGTCCCAGTGTGGGACTGGGGGGAACTGGGAGTCGACAGGGAATGGCTGGGATGGGGATGGAGGCGGGTGGGATGGGGATGGAGGTGGATAGGGGTGGATGGAGGCGGATGGGGATGGAGGCGGGTGGGGGTGGATCGGGGTGGATGGAGAAGGATGGGGATGGAGGCAGATGGAGGCGGATGGGGACACATGGATAGGGATGGAGGCGGATGGAGGGGGATGGGATGGCGATCGGGGGCGGATGGAGGAGGCCAGGATGGCGATTGGCCGGATTTCACGGGGCTGGATGACCAGGGAGCCACGTGGGGGGAGGATCCTCCCGGCAGGTCCTTCTCCCCGCCCGCGGCCGGGCGTCACTTCCAGCGGAACCCGCGGTAGGAGCGACCGCGTGGTGCGGGGGATGCGG
>JAWWTY010000423.1:0-11580 GCA_035222235.1 Margarornis squamiger | reverse complement strand
GTGGTGCTCCATGGGGCTGTTGTGGCCAAAGGGCAGGACCCAGCACTTGGCCTTGTTGAACTCCATCCCATTGGAATGAGCCCAACTGTCCAGCCTGCCCAGGTCCCTCTGCAGGGCCCTCCTGCCCTCCAGGAGGTCAACACTCCCTCCCAACTCGGTGCCATCTGCGAATTTGCTAATGATGGACTCAATGCCCTCACCTAAATCAGCAGTAAAGATGTTAAACAGAGCTGGGCCCAGCGCTGAGTCCTGGGGACACCTCAGGTGACAGGATGGCAGCTGAATGCAGTGGCAGCACTCAGCTCCTGAGCCAGCAGAGTGTCCCTGCCCAAGCCAAGGGCTCCCAGCTCTTCCAGGAACGTTCCATGGGAGCCAAAGGCCTTGCTGAGTCACCAACACTGCCCGATGTCCTGTCCTGGACCGAAACCCTCAGCACAAGGAACAACCCTGAAGAGCAGAGCACAGGGTAATAAATCAGGGAAATTATGTGTTTGAAGCAGATCCAGGACTGGAAGAACTCGGGTCACTTAACACAGCCAGTCGGGAAGGTCGGGCTCATGGAGAGTATCCAAAGGACCCCAAAGGGATGGAGGAAGAGGAGACCACCCCAAAGTAGAGCCGAAGAGTCCCGAAAGCTCCACCTGGGGCCCGCCTAATTACGGACATGCACGTTAATGGCGGAATTGCGCCTTGAAACGCATTAATGGCTTGCTTTGCCCCTTTTGGGTCGAGCGTAGTTTCCCGGCGCCGCTTCCCTTCCCCAGCCCCACCAGGCCGGGGGGAGCTCCGGGCCGGGCCCCTGACGGGATTCCGGCCTGGAAAACTCCCCCTCATCCCACAGACCGACCCCAGACACGCCATTCCCCACGGCCCCTCCTGACGGGATTCCGGCCTGGAAAACTCCCCCTCATCCCACAGACCGACCCCAAACACGCCATTCCCCAAGGCCCCTCACGGGCCCGTGACGTCACCGCCGCGCCCGGCTCTGATTGGCCGCCTCTGCCCCCGCGCCTGCGCAGTGCCGCGGCTGACGCCGGCCGTGCTTCCGGGATTGCTGAGGGCGGGCAGGGCCGCTCCCGCTATTCCCGGTGCTCCCGGTGTTCCTGCCCATCCCGCTGTTCCCGGTGTTCCCGCTCATCCCGGTGATCCCGGGGTCCCTGGTGGTTCCAATAGGGCAGGGCAGCCCCCCCCGCGCTGTGTCTGGGTCGGCCCCTGAGGCCCCGCCCGGGAAGGGACGTGCGCAGTGCGCATGCGCGGGGAGCGGGGAGCGGGGGGGGGGGTGTCTGAGCGCCCCCTGGCGGTAACAGGGAATGGGAATGGGACACGGGAATGGGAATGGGACACGGGAACGGGACACGGGAACGGGAACGGGACACGGGAACGGGACACGGAGCAGGAACGGGAGTGGAAACAGGACACAGGAATGGGAAGGGGAACGGGACACGGAACGGGAACGGGAACAGGAAAGGGACACAGTGGGAATGGGACACGGAATGGGAATGGGAACAGGAAAGGGACACAGTGGGAATGGGAAAGGGACATGGAGCAGGAATGGGAACGGGACACGGAACAGGAATAGGAATGGAAACAGGACACAGAACAGGAACAGGAATGGGAATGGGACACAGAACGGGAATGGGAACAGGACAGGGAGCGGGCATGGGACACGGAACGGGACACCGAGAGAGACCCCTGGGAGACACAGGGAGTCCTGAGGGACACAGAGACCCCCTCCCTGTGCCCAGCACTGATCCCTGGGGACACCCTGGTGACAGGACACCCATGGGATGTGGCACCACCCCCACCCCTCCCTGTGCCCAGCACTGATCCCTGGGGACACCCCTGGTGATGGGACCTTTAATTACCAAGCTGAGGTAAAAGCAGAAAGGAGTTTGGGGACACCCTGGAGGCAAAGTGGAAACCAACAGAGAATTAACCCAACCCCTCACAAATAAAGAGCCCTGAGAAGGAAGGACAGGAGGTTTCAGTGACAGATGTGGCACAGCTGGGTTCCTTTGGGGTGTTGGGTTTGATGCAGGATCCAAGAAGAGGAATCCAAGAGAGGAATCCCAAAGCAGCAGGGGGGAAGCAGAGGGAGATGCTGTCCCTCTGCCAGGCAGTGGGGACTGCAGAACACGGGGACAGGGGGGTGTGGGACACACCTTTGCAGGTGACCTCCTGTGGCTGGACTCAAACAGCAGGTTGGGAACAAAGCAAGGGAGGAGCAGCCAGGCCTGGATCTTCCAGAGCTGCCTCCTCTTCCAAAGGGAACCATCCCGTGTCTCCCTCAGAGGACAAATGTCCTCCCTCTGAGGAACTCCAAGAGGAGCAGATCACCAGCATCTCTGCAGAAAAGTAGAACTAGAAAAATGAGAAGAAGAGATTAAACCCAGAGAGAGAACTATCTTGCTGCACCTATAAAATAGGATATATTTGGAGATGTAGGAAAGCTCAGGCAAATCCTGTACGTGTACAAACACCCCCCCACAGCCCCCTGTGCTGAGGCTTTTCAGCCCAGGGGTCAACACCTCCATGCATCCACGCATCTATCCATGCATCCATCCATCCCTCCATGCATCCATCCATCCCTCCATGCATCCATCCATCCCTCCATCCATGCATCCATCCCTCCGTCCATGCATCCATCCCTCCATGCATCCATCCCTCCATCCATGCATCCATCCCTCCATCCATCCATCCCTCCATCCATCCATCCCTCCATCCCTCCCTCCATCCATCCCTCCATCCATGCATCCATCCATCCATCCATCCCTCCATCCCTCCCTCCCTCCATCCGGGAAGAGCCCGAAATTCCCTGAGTGGCAGCCAGAGGTCCCTCAGTCGCAGGGAGTGCAGTGCCGTGCGTGGAACGCACTGACACAGCGAGGGGCTGGCAAGGAGAGGGTTGTCACGGTGAGGAGCAAAAATGCACAATTCCAGGTCCTCTTTTGGGGGAAAAAGCAGCAGGGATCAGTCCTTGGAAGAGGCGGGAAGGGTTTGTCCAAGGCAGGACTAAGCACAGGGAGGAAGAGGCTGTAAAGCTGTAAAGCTGGCTCCAGGGGGGACAGCACCCCAGCAGAAGAGGCATTTGGTGGGTTTGGGTGAAAAAAAGCGTTTTTCAGTAACTGCCAAGCCGGCTCCAAGAATGTACATGTTGGGAGGACCTGCACGACCTCTGCTTTGCTTTGAGGGGGTCTCTGCAGGGCTGGCTTTCAAAGAAAGCAGTTGAGTTATTCCAAGGTTATACTGGGATAATTCCCACTGATCTTTAACCCTGTCACACCAATGGATTGACACCTGTTTGCACCAGGAATAGTTTTCGATCTTGGGTTGGCAAACTGGGACTCTGAAATCAGGGTAACAAGTGTTTGTGGGTCCAGTTGGCTGTTCCAGCCTCACCCCTGGAGCAAGTGGTGCCTCAATCCTGGATAAACCACATTCCACAGGACACACAGAGTGAAGGAAGGGGAGGCTGAAGAGAGCAGATGGCCAAAATTCCTGGTCCTGGTCCATAAAACTTGCAATTAGGGGCTCCTTATTTAAGCAGTGAACTTCTCCCCCTTCCTGGATTCACTCAGACACTCCCACACGGTCCTGAAAGGATCCTCAAAAACTCAGGGGCTCTGAGTCACTTCAAACAGTTCATCCCACATTCCTCAGAAGAGATTTAAACACATTACATTGTAACCTCTGGATTTTAATAATTGTAAAACCTGCAGGGCAAGAAGTGAAACCACTTTCCACTTATTACAAGTTTCCCAACATCATCCATAACACTTAAAAACCCAACAACAATAAACCCACACAAACACTCTCCCCCCCGGTTTTAAAAACAACTTACATCTTCTAACAGTCTTTGTTTTTTTATTCCCACATTTAACAGGGCAATGATGGGGAGATGGAATTAGCAGAAGAGCTCCCATAACAGCATTCTTTGCTTTGTTCCTCACGAGCTCGTGGCTCGAGGCTCTGCAGCTATTTTTGTTTTGGGAGAATGAAGCCTGACTTGCAAAGAGACACCAGCACCGTGTCTTGCAGCAGCAGCTCAGACCTGCTAGTGAGAATATTAAGCTCCTTATTTATTGTTCTTGTGGGAAGTTTGTTCCACTGCATCATAGTCAGGACTCTTGTGGACCAAGAACTGCCAGACTTACTCCTCCCGCCAGGTTCTTTCCTCTCTCCTTTATCCTGCCAGGCAATTTAG
Source organism: Margarornis squamiger (assembly GCA_035222235.1). Taxonomy (NCBI): domain Eukaryota; kingdom Metazoa; phylum Chordata; class Aves; order Passeriformes; family Furnariidae; genus Margarornis; species Margarornis squamiger. Next base: position 7,376 of record JAWWTY010000423.1, on the reverse strand, counting down.
CTCTTTTTTAAACAATAAATTGTGACAGAATTAAATTAGCATTGCTGGGGAAATCAGTCACAAAGTGCTGGTCACAACGTCCACGACAGCTCCATTCAAGGAAACCAAAGAGATCCATCAGTCCCTTTCAGTCTCTCTGGGCCAAATTCCAGAAGAAACCCCAAGCATTCAGACCTTTAAGATGTTCTGTGGACGCCTCCACTCAGTGAGGGAAACCTTTACAAACGAAAAGCTTTGGCTTCTCCACTTTTAGGCTCGAGGGTTTATCAGTGCCAGTTACTGCTGATCCTAAATGTGATCAGCTGAGCCTGGAACACCCCAAAACTGTGTCCTGGCACACACACTCAACAAAGTCATATTTCTGAGATGCAGTGATTCCACTGCCTCCCAATTCCTGACTTCTTGGCCTTAAAACCGAGCGTTTCTTTTCAATTCCTTGCACAGACCTGTGACTAGCTGTGACCTGCTGGGTGGTATCAGCTAAACTCACCCTCAGCTTTATTTACTCCGGACAGCAAAGCCTGGGCTGTGCCTGGGTTGGTTTGTTTCCAGACACCAAGCCAAGCCAGTGCTCCCTGTGCTTTGGGGAATTTTGGTCCCATCCGTGGTGTTCCCTGGTCACTAAAGACAAAAATCCTGCTAATCCTGCAGTATCTGCAGGGACAAAAATGTCCCAATGCTGCTAAGAGAGGTTTTTTACCCCAACAGAGCCTGCTTTGGCTCTCAAAAACACTGCTGCTCTCTCAAATGCATCATGTGAATGAAACTGGTGTGTTTGGATCCTTAATTCCCAGCAGTTTGGATTCCCCTAATCCCTGTGCTGTTGGTCCCTTTGCTTGGTGCTCCTTTCAGAGCTCCTGCATGATCGTGCTGATGTTTCCCTTCAAATTTAGCTTCAGGTCATCACTCCCTGTCCCACCACCCTGGGAAATGGATTTTTGCGTCCCACAGGGCAGGAATTAACAGAGAAAAGGATCCAGACTAAGTTACCTTGAAGGCTTGTGTCTCCTCAGAGAAATCCCTTCCTGGATTATAGAAACGTGGGGGTTTATTGCCAGAGTCTTTACCCAAAGCCCTCCAAGGCAGAGCCTGCCCAGCGCAGGGCAGGATCTATGATTGATCACCAGGCCATTGATTAGGTGATTGGAACCCTACAAGGTGCTAATTTGCTTTTCTCACGCTCTGTGATTGAGGACAGACCGCTGAGTGAGTTATTTGATGTTCTCCCAGGAGTTTTCCCAGTCTGTAACCCAGCCAGGCACATCCTGGGGCTCCAAAAGGAGCTGCTTTCCACTCTTCCCGAGCAAATCCTCCCGAGGGCTGGAATTGCCTCCCACAGCCACGAGCAGTTGGAAAGAGCAGGGATGATCCAAAGAGGAAAAGTTCATCAGAGCCTGATGCTCCCATCCTTGGCTAAAGGACAGAAGGGATTGATCCAAGCAGGAATGCTGCCAGGAATCCAGCTGGTTCCTTTGGCTCAGCACTCCCACTGCTCTGCAATTCCAGGAGGGGCAGGGAATTAGGAGAGCTCATCAAACCGGCCAGGAAAATAAAAGCAGAGCAAGCAACCTCACAGGACACATCAGTCTGCCAAAGGGAATTCCAAATTAAGGGGCCTCCTTGCTGTTCTCCACAAAAGCAGCTGGGTTTAGTGGGGAGGTGGCAGGAGAAGGTGGCCTTGAGGAAGTCCTAACCCTGGGAACAGGAATGAGGCTGCAACTCAAGCAGATAAACTGGCTCAGAGGGAGGGGAAATGAAGCTGCAGCCTCTTTACTTGCATCGGATTAGGAGGGACTCTCACACATCCTTTTGCCCTAAGGAAAAATCAACGACCTCCTTTGGACTAATAAAGGATTCCCTCCCAAATGACCTCCTGATGCCACTGCTTTGGGATCTCTCGTTGGTGGTAACTAATTGTGAGAGGAAATTCCTTCCTAGGATGGTTCTGATGCCTAAATCCAGAGCTTCAGGCGAGTTGGCTCAGTGAAGTTGTCCTTCAAAGGCTGCTCCTTGAGCCTGGAGAAAGGATGGGATGAGGCTCTTGCTGTAGCCCCTTCCAGCAGTTCCCCTTTTCCTGCAGCCAAACCTACCTGAGGAAAAGGGAACTGTGGGATTTCCCCCCCTGCTCGTGGCTCCTGCTGCTCCCAGCCAGTCCCCCCAGTCCAGGGATGGGCAGAACTGGTCAGCAAGTTCATCTTGCAGGCAGCAGGAGGGCCAGTGCTGTCCTTCTTTTGACTGGAGCAGGAAAACATGAAATTCCTGGGACTCCCAGAATTCCAGCAAAGCCAAGATTTACCTTTAAAACTGCTCAAGAGCCAGGAAAGGCCTTTTGGCTTCTGCTGGGTTTCCTTTCCAGGCACCTCATTTAAGGGGTGTTGTTGAGAAAGCAGCAGATTTAATTAATAAAACCCTCTAATGTTCACGTGAGAACCACGACAGCGATTGGTATTAACACCAGTGCTGAGACTAATAAATAAATACTGATCAGGATCAAAAGAAACAATGAATTTTCATTAGAGATGAAAATAATCCCTGGATTTTATCCTGTCATTTCCAGGAGAGATCCATTTCTTTCCTTGCCCCGATCTGAGCTCACAAGCTCCTTCTTTCCTGCTTAAAATGCAACCTGTTCTTTGAGGTGATGCTACAGCCCAGGTTAGAGTGATAAAACAAAAATCAGGGATAAATAAGGAATAAGCAGCACTTAAGGGCTGCTCTGGAGCCCCCAGGACTCTGACATGGGCTGGGGGGATATTTAGGATTTCAACAGCATCACTGAAACATTCACCTTGGAATTTTCCCACTGATTGTGGCTATTTATTTCTCATTCTTGCATTTATTACGTGCTGGGGAAGAATGACCAAACAAATGGGGTCAGGTGAGACGTGGAGAGCAGGATATCCCAGTTCTGAACCAAAACTTGACCACACCCTTGAGGGGGAAAAAACAAACCCTGGAGGAGCTTCAAACCTCCCCAGATTGGTGCTTGTCAGGGTTTTAGAGCCACTGCCAACAGCTCTGTCCCCACCAGTCACAAAATGTCACAGAGACACAGCAACAGCTCTCCCAAACCCACTCCTGCAGCGTGGCTCCTGACAGACACATCCCAACCCAGCCCTGGGGACATGGAAGGACAAAATGCTGCAGGAAACAGCATCTCCAGGGCCTTTTTTTGGGTGCTGCCAGTTCCTCTCATAGTGACGTGCAGAAAAGACCCCATAACTAGGTAGTTGTAGAGCAGGTACATTTATTCAGCATGCTGGGTGCTGGGGGGATTGCTCCACCAAAGACATCCACACCCGTCTGTGCTCACAGGTTTGCTTAAATACAGGTGCAACGTGCATATTCATTAATTCCTTATACAGATGCATTATTTTTTTAGAAAAGGCAGGGCTATCCTAATTAGTTCCAAGAAGTAATTTCCATCTTTTCCCCCCCGCTCCTCCCATCTCAGTTTGCACATTGGTTTCCATTTTTCCTGGGCTGGGGTCTCTGGGGGTCTTGGGGACGAAGATCGTGGGTCTTCCTCGCTGTGCCCTTTGCAACTTGGCTCAAAAAGTAACTTAAACCAGTTTTGTTGGCAACCTGAACTGGTCTAATTAGCAAACTTCTACAATGACCTTACTTTCTTGACATATTTCCTGATTTATCTAATTTTGAGAAGCTTCAAGGCCAGGTACTGATAGCAACCACGACATATTCCCTGTAGCTGATAATTATGACCTCAACCATGCAGTCTGTCTTTGCTACTTCAGCAAAAGCCTCTACAATTATTTCTATTAACCCTCTCAGTGTTAGTTCCTTATTGATATCTTATTCAGTTCCCTCTCAGTGGCAGTTCCCTATTGATATCTTGTATCAGTTCCCTCTCAGTGGTAGTTCCCTATTGATATCTTATATCAGTTCCCTCTCAGTGGTAGTTCCCTATTGATATCTTATATCAGTTCCCTCTCAGTGGCAGTTTCTTATTGATACTTTATATCAGCTATTGATACCTTATATCAATACACCACACAACGGAATCCCAGCGGCACAACATCCCAAAATGGGTGTTTTCGGGGGGCTCACCCCGAGCCAAGGGCTGAGCTCTGCACAGCCAGCCCTGTCCTGCCCCTGGACCAGCCTGTAGGGGGGTCACTGCGATCCAGCCAGGGGGGTCATCCCAAATAAACAGCTTTTGTAATGAAAACACGGACTGTTCAGTATCCGGGGACTGTAATGAGAACCAGGTTCATTAGCAGGTCTGTTCGGCTCTGCCAGGGCTCCTGCTGTGCTGCTCCCCTAACAGGGCTGTGCAGTACATGCAAAGGTTCCTCTGTAAAGGAGGAAGAGCCAGTTTCAGTCAAAGAGGAGCTGCTGCTTAAGCCCTCTGGTCCCCCTGGGGGATTCCCAGCCAGAGCAAAGGCTCAGAGACCTCCCCTGTGCCTTGGGGAGGCTGAGAGGGACAAAGCAGGGACACGAGGTGCTCCTTCCTCCTGTTTCCATCTCCTTCTGCCGGGTTTTTCCAGCCTTGATCACCCTCAAGGTTTCATTTCCCTCCCCTCAGCTCCTGCTTTCCTCCTCTTCTGTTGCCCCACAAACCCTGAGCTCCCTCTCCATCTCCCCTCCTGCTGCTCTGCAGCTTCTCCCCATCCATGCTCTGCCACTTCCTTGTGTTTTCCCAGCAGGTCTGGCCCAAATCTCTTGGAGGAGCCTTGGACACTTGATTTCTCTGCCTCAGTTCCTCTGAGAGACCCCCAAATAGCCCTGAATGCCTATTAATTAAAGCCATGATCAAGTGCTTCCATGCCATCTGACTCCACAGCTCCTGGCTGTTCCTGCAGGAAGGAGATGGCTGAGCTGGGTGAAATATTGTGTTTTAAAGAAAATCTGTTGTAAAAGTCACAGTGTGCAGCCCGTGGTGTCACAGCTGAAGGGACTTCTTCCCCAGACTTCCCCATGCTTGGATTAGACATTGGGAATATTTATTTGTTTCGTAGAAAGGGTTGTAAAGCATTGGAAGAGACTGGAGTGGTGGAGTCCCCACCCCTGGAAGGGCCAAAAAACCTATGCATGTGGCACTTGGGGACATGGTGGTGCTGCTGGTTGAGGGTTGGACTTGGGGATCTTAAAGGGCTTTTCCAAGCTCCACAATCCTGGGATTCTGTGGGTTTTCCTTCAGGCTTGTAGCTGGTGCTGCTTTCCCAGGCTTTCCCTGGGGATTTCTCCAGGGGGCAGGGACTGTGCCATGGCCAGGGGACTGTCCCACACACTCCTCCTCTCCCAGCAGCCACTGCAGGCAAAAACACACTTTACATCGATATACTGCAGAATATTTGGCTTCATTCCTGCTGGGGTGAGCAAGGAATTAACTCCTTGGATGGAGCTTCACTGGCCTCTCTGTGCTCATCCTCCTTTTTATACCCTTGTCATAAACACCATCCTAAAAACATTCACTGTGTCTGGGCACCAACAACAACCCCATAAATTAAAGTATTAAATCTGCTTTAAATCCACCTCTGAGCCCCACAGCAAACCCTCCCTCCCTGCAGGCACAAACTCTCCCTCTCTGCCCTTTTTGGGGGCTGTATTTTGGATCCCCACCATCAGCACCAACCTCAGGGATCAAATCAGGGAGTAAAGAGGATTCTTCCCCCTCCCCTCTTGTGTGTCCAGGGAAATTAAACACCAAATTTAAAACACTTTTGGCCCACAGGCAGCAGAAAAAAGCTGCTTTTTAATCTCCTGCTTCTCAGATGTGTTTTCAGTCCCTGGGATGTGTCTTCTTAATCTGGTATTTCCAGCCAAAGGACCATTATAAACTCCTTTATTCCAATTCCATATCTGGGGGAATTCTTGTTGCATCTCAAGTTCCTGGAAGGATTTCAACGACTGTGGTTTCAACCCAGCAAGAGCTGACCCAGATCTGGGTAAGGTGTCCAGGAGGGAAGAGATTAAGATTCTAATCTCAATTCCATCACTGATTTCCATCATTAGACCTGGTAAATCACTTGCACTTTTATCACTTCTCCATCCCATTCTCCATCTGTGAGATAAACATCAGCTCTTTGTCCCACGGCACTGCAAGCCTTGGGATTTTAAGGTGAATTGCAATGGCACCTTCTGAGGGAGGATGGATTGATAGCTGAATGTATTTTCTGAGAGCAAACAGCTTAAAAAAGCCCGAAAAATCTCTTTCTGCCCCCATGAAAAACAAAGTTTCCTTTAGCTGGAAAGCTGAGCTGACTTCAGGCTGTGATGTGTGCTCAGGTCTGCCAGTGAAGGCCTCAATAAATGAGAATTTCACATTTCAAAGCTTTTGCTTCTAAAGACCAAGTCCGCATTAATGGTATCTGTTATCTTAAAAACTGGGACCTGAGTTGTGCTGCTCACTAATCCTGGTGATTATCCAGCCCTTCCTTCTCCTGCAGCACCAAAAACACACAAAGCCTCATTTCAATATTTATCTGCAGGGTTTTAGCTAAAAACTTCAAATCTTAGAGAGGATAAAACCCTCCAGTGTCTCCATTTCTCTGCAGTGGCAAAGGAAGCAGCTCCTGGAAACGTGGGATTTTCCCAGGGAGGGCAGCACACATTCCCAGCTTTTATACAAAGGGAAGGAACTCCAGGTCACTTCCCTCAGTGAGGAATTTTGATGTGGGAATAAGGGCTGGTTTGTACTTGGGCTCTGTCAAACTATTCATCAGCTCAGAGAAGCTGATTAATCAATGTGGGCACTGCTGAGGAAAGGGGATGTAAGGATTCAGGAATTATTTAAAAGCTCTTGGGAATAACCAGGCCATTCCAGGAGTGGTGAAAATGAACCAAACCTCTCCCCACAGCACTTTCAAACAGAGAGGAGGACGAGACGTTCTCAGAGCCCCCAGCACAAACCAGGCAGAGCCCCCTGTAAATTCACTTTTTCTTGGGAAGTGGCACAACAACGTCACAAAGCTCAAGCTCCACGTGATTGTTGTCAGAAGGCTGAGGGGGGCACAGGGCATGAAAGATGATGCTCCTGATCCTTCACCCAGGGCCTGACAGCAGAAGGATGTGGAGCTGCTGGAGCAGGTCCAGAGGAGGCCACGGAGATACTCCAAGGGCTGGAGCCTCTCTGCTCTGCAGCCAGGCTGGGAGAACTGGGGGGGTTCACCTGGAGAAGGGAAGGATCCAGGGAATTCCAGGATTCCAGCACCTGAAGGGGCTCCAGGAGAGCTGGAGAGGGACCTGGGACAAGGGATGGAGGGACAGGACAAGGGGAATGGCTTCCCACTGCCAGAGGGCAGGGTTAGATGGGATATTGTGATGGAATTGTTCCCTGTGAGGGTGGTGATGCCCTGGCACAGGTTGGGCAGAGAAGCTGTGGCTGCCCCTGGATCCCTGGAAGTGTCCAAGGC